>WUAM01000262.1:411940-476044 GCA_024336885.1 Actenoides hombroni
CTGCCCATGGCAGGGGGGTTGGAACTGGATGATCTTTAAG
Organism: Actenoides hombroni; assembly: GCA_024336885.1. Taxonomy (NCBI): domain Eukaryota; kingdom Metazoa; phylum Chordata; class Aves; order Coraciiformes; family Alcedinidae; genus Actenoides; species Actenoides hombroni. The sequence goes on from WUAM01000262.1 coordinate 411,981, forward strand.
GTCCCTTCCAACCCTGACAATTCTATGATTCTATGACAGTAAGATGTTCTATGATTCTATGACAGTAAGATGGGTTGAGAACTGACTGAACAATAGAACTCAGAGGGTTCTGATCAGTGGTGCAGAGTCCAGCAACCTGTAAGTAGTGGTGTTCCACGGGAGTCAGTTTTGGGTCCAGTCTCTTCAACATCTTCATCAAAGACCTGGATGAAGGGACAGAGTGTACCTGCAGCAGGTTTGCTGATGATACAAAACTGGGAGGAGCGGCTGATACACCAGAAGGCTGTGCTGCTATTAAGTGAGGTCTGTCCAGACTGGAGAGCTGGGCAAAGGCAAATCTAATGAAGTTCAACAAGCATAAGTGTAGAGTCCTACACCTGGAGAGGAACACCACCATGTACCAGTACAGATTAGGGGTAGTTCCACTGGAAAGCAGCTCCATGGAAAGGGACCTTAGCATCCTGGTGGACAATAAGTTATCCATGGAACAGCAATGTGTCCTCGTGGCCAGGAAGGCTGTCAGAGATGGTGTCAGATCAAGGATTGTTTCTCTCAACATTTCTGTACCTGTGTCAGTAAACATCTAACCGCAAACAGAGCAATGGCTGAACCACACTGCTCAAGTTCCTGTTTTGTACAATCTCAAGTACGGAGCTGATTCCAAGAACTGACACCTAACCCCTGCGCATGTGCCCAGACCCGGGGCTTGGAAGCCGAGGGGTCTGGAGACCCCTATAGACCCCCCCAGAGACATTGGGCATGCGTACCACTGCCAGCTGGTAGGTGGGGTTAAACACAGCAGCTTCTGGAATATGCTAAATAGTTCTCCAAAAGGGGATGAATATTCAACAGGAGAGTATGATAAAAGAGCAGGAACAACGAGCATCGGGGAGGGTGTGCGCATAGTGTGTGAGGCATCATGAGCATGTGCGTGTGTGCGTGTGGGATGTGCGTGTGTGCGGTAACATCGAGAAGTAACATCAGGGAACCAACATCAAGGGAAGGGACATTGGGGGAAGGAACACCAAAGTGCAAAAGGAACATTTTTCCATTGGACTCAGACTGACAGAAGGTCACAGACCCATGGTGGTAGCTATCCTTTCTTTTCTTTTTCTCTCTCTCTCTACTTTGTGAACTTATTGTCAGTCAAATAAAGTCACTCGGCGCTTAACTCCATTTTGAGTCTTAATTCTGTTCCTGAGAATATGATCAAAACCTTGCTCTGGTCTGTGACTGATGCGAGACAAAGGCCAATGGTCTCCTGAGGTGCATATAGAAGAGTGTGTCCAGCAGGTCGAGGGAGGTTCTCCTCTCCCTCTACTCTACACTAGTGAGACCACATTTGGAGTATTGTGTCCAGTTCTGGTCTCCCCAGTTCAAGAGGGACAGGAAATACTAGAGAGGGACGAATGGAGAACTACGAAGATGATGAAGGGACTGGAACATGTCTCATATGAGGAAAGGCTGAGAGACCTGGGACTGTTTAGCCTGGAAAAGAGAAGACTGAGAGGGGATCTTATTAATGTTTACAAATATCTGAAGGGTGGGTGTCAGGTAGAAGGGGCCAGTCTCTTTTCACTTGTGCCCTGTGATAGGACAAGAGGTAATGGTAGCAAGGTGAAACATAGGAAGTTCCACCTCAACACAAGGAAAAACTTCACTGTGTGAGTGACAGAGCCCTGGAACAGGTTGCCCAGAGAGGTTGTGGAGTCTCCTTCTCTAGAGACTTTCAAGACCCACCAGGATTTGTTCCTGTGTGGCATGCCTTAGGTGTTCCTGTGCTGGCAGGGTGTTGGACTCAATGATCCCTTCCAACCCCTACCATTCTATGATAGTAGACAATCTGTAACATTATAGTTCTATGCAGAGAAAAATATGAAAAATCAAGAATATCATGTCATGTTATTGTGTACTGACAGAGTTCTAATAAGACCAGTAAATGTTTTCAGTCTGAAATTATTCTCTGGACAATAATATACCTGTAAAGAAAAAGACCAAACATTTGTCTGAAAACCTCTGCTATAGAACTACTGTTGTACCTTGTCTACAGTTTCCAGGGCTTGCATTTGAATTTTGGAACACACAAGATTTGCTGAGCAATCTTTTTGATGCATTTTCTTCAATAGAACAAATTACTGATTTTAATCAACTATTTTTATCCCCATTGTGAAAAAAAGAGATCTATTTGAGAAAGTGTAACTTATTTTACTGTTTTTAATAAAAGCTGTTTATTTTTCAGGGTTTGTTGATATCCCCACTGGAAAGGTTAGCCCTTATATTTTACGTAGAACAACCCTAAATCTAAGAACCAGTCCCCATCTGGCTTCCTTGAGAGAGAAATTGCCTTTGCCTACACAAGATGTAAAAAAATGCAGACCAGATAATCTTGGTGAGCGCTCCTGTTCGACACCTGGTGGCAGCAAACCACAAAAGGTAACTAAAAAATTTATCTGGGTATGACAGCTGTGGGGAAAATGAGTACATTCACTAAATGTATTTGTATTGACCAGTAAGTTTGAGAATGTAACATTCTTTACATTTCTCAGCAACACACTGAGGGTAAGATTATAAATGCTGAATCACTAAAATATGATAGAGGTCTTGACCCTGCTAGCAATCTTTAGATTGTTCCTGTGATATAATTTGTGACTTCATAAGGAAACCCACTGAGAAATGTAAATTTAAATACAATATATTTTTAATTTCTTATAGTGGATATTAAAGAGCAGCTGCTCCTTATACTGTAGTTTCTTAGGTTTCAGAAAAAGTAAACAGCAAAAGAATTAACATTTGGGAGTCTGAGTTGAGGCTTAAAGTCTTCTGCTAAGAACTTTTCTTGAAATTCTGAATTTGAGATGCTATAAAATAGCTACAGATATTTGAAAGTCTGTTTACCATCTAAAAGTTCCCTTTTTATATGTTTAAGAAACTAGACATTAATGTTAGTGCTTACTAGATTTTAAGGTTATCAACCAAATAGTATGGAGTTAGGTTTGGAAAGGTGATTTTTATTTTAAAAAATGTAGTAACTGAAGTTTACATTACCTTTGCAAGTGTTTTCAGTAATATGACATACTGCTGAATGTTTCACAGTACGTCAGAATAGGATGTTCTTTCTAAACCAATGCAAATGCTTTGCAGATTATAGAAAAATGTTCCATCTTTAGGACAGAAATAAACCTTTTGTCTGAAATCTCCTCTGAAGTTTTTAACCATGCTATCTCAAGCTGAGCAAAAAGAGAATGGTTTTTATATATCGATGCTTCTTTACACGAGGGCCATATAAAAATATGATAGTAAATAAAAAATCTTCCAGTTTGTCAGGTTACACAAAAGTATTCTATTGGCAATCAGTGGAGTCACACAGCCAAAAGTGAAACGCTAAAGCAAGAGAACAACTTTTGTTTTGTGTGATGTTTGGTTTGGTTTGTTTTTAAATGCATCTCTTTCGTGTTAGCATATAAAATACGTCATCAAGATAGCAAAAGTAAGTAAAGGCAAGAGCCATGTCGTTTGGTGGATGTATAAGTTTTGAGACTGGAAAGCACTATTGGAAAGATAAGTAAGAGCAGAGCCAGAATTTCTTTTAAGCAATAGGAAACCTGTATTTTGAAGTGAGAGTGAATCCGCTGAATTCTTGCATGTTGTTTCAAGGATTAATTACCCTGCTTGCCAAAATTTCCTGCTTCTTGCAGACGTTGCCTGGAGGTCTGTGTTTTATTACTGTTTCATTAAGTGATGCTAACAAATTTTATTTACGCTCATTTATACATGTTTTCCTGTAACTTTAGAAACAAATGGAGGGTGTTGCTTGTAAAGAAACTCGGTAGTGCAAAAAAGAAAGGAAGCCTTGGCCGCAGAAAGTTGTGCAGTAATTACCTGTCAGCATGGTGTGATCTTGTAGTCTCTCTCAGACCACAGGCAAGATTACAGCAAATAAGCAGTAATCAGTAATAAATTGTTTTTAATATAACAGGGGGAGGGGTTTCCTAAACAGTCCTCCTGTTTGCCTAAGCTTGTATTGTCTAGGTCTAAGGACAGGCTGCTCCTTACCTTCAACTACATAGGAAAAATGAAGATGTCAGGGTTGTTTTTTCCCCCAAGTGTAAATATGCAGAAGCCAACAGTTCCAGAAATTTGCACCCTTCTCTCTTGGACATTGCTGGATATATGTCCTTGTTTTATTTCAGGATGACGTACATCTGAGGATTTCTGAAGGAATTCCTCATAATATTATTTAATAATTTATTGAGACTATCAAAATGTGTTTCATGCTTTATATTAATACAGTAAACAGTGTATCTTATTTTAAAAGGGAAATAAGCCTTGTTTCCTTCTCTTTGGCAGGTACTTATACATACTTCATTTCAGAAACCCAGTTTCAAATTGTTGCAGATTTCTCAAGGTGTTTAAAATATGCCCTGTCATTTTCATATGCAAATTTATTCACTTTCGTATGTGAATTTAATGTACAATTTAAATTGAGTGCTTTGACTGCACATCAGTTAAAATGTGAAAGCAGGGTTTTCTGTCCAGATGTCAGCAAAAAGAAGTGACAACTATGTTTTATGTTTGCAGAATATGTACAGGAAAATTGTACATAAAAGTACAGATCTTGGTACACAGTACCTGGTACCTTAGTAAACAGGTTGAGCGCTGTCTGTTCCTGGTTTAGTTTTTTTCTGCTCCTACCAAACAGCTTGCCAGCTGTGTAGCAGGTATTCCGTCTTACACCACACCAAAATGATTGATATCAAGTCTCTCTGTACTGTATATTCAAAGTGATAAATGTCTTAAAAATACCGTTTTCTGTTTTGAATATGTATGTATGTGTGTTTTGCAAATTCACAATATTTAGTCTTTCGTAGCGAGTCTTTTTTTTCTATGCAGAAAGCTAGTATGGTTTTTCCATTACCAGTAAAACAGGACATCTTGATTTATGTTACAGGTGAATGATGAACAGCAGTCCCCAGCAGGAACAGTTTTTCCACCTGTGAAGTCTACTTCAAGGTCACCACTTTGCCCATATAAGCAATCCACAAAAACTTTCCCTGATAATGCTAGGGAGAGTCGTATGTTGCACAAAGCCAAAAGTTCTCCAAATGAACAAGGACTACCTGAGCAAGATGAGGAAAAAGAAAATTGTAAGGTGCAGTAAACCTGTGTGGACTTAATCACAACTCAGAATAAATGACAATCAAAAACCAGTTTGTGAAATAAATATCAGAACTATATCGAGGGCGCTATTATCTCTTATGCAATGATTAATGATACATGGCTTATGTAGAGCTTGTTCTTGAATATTTACTAATACCAATAGTCACTCAAACTTGTGGAATGATAATGAAAGAACAGGTATAATGTATCTTCTCTAGAATTTTCTGTAAATAATTCTTCATAAATCTGTTAAAAAATTAAACCATGGAAAAAGTGGACTACATGGTGCCATGTAGTTCATTGTTGCCATTTTTTTCTGTGTACCAAAGGTTGATTTACAGATGGAAACTAAACTCACCAAAGTATCTCTAAAAATACTAGGTTCCAGAAAAAATGAGCGAAACACTGTTGAAGGACTCAAAATGAAGCAGTGATTTCATTTGTAAGTGCAAAACCAACTCAGACACCTATAAGATGCATCCAGTGCACAGGTTCAGTGTGCTGTCTTGGCTGCCTCTTTCTCCAGATGGAATGACGGGGATGAGACCTGGTTTGAACAAACCTGGAAAGGAGACTGCTTTCCCTGAAACTAAATATCACAGAATCACTGTGGTTGGAAAAGGCTCTTTAAGATCATCAAGTTCAACTATCTAACTCTACCATCACCCCTACTACACCGTATCCTTAAGCACCATATCTAGATGGCTTTTACATACATCCAGGGATGGCAATTCAACCATTTCTCGGGGCAGCCTGTTCCAGTCTTTGATAATCCTTTCAGTAGAGAATTTTTTCCTCATGTCCAACCTCACCCTCCCTGGTGTAACTTGATACCATTTTCTCTTGTCCTATCAGTTGTGACTTGTGAGAAGAGACCTACACCCTCCTTTCAGGTAGTTGTAGAGAGTGATAAGGCCCCCCCATGGTCTTCTTTTCTTCGCCCTAAACAAGCGCAACTCCCTCAGCTCCTCCTCATAAGACTTACTCTCAAGACCCTTCACTAGCTTCATTGCCCTTCTCTGGACCCACTCCAGCACCTCGATGTCTTTCTTTTCAGCACCCGAAACTGAATGCAGTACTCAAGATGTAGCCTCACCTGTGCCGAGTACAGTGGGACAATCACTTCTCTACTCCTGCTGGCCACACTATTTCTGATACAAGCCAGGATGCCGTTGGCCTTCTTGGCCACCTGGACACACTGCTGGCTCATGTTCAACCAGCTGTTGATCAACACCCCCAGGTCACTTTCTGCTGAGCAGCTTTCCAGCCACTCTTCCCCAAGCCTGTAACATTGCCTGGGGTTGTTGTGGCCCAAGCGCAGGACTCAGCAGTTGGCCTTGTTGAAGCCCACTGATCCAGTCTGTTCAGTTCTCTGAAGAGCTTTCCTACTGTCAAGCAGATCACCGCTCCCACCTGACTTTGTGTCATCGGCAAACTTATTGAGGGTGTTCTCAATCTCCTTGTCAGGATCACTGATAAAAATATTAAACAGGTGCAGCCCCAGCAGTGAGCCTTAGGAAACACCACTCTTGGCATCTGCTGATCCATCACAGTGTTAATCTTCACCTCTGCAAAATGGCCTTTGACTAGCCAGTAATCCTCAGCAAGCTGGGGGTGGGCGCTATGTACCTGGCTAGAAAGGACACCCTAACAACAACTGTGGTCACTCTACCAATACTGGCTGTCTGCGGATTCTCTGCAGGTCACCCTTCACCCTGGCAATGCTTGGCCTCATATGTGTCACTTTATATGAAAGCGGTTGCAGACTCGTACCTGATGTAATGTGAGTGGAAGTGATGGAGGAACTGTTAGGTGTCAAGAAATATCTGCACAGAATGCCCTGAGTTAGCTGCTTTTTCATTCAAGAAAAGTCCTATTTGAGATCCCAAAAGAAGGTAACTCACCTGCATATGGCATTTAAGTTACAGGTATCATCAATATAAAAAAATAACTCCATCTAGTTCATGATAGTGCACTTGAATTTAGGATGATTTATTACAAATAAGGTCACCAAAACAAGCTTGTACTACTGTATTTCAAAGGTCTAATCAGGCTTGCTCAGTAATGCAGAGCAATTATGTGCAAGAGAAAAAGGTGACATTAATGAAATCAGTCATTATCCAACTGAACAGAAATTACTTTTCAATAATTCATATTTCTTATGCTTGCCTACCCAGGTCAGGTGTTAGGAAAAATCAAGCTCCTGTACATGAGCAATAGTGCCCCAAGACTCCAAGCTGCATAGCAGAGATGCATTTTCACGTTCTTATTCCATCAGAAAGGGTTTTCCCCTGTTAACAAAAGTGGGTACTATTGTTTTGTACTCCTTAAAAAGATTCCTTAACTTGGAATAAAAGTACTGTCTTTTATTTTAAGTTGAGCTTTCAAAGTACAAGTGCTTCTCTAATGATACAAAGATTCTACTTGAAGTTGTGTTAGTTTTACACTCAAAGCAGAGTGTTCTTCTCTGTTTACATATACATGCAGATCATTATCTGCTTTGCTTGCGACATTGTCTATTAGAACGCAGTTTATGAGAACAAATAATCTAATCAGTTTAACTGAAAGACCTTTAAAGAATTCAGCATTTGTCTCAAGTCTAACGGTATAAGACAAACCAAAATATTTCATATAGTTCAAACAAAAACTTTGCATGCAAGCAATCCTTCAGTAACTAGATATGCTTATGGTTGGGGTGGCATCAGTAGATCTTGTGGCTTTGTTCTAAGCATCTGTAGCTGTTTGTTAACCTCAAGAATTAGGTAGTTAAACAATCCTTGTAGCACTATGCCTAGAAGCATCTTCCAGGGAGACTGAAAGCGCTCCACCTTAAAGGATGCATTTTTGGGTGTCACATCTTCTGTCAGTATACCAACAAAGCTGTTCATAGAAGTTAAAGTAATTCAGATAAGGTTTTGCATCTTCTAATTATTTAGGGATCATTTGTGGAATTGTAGCAATTTTTTAAAAAAAATAACTCGAGGTAGAAGCATGAGTATGAAAACACTTTGGTAGTGGACAATGGGAACAAAAACCAACAAAGCTCATGTGTTTTGTTTACACCAATTGTTGTTTTTCTGTTTTAATCTGATGCTTTGAAAAGTGTCCCACTTGGAGAGTGTGGAAAAAGCATCTTTCTTCAGAAAACTGTCTAATCTTAACCAGACAAATTTAAACGGCTATTTTATAACTAAGTAAGTAAAATATTGTCACTGAAAGAAAGGATTGAGGCTTTAGTAATTACCTATTTTTCTATTTGGTCATGTTTGTATTTTATAAGACTTTAGGTTTCAGTAAGTATGAAAAGTTTGAGTTTTGAAAGATTACAATGCCTGTTATTTTTCAGTATGTATTGTAGTACTGGCTAATATTACCTTTTTGGTATAAGAGCTAATATAGGTTAAGATTTTCAAAAGATCTTCAGTTATGTAGATTAATACCTAAATTAGTTGAAAATTAGACTTAATAGTCTATATCCTACTGCAAGCTGATGAGACTCAGGTCACAATTCATGTAGGGTTTTGAAATCTGTATCAAAAACTTAATTTCCAGCCTATCTGTAAATCAAGTGTGCAGTAGGAAAAAGTCAAAATGTTTTATCAGAATTGTTAGTAAGAGGATCGCACAGGACACATTTTGTCAGTGTCAGCTATCTGTGACAAATGAAAGGACACTTGTATCTTACTGTCTCGATTTTGAAAGTCCCTGTAAAAATGTCTTTGGTGCTCTGTTACTGTTCTTAGTGTGCTGACCTGATTGTTGCCATAGAGATACTGTGTTACATCACAGGAAGATGCATTAACTGGAGCTCTTCTTCATTTTCCTGTTTATCCAAGGTTTACGTTGTAATTGGTGTAAAATCTAGTTTGCTCTCCTAACTAATTTTCAATGCTCTCTGAAATGCCCGGAGTTGTAAGCTAAAAGCATGTTGCAGGATTGCTGGTGTCCTCTTCTTGTGTGCCCTTACACCTGATGAAAGGGTCTGGTTGGTTTATGATGTTCAGCTCTTTCTTCAGGCTTTGAACTATTCTTCTCCTTTTTACCTAGTAAGGAAAGGAAAGCATAAAAGGAAATTTGTTTGGCTACCGCTCTTCCAGGGTTTATTATAAAGGGACAGCGTTTGAACAGATCTCTTATATGTCAGAATTTAAAATGCTCCCAGGTCAGATCCTGCCCTGACTTCTGGAGCCCACTCAGCTGCAGAGATGATCAGGAGTTCCCCAAGCCTCGAGTGCAGGAACAGCACAACAGTAGTAGGCCAGAGACAGCCCAGTGCTTCCCATGGCATAGCCACAGTATAATCAACTGATGTTTGGGCAGAGTTTTCATACAAAAAAAAATAAATATTTTCCTTCATAGGAGAAACGTCATTTATTGAACATGGGCCTGTGATACTTTCAGAAGCATCAGCTTCCAGAAGATGCTCTGCTTTGCACTGCAGTCCCACTCTTGGGTAGAGCGCTACCATTACTAGTGTTTGTTGGCTCATAGCAGGATCACTTAGGAGAATCTGCCAGTGCAGTAATGACTGGAGGGAGGGAAAAGAAACACATTCTTGCTTTCCAGCTTACCTAATTTTGTTGATGTGCCCTACAATGGATGCAAATTAATACACTTTAAATAGAGGAAGAGAAATACCAGGTGGAGCTGTGGTGAATCCAAATCTGTCTAGTCTCAGGCATACATATTGGACATCGTGCCTATAGTGCCCTAAAACCTTGGAGGCAATGGCAAAGTGCAATACACATCTAATGGAGATTTTCTTTGCACCATACATTGGAAATTAGGTCATTTTAGATAGGGAAATAGAGCTGAGAAATGTAAATGCTCTGTACAGTAGGGAAGGCAGTGTCACTCCATGGCCCAGGTGCCACCTCTGGTGACAACACTCCAAATTTGTCCAAGAACTGATTTCAGCTGCCTGATCCTTGTTCCTGCTGTTTCAGATTTCAGCTGTCTAACCCTTGAAATGATTCCATCTCCCTCTGCTTTTGCTACCTTAGCCCAAAGAGCCACAAGTTACAAAAGGCCAACAGTAATTTTCTACAGAAAACAGTAATTGAAAACTGTTGTTTGAACTTTATAAAGATGTTGACAACTGAATACCCAGTGGACTACTGGGGGAGCAGATTGCTGTAGCAGTATTCAAAAGCAATGGTGTGGATTTCTTAAAATATGGGTCAGTATATCTATAGTTTCAGCGACAGAAGATAGGCATATCTCCTTTGCTATATATATATGTGTGTGTGCATATTCTCTGACACATATATAGGCACACCCAAGCTCTTACTTCAGTGTGGAGTTCAGAAGCTATATGGAACTTAGAAAAACAGGATGTAGCTATAAAATAGCCAAATCTACTTAGATTTTTGCATTGTTTTATTTGTCTTCCTGGAAGCTTTTTTAACAGCAGATAAATCATTTTTTCCTGACACTTCAGCTGTTGAAATACTTAGGTGAATGCACTGATGATTGATGGGTGCACAGAAAAATCAGCAGCTTTCTGTACTTTGCTTTTCTGCTGCCTTGCCTCATAAATTAAACAGATGAAAGCTTAGTGAGAATCTGCTCTCAGTACTGGGTGGTGTTTCAGGGTTCCTTTATTTAGAAAGCCTGCTGAGTACCACACGAAACACAGTGTAAATGTATTTGATGTTGTGAAGGAAGATTGTATTTTTCATGAAGTCTGTTGTATCCAGATCAGAATACTGAGGTTTTAATTTTTTTTTTTTTTAATTTTATTTTTTTGTAGAGGCAAAACTGGAGTGTGAAATTATTAATTGTGGTTCGGGTCTGCTTTCGTTTTTCTCATGTTCTGTATTCTTTTGTCTCTGTACTGAAAAATAATCTGTTTTCAGAAGTATTGTAGAAATTTAAAGATACATGTGGCTTTAATCATTGTCTGGCACTGAATGATTAAAGATCTTAGTTCTCCCGAGGATCAGAGTTTGGATCCTTTTTAATTAGCTTAGATTCAGATCATGGAGGCTTAAAGTAGTAATGGAGATGGTTGATACTTCATCCTTTTGGATTTTTTTTCTTCTCAGTTTCTTGTGATCAATTAAAAAGGGAAAGGATCTGTTTTGTGATTCCCGCATCCGTTTAACTTGGTTGGTGTCTGGTTCCTGATATTATCTTCAAATCAACAAATCTTCTGTTGATCAGGCTGTTAGACATGGAAGTATTTACTTATATAAAAAAATAAAAATCTAAATAATATTCTCTCATTAACTGCACATCCCCTTACACAGTGTTTTTAGTATGAATAGGAATGGTACCAAATGATTGGCTTGTTCAGGTGTCTCGATCCCCATTGCTGGCTTCTTTGAGGCTGCAGCATGCTGCCTGTGTTGTAAGTATTATTTTAATGTGCTAAAATGTCCGGGAAAAAATAGAAGGTTAGTGAATCAACTGCAGGAAAGAGAATATGGCCTTGAAAGTTCTGCTTCCAAAATGTAGGCAAGTTTGTGGGTGGAGTTCACTGTGCTTGGCTACAGCTGTGAACTAAAAGGGGGAAAGCTGAAGTCCTGTCTTTGGCCTAAAGCTGATGCTTTGAAGAAACACATAGTCAACCTAAGCTGTTATAGGTCTGGTGCTGGAATAGCCGTATTCCATACTTTGTGAACTGGTAAAGGATTGTACCATGCTCTGATGAATTCTAACAAAGCAAGCATTAATGAAGATTTCTTCCCCACTTGTTTCTTACCACATATCTCTTCACCAGCAGAGGAAAGTGTGAGATTTTACAGTCATTCTAAAGGCAAGTCTCTTGGTTTCAGCCACCACAGTTGCTATTTCTGCATTGCTACCTACGGTACGTTGTAAAAATGTTGATGGGAATGTAAGTGATTGCTGGCTTGCTGTAGCAGGCAGGAGGATTCCACAAATTTGCATTGTCCCTCTGGTACACTGGAGATACTTCTATAAATTCAGTAATGCAGCTATGATTATTCTTCTCCTCGCCTCTCAATTAACCAGTACTGCACATATTGTTCCCTGTCAAATATCTTATTTTGTCAGATGGTAGAGAGCAGTGTTGTTCTCTTTTCAAATTGCTGGTTTGATTTCTGGCAGTACTTGATTGCTTTAAAATGTGCTTTCTGCATCCATTTTCCTCAATACTTCATTAACTGGAGAAAAAGACTGAAATGAGGTTTCGGTTAAGTAGGTGTTTCACTTTTGTCCCCACTATCTCATTCATTTATTTCCTCTAGCTCAAAGTAGTCTCAGAGACTTTATCTTTCATTTGCAAGAAATTTTGCAGTCCAGATTATCTCTCTTATAGCTGAATCCCCCTGGAAAATGCATCCCATGCTGGGAAGAAGCACAGAAGCAAGACGGCAGAAGAGGTGGTGAAAAGCAATCCAATATCAAACCAAAACTACAGTGAGTGTAGGTAAGCAAAACACAGCTAGTCATTTCAGAAGACTCTTCAACTGGCCATGGCAAAAGGCCACGTGCCTGACAGAGCGCTGCAGTAACAGCACGAGAGGTTATTCAGGAGTCACAACACAATATGGGAGCATTCTTGCCACTTTGCAGTGAAGATTTTGGTTTTAAAGTTGCAAATGCAGTTTCCATCTATGCTAAATACCAGACAAAGTTAGAAGCAAGTACTGCTTTACAAGATTGCAACTAGTACAGCACTAGCAGCGCTTGAGCAACATCTGGGGTACTTCTGTGCCTGTACAAGAATGTCTTTAGGCATTTACAGTGCAGGTAACTGCTTGAAAGCACTTGGCTCTCACTTTTATACCCCTTCCCTCGGTGTGACCTGTTCTGTTAAAATTCCTGTGGGAAGATAAGAGCCTGCATGCAGTAAACTGCCATGGAGCAGAGCTCCACGAAACATGTTGCAAAAGGTAGGAGAAAATTTCTCTTTTTTTTGTAAGAATAATGTGGAAGACCTGCTACTAAAGCGTACCCTAGGACCCCATATAGTCTAAGATTATGCCTACCACATGCAGAGATAAGATACCAGCTTGAAGTTCCAGAATTCATTGGAGCAAACAGTTTTGGTGGTTTCTTTTGTTGCTTTTTTTTTTTTTTTTTTTTTATGTCTTCCTGTGACCTCATGTGTTTATTTCAGCCTTACAAAGAGTCAAGACCATTTGAGCTAAATATATCAGTGATCCATTATAACTGTAGTGGGCGAAGGGAACACAGTGATGAAATATGCAATCTGCGGTTTAGATTCCAGCTTGTTAGTAAGCAGTCAAAAAGTTCACCTATCTTGAAAAATACCAGAGTAGATTCTGAATGGCAGCTGATTGCAGAATGGACTGAGAGCACCTGACCAGTGCGGTTTGACTTGCTCAAGACAGAGATAATTAATATTACAGTAAAAATAAATCAAGTGGTAAATGGATTATGAGTTAATCAGGATTACTAGAGCATCTCCACTGAACTTTATTAAGAGGTCATAGTCATGATGGCCTCTCTTTGTTCTGTGGAAGAAGACCTGTGGGTATTCATGACACAAAATGGAATCTAGAAGCTGTCATGTAGAAAGGGAAAAATGAAGGGCAGAGTTAAAAACTGTTCAGAAGATTCTGAGGAACTTACAGGAAAACTCTTAAAACAGTAGTTGAATTTGAAGGTCATTATGATGGGCATTGAATCTTAAGCACTTTAACAGAAAAGTAGTTGTTCTTGTTGAAACGTATTAAGGACTATGGATAATCCACTCTCCATGCACTGGAAACATGTAAGTCCAGTGCTTCAAAAGGAATCACTTTTCTAGCTCAGTGTTTAGAAAATACAGAGCAATCCAAAGTCCTTGTCATAGAGATCCAATGGATTTCTCTCTGCACATGCTTTGTCAAACTCACAGATGAGATTTGCAGTCAAGTTATTTCTTTTTTTTTTGAGAAGTTTACGGCCTTGATAGATATAAAGAAATGTCCAAGAACAGTGAAGAGCAACTTTAAAACCTTTCCCATGGCTCTAAACTGATTCTTATAACAGTTTCTGAACTAATCTAGATGTTATTAAAACTTATCCTCAAGGTTGCTCTTTCTAAATATTATAAAGTAATTTTATATCTTCTGTGTTCTGTTTTGCCGACTGCTAAAGTGAACCTTCAACAAAAGGGAAAAATCCAGTATGGCAGCCAAGGCTATGGAAGGCTGAGGACTCTGAGAGCTTGCCCAGTGCTGAGCCAGCAGATTTGGTCCTGTGTTTTAACTATGTGAGTGTCACCTTTCCATCTCCTTTCCCCTCTCAATCTCATTTTGAAACATGCTGGTGTATAACTAAAGGCTGGTCTGGGTTAGGCTTGGTTTCAGTGGCTAATCAAAGCTGCTGGCTATGGAGGTGTAAGGATTCTACTGTACATATGTCCTGCAGTTGTGAGATGGACCATGTTTAGGTGATACTTGTCCGTTTACATTTTCCGGTTGTCTCCACATATGGAGAGCCATGGTTTACATAGGCAGATACCTGTGTACTTGAAGAAATTGGTATTTGCCACTTCAAGCACATAGCTGAATGTGCATGTGAAGTGGGAAGAACATTTTGGTATACTCAGCTATGCAGTACCTGCTGCCAGAACAGGTAGTGAAATGAGTATGTCCAGTTGAAACTTCAGAAGATATTTAAGACATTGAAACAAAACTTTTCATGCCGGAATTTCAAAAAAATGCTGTCTTTGCCACATTGACAAATAGAAGGTTCCTACATTAAGTCCCGTGCAGAAGAGAACTTTTTTCACAGGACATTTTCCCTTCTGCCTGAGATAGGGCCACTGGGTCAGTACTGGTTTGGAAGAAAGTTTCCACATAACAGATCCCTAACATTTTCTGTTGTAAGAAAAATAAACTTGGGTCCTGTGCTCATCTCAGAGCAGTCATTTTCATTTTTACTGGTTTACTTTTAAAACTTTCCCATGTGCAGTGTCTAATTATGGTACATTACAAAAATCTGTGTTTAAATGGTAACAGTGCACAGTGCTGAAAGGGACTGTTGGTAAATTGCTTATTCACTTTGATGATTAAGCCAGTAATTATTGCATTAGCATCCTAAACCACACTCCTCTGCTGATATATCTCCTCCCAGGGCAATCCCCTGAGACATGATGGTCTAAATAGAAAGGGTATGGCTCTTGAAGGGAAGGGCAAAGAACATGTGGGAGATAGTGCCAGGGATTAAACAGAGGTTGCTTTCTCCTGTGTCTGCTTCAGTGTGATGCAGGATAGCGCTGGGGTGTGGTACATCAAAAAGGATTTTTTTGCCTTAGAAATGTAAAACTGGACCTTTCCAGTACTGGCTGTGAAAGACCTTATGACACTTCCTGCCAGGTCTTATCACCGAAGCCATACTCACACAGTAATAAAAACAAATAATTTTATTTGGTTGAGTAAGATGGCCTTTCAGCTTTCATACCACCATGGCATTCAGCTGCCCATGTTCTTCTATGTTTCTGTCCTAAAATGTTTGGTAACACTGCTGGATGCCATTTATCAGCCATCTTCCACCTCCTCCTTACCAGAGGTAAATCTTTTGGTGTCTTTACACTGCTTTTTTTCCTTTTTTTTTTTTTTTTTCCTGAGAATGAACGCTTTAGGATCCTCTTAAAAGCAAAGGCATAAAACAAGTGTAAGATATTACTTTGTGTCTTTAGGAGTTTTTCACTTTATATGATAAAATTCCAGGACACAAGTTACTTGGAACAGTTTGCTTGCCAGAAGACAGATGGGCATCAGATCCTGCACCCCTGTAGGTGCTGTGTTAGTTTCCCATCAATTTTCTGAAGTGATGCACTTACAGACACATTTCTGTGGCTATTTCAAGTCCAGAAGTGATATTTTTTCCACTTTCCTGGATTCTAAGACTCTCTCTGGATTCTTTTACCTGTACATCTTAGCAAGAACCAGCATTATTTTCTTTTTAAGGAAATATTAAGAATTTTTCATGGTATTGATGGCTTCTTGAATTCTATCTGAGTATGTGTCAGCTTTTGAGACCACTATTCTCCAGATGAAACATTTAATGGATTTGAACAAGTGACTAGATAAAATAACTTTTACAAGCTTTCTGAAGTGGAAACCATTTCATTACTAAAGAAAATGGGGGAACCCATTTTCTCTGTGAAAATTTGTTAAAAAAACTCTCCAGTTTCTTAATAAGTGTGCTAGAAAAAAAATACAGCTCTAAGACGTAAAGGAATATTTGAACCTCCGGGGCTGGGCAAGTGAAGAACCCTCAGCTGAAGGTTTCTCAGGAGACCACAGAACACAGTCTGCAGAGGTAGTAAAACAATTTGAACAGCAGAAATAAATCTTGGTGGGAGGAGTGGTGCATGGTTCCTCCTGGGCACACTATTTGAAATTGAATATTCTAAAGGAAAGAAAATTGCTTCTCAGACATACCTTGACAAACCAGGTTGAAAATTGCCTTGGGCTGGAGTCCAGTTAAAGAACTGCCCTGTGTGCACCACTTTACACCAATAACTATGCCATGTATGTACCTGGAGAATAACATCAAGGGTGAAGGTGCTTTTCTTTTTAAAAGGCTATTCTCTTTGAAGCACTGTCCTTCTTTCCTCCGTGTATGTGTTTCCTATATTCTTTCTTCACTTTCTCCTCCCCTGCTATGCAGTCACTGTATTGCTTTCTTTTTCCTAACAAAATTAGGCAACTGATTGCTTTCTTCTTCCCCTCAGTCACCTTGTAGCATCCCATTGGGCGCGTAACCTTGTCCCTCAAAGAGTGATGGTTTCTACTCTTTTTCTCAAAGCTGGAGGAGAGGCTACAGGTACCAGAACCATGAATTCCCTGATAAGTGGTGAGGATTGCTTGGTTATGATGCATGGCCAAAGATGGACGGTGGATCAGGCAATGCAGCTGGATGGGTTTAAGCATCCCCATGATGCATGAACTGACAGTAGACCAGAGTGGAGGTTGTTTAAGGAACAATCGCAGACGCTATGCTGGGCCAGCAGGAACTTGGAGAGGGGTGTTGGTTTTGGATAGCAAGTACACAGAAGAACAGAGCCCAGAGAAGGAAGTACCCAAATAACAAGTTGGCAGGCATCCAGCATGGGATTAAAAAAGACATTACAAAGACCTTGACAAATGTTTCCATCTTCTTATTTTGTCTGTCTGGTCCACAAAACAGTGATAGTGAATAAAAAGAATTTGGTTTGAAGACAACAAAGTAAAAGAGAAAAACATATTTTTGTAGGACAAAATGTCCACTTGCTATGGAATTCCTTTCCATCCACTGGCCAATTCACTTTTTAAAGTCTCAAAGCAATTCAGCTTCCATTACTTCTCATATGGGAACTGTGCCTGTTTTAATAAATGTCATTGCCCACAAACTTCTCTAGTGTAGGTTATGCTTGCGCTTCTCATTTAATCTTTCCAAAGGACACTTCTTTCTCCTGTGCATGCTACGTAATTCTTATATAAAGAGGCAGTTTTGGTCTTTTTTGCTTTCATTGTTGCATGACTGAACATGCAAATATGTGCTTTAAAAAATCCATTAAATCTGTTCTCGGACAATTAATTTTATTTCTCTTTTCTGATTTTCTTTGAAGTCTTCCGTCAGCATTTTTGGAGAGGAAAACACCAGGCTTAAGCTTTACTCAGGTGCAGAACAGTATGTTGCTGGATATCAAGCATGTTGCAACAGGATATAGTAAAAATCCACCGTTGTTTACAAATTTATTCTTCTGGAAAGAAATCAAGTACCTTCAGTCTCCTATTAAAGGATTCTCACCTCTATCTCTAAGGTGCTCAGAGCCTTGCAAGAATTGACCTTACAAATATGTTCAGCATCCTCTGCTCAGATGTAAATTACATAGCCTCTCAAACTGAGGTGCAGTTGTCCATACTTTCCCCCACAAAACCGACTTAAAATTCACTAATTTCAGCTTGGATCATTCCTCAAATACTTTTGCCACCTACTGACTGTCATTCAGACCAGCATCTAAACAAATAACAAAACACCATCTATCTCCTAATCATGGCACTTTGAAAGACAAAATAAACCTTCTGCAGTCTAGTTATTTTATAATTCTTTTGATTGTTATTTATTCATTGTGCAAAGCATATGCATAACTCCCACATGCCTAGTGTTGAAGAAAGTACAACACTAAATGGCAGCATTACAAATTTGCAGAAGCAAACAAAGGTAGCCCATTTAAAAGCCATACGATGCCAGTTCCACTGAAATGTTCCCACCTGAATTTGCTGCAGCAATATGAGCTTGAGAATGCAGACCAAATGAAATGCCCACTTGTACGCAGGCCTTTACGATCAGAGCTAGAGGAGGACTCAAGCAGTAAATCCCTCAAGACTATAATTAGCAGCCTCATTCCTTGCAGGACATGGGAGAAATGTGGGACAAAAGAGTGCCACGACCGAAGCCCTGTGCACTGGGAAGGAACACTCTGACAAGCAGTTGGAAGGCAACGTAAGTGGGAAACTGTGACTAAACTCTTGCACTCTCTGGGGAGCTCACAGTTCTGATCCCTTAGGAATTCCCTCAGGAATGTGTTTACTTATTTTTTTCTTTAATACAGAGACTGTAAAGAAGGATGAATTTATATTTCACACTTATTGGAAGGAGGAAAACCTAGTGCCTTTTAAATGAGTCCTGCAACCTCAGCTTACAGGGCTAGCGTCTTCCATTTTGTTCCTACTATCTAACCTAGAGAATCTAGTTCAAAAGGCCAGATGAATCATCTGCTCATGAGGTGTGGTGTTGGATCTGGGTCTCCCCAGTCTGGGGAAGGCATCGGAATCTGCCTACTCCATTTTAAGGGCAAATGCTTCAGCCAAACTGGGATAACAGCAAAGATAACAATGACGCTTGCTAGTGCCATGTGAATGACTTTTAAAAGGAAAACAGTGTTCTTTCAATTTTTCAAAGAGCAGTTATAAGCCCTGCTCTCATGAGAAGGCTTTCAGATCTGGATTAAACCAGGCAGAGGTGTTGTCATTCATCCTAGATAAGATGCCAGACTTGCAGAGGAGAGAGACAGGACTGTGGCTGTGTATTTGTGCCTGGCATTTCCTATTGTTTCTTCCCAGGCCACTTCCCTCTCAGCATGTGAGATGTTCAGATAAACGTTCTGAGGTGTACAATTCTCAGCAGGTACTACATAGGGAGCCGTAATGTTGAACTTAGGGTTTTATATTCTGATCTGGTGACCAAACTCCTAAAATCAAGCTATTAAAACACAAGGTCTTACTGAATCTAGTCATAGCCTACAAGTCTTTTTTCCTGGTCTACTACAGAAAATAGCAGCCACAGCAAAAAAGTGCAGCGACAAACATTATTTGTAAACAGGTTTTATGTAATTAAAGCCATTCTGCACACTAAGTTCATTATCTGTCTTTTAGAAACCTTATTAGAGTAATACACAAGGACGTACAGAAAAATCTCTTTTCCAGTCGTTCATGGAAAACACCCTCACTGCTGCTTTTTTAGAAGTAGCTTCTCTTCACCTTGTATTTAAATTGCATAGCAGTTGATCTGCCATAAATTGTTGCTCAGTGTTGATATACAACATTTCTACTGGAGGTGACAGAATATTTAGTAATAGACATTTTTTGCTCACCTCATCAAGGTTATACCTCTTACTTTTAATGTGCAGTTGAAACACATCTTCTAATGCCCTTAAAAAAAAAAAAAAAAAGAATAAAAAGGAACATCAGTGAAAAAAAAAAAGACTGTTCAAAGGCCATATACTTCCAAAAGAAAAAGACCACACAGCCTGTTCTTTGGATCACTTCAAATACATCCCAACTTTTCACTTTAACTCCGTCCCCTCCACAGCCCTCCTGTACCAGTAAATGGATTTAAAAAATAAAATCTTAAACTTTCTGAAGTTGTTAAATATTCCAAGTGCATGCAGTTGTTACGGAACAGTGCCAGGGACACTCTTTCATGTATATAATTCTAATTTAGTCTTTTACATGTAATAAAAATGCAAGAGTATTGGTCTCTCCACTGCAATGTAGTAGGCCTTCTCTGTAGTTTGGTGGGGCCTAAGTCTGTCTGTTGCTACTGTCAAGTACAGTCCCACCACATAAACTGAATGAAACTGCTGAGGGTACTGGAGTGCTGAGTAGTACTGCAAGCAGCTTCCTAGATTGATTTATAGTTGTCATTTCTTCGTCCAGGATACTGCATTACTCAAAGAGGACTTTTGAATTGCCTCTAGCTGACGGGTTTTAGACCTCTGAAGGTAATTTAAATGGTCTTTTTTTCTTGGGCCTCCTTTTCAGTAACCTTTAAGGGAAACACTGAAGACTGAACTTTGATGGTCATAGTTTTGTTAACAATGTGTATTATGGAGAGATGCCTTCAGAAGGTGCTCTGAATGTATTTTTTTATGTCTATGACCAGCTGCAAGCAAAGATATGCTCATGGTCATAAGCATTAAAATAAAAACCTGACTCACTAGGGAAATTAGGTCTCCAGGTTCTACAGTCATAACTGAGTTATGGTTGCATTTTCAGACAATCATAAAAAATGAAAGAATCTTCAATGAACTGAGGGGCTCAGCTGAGCTATTTTGGTTGTATACTGTATATTTGGGGGCCATTTATGATTTTCTCTGTGGAGAAACTGATCTAAATAAATGGAGATTTTAGAATATGTGTCTACCATATTAATCCTGCACTAGATTAGCTAAGGCCATTGGTTGTGGCTTTTCTATTTAGAAATTCAACTTCTGATTCAAAATGAAAGGCCACTATTGACTGTTCACTTTCATTCTGCAGAAAAATTAAATTTGTTATTAGAGACTATATAAGAAAACAATGGATGATTTTTTAATGTATTTTTAGTAACCCTTATTTTTGACAGAAGCATCTAGACAATCTCCATCTAAAGTCAACAGAGCAGTGCTTTCACCCTATAAAACTAAGCATGGACACCCTGGTTCCCCACAATGTAATGAGTTGGGCTCTACGTGGAACATGCACACGACTCCTGCAGCTGTCATATACAGGTACAAGTTTGTGTTTTCTCATTTGGTTTTCACTATCTATAACGAAAAAATCTTACTTTCTGAAGGATACTAATCTTCCTGTTAACATGGCAGCTGACACACAGTAGCTTTTTGAGGTTTTATTTTTATTTTAATGCTATCTTCTTTTTAAATCTATGTATAGGCAGACATGATACTTAGCAACCTTTTCAATGTGTGGTAAGTCAGTATTTTTCAAATCTACTACTGTTTCTCCCAGCATAAGCAGAAAATTCATTTTTAATTTGGGCCCTGAAGTTTGTCTGAAGACTGCTATACTTGATATAACTGGTATAGAAAGAAGGAAGAGTACTGATTGAACAGAAAACAAACTCACTACTTGTGTTAATAGACACTTAAAAAAATTACATTTAAAATATCCTTAGGGATTTTAACTGAAATCCTCTAGATTGAAAGGGAAACATCTTGGCTTGGTGTCAGACTAAGTTTGATTGATTTCAGGGGGTTAGCACTTCTCCAGCATCAAAGCACAGCACTTGACAAAGACTGAAATCTTAAACATTGGCTTAAATCCTCTATCAAAGAAAGAGTTTCTCCCATTTAAGATGCAGGCCAGGAAAAGGCATAGAAGAGGAGCACATAATCTTGTTGATTTTAGCAGGTCTACAAACAGACCTGTGGTTTATCACAGCTCTGTAAATATTAGAAATGTGGTAGATCTCTACTAGAAATGTGAGTGCAAGACAGGGGGTGTGGGTGTGGGTGTGTATGACAGGATGCCACATACAGAAGATGAAAGTAGAAAAGGATGCTGCAGTTGGACACCAGCAGCACTGGGTGTGTTTGGCTCTACCCTTTACGTGTGGATCATTAACATGATAGCGTGTGCATCACAAAGAAAGCAATTTTTGCATTACAAGAGGAAGGAATAGAAAATCTTGCTATAATGCACTTTGCTAGGGAAGACTACATGGTTTGCTAGCTCAGGATTGACTGGGAACTGGAATGAGACTGTTCTAACAATAATGTCTATCATTATACTATATAAGGGAATGGGCTTGAGAACAGTGTCAGAGGACATAGTGCTTCCATGTTTCTACTGGAAGCCACTGGGAAATACAAGGCTGGCTGAAAAATACTTTCTGTTCAGCTACTCAGTTTAAAACATGACTCTCATAAAATGTGGTCAGAAAAGTATTCAACAAATTAAACTGAGTAATCTCACTAAACCCACCAATTTTTTACACTGAAAAATTGGTTACAATTTTGTAACTTAAAGGAATAAATAGGAAATGCAAAGAACTTACTCTTCATGATAACAACTTCTAATCAAAATATCATTTGTAAGATCTTGAAGAAAATGAAGATACTCTTCTTCCCTATACAAATATACAAGCTGTCAGCATCTTTCTTTAACATACGCTGAATGCAAATAAAGTTTACAATACCATCCAAAGAGCTGCTAGTTTTAGAGTAATTAAAGTAACTCAAATAAATAATTTTTCCAACATATCTGAAAGTGATAAATCTATTTACTAGTCTGCATTTTTTACTATTCAGTTTTATAATTTTTTTAATGACTAATTTACATAGTTCTGTTGGTCAACTCCCTAATTGTTTTTATCCATTAATTTCATTAATCAATAATATCTATGCTTTTTGTGAATAATCAGTTAAAAAAAATAGTTCCCATGAACAAAAGTGTATGTATCAGAAAACAAATTATTATTAACATAGTTTATTTATTTATTATTTACTTATTCTTAACATATTTAGTTTGCCTGCAGTAAGAGTGGGCTATGTGACATGACTCAGAAAATCTCTTCCAACTTTCTGATCCCACAGTTCCCAAGCAAGTAGCTGAATCCTGTATTCCTAATAGAGTCCCTTCTACTCACTGCATACAGCCTTTGGCAGTTGGCTCTTGTGCCACGTTTTCAATTTTCCACTATATTCTTACTTTAATATTTTGATATAAAGCTTAGAAATAGTTAAAAGGGACAAATAAATATTTAACTCACTTGTCTTCAATTTGTGATCCTGAACAAAGTGGCATTTCATAACTGGAAATCTGTAATTCATGGTTCTGCTACAAACAAGTAAAGAGGAAAAGTAGATTTAAAAAAAAAAGTATCTTTGTATTAACATTTTATATTTCCATTCAGAGCACCAGGGGGAAATGATCTGATTTCACAACATATCAGAATCACAACAACATCATACTGAAGTGACATGCCAGCTTATGTGAATTAATTGTCTTGAGTGTCAGTCACTCATATAAATAAAGGAAAAGTATTATTATTAGGGAGGTTCATGTTAGGAGAAATGGAAACAAGGTGGTATAACCTTAGAAAAATGATGCAAATGCTATAAAGGAAATCAGAGGTTCCTAAAAAACAGAAAATATTTTCACACCTCATTCAAATAAGACAGCTTTTTCTTTGAAAGTATGTACAAAATACATTTGTATCTTTGAAAGAAGACGTGGAAATCCAGATTGATATTGAAATTATCCTTTGCTGAAGATTATCAAAGGGAATAGGAGCTTTTCTTGATAACGTAAAGTGAAGGGTTTTGTGGTTGGCACAAGGAATGGAATAGTCCTAGCCAGCACATGGCTATCACAAATCATGCCTGTGGTGCCTTGGCTGAGCTATGTAGAAATTCAACACTGATTGTGTATAGGGATGAGTGGGCCAAGGAATTGTACAAAACCTCTCTATCATGCATGGCTTTGGCTACCGTTAAGAATCCCTTATTTTTAAGAGCATTAAAATTCACTAAATTGAACCCTCATTCATCTTAAAAATCCAGGTGACTAATGGAGTGAAACTTCTAGGCAAAGCCTTGTATGGCATACTACAGTACTGACTGCAGGCTGAGTGATTAGCGCTTTGCCTGGACATTTCTGGGCCACAGGTTATGGGTGAAAGGCTGTAAATCAACCAAAAGCTGGAATGACTGCTGGAAACCTTAAGAGCCCAGCAAGATGTCAGTCAAGTAGGAGAAAAACTGTGCTTTCGGAAGAACAGATCTGTGTTGCGTTACACTGTTTTTCGCATCGCATAATGCCTCATTTGTGTTTCTCAGAGAGACTAGTAACTTTGGCTGTTCCTATTTTATTCACAGATGGCTCTTGACCCTATCTAGCCACACATGCTGTATTTCTCAATTGCAATCTTAGTGGCTTCTCACAAGATGATACACTTTTTGGTGTTACTCTTAACATATATTGCCCAAAGCCTATGATTTCATTATCCACCTCATTTCCTCACAAGCAGGACAACTTTTCTGTATGAACAGTGGGCTCCATTCTTTTTCTTTGTAACAAACTGGGTACACCAACCTCAACTGGCTGCTGAGAAAAGTGAACTGAATGTGGTCTCACATGTGCATCTTCTAAAAATCTGAAAGATTAAAGCACAGTGAACATCAGTTATGCTTCAAATTATGTGTTTGAAAGTGAAATTACTTAAGTTTTAGCACTAATGTATAAACAGAGTACATACCTGTGCAACTCTTTTTTCTTTTCATTATTGACATCTGCTGATTTAAGTGGTGGTCTGCCAGGAGAGGAGATCTTTTTTTTGGGAGGAGGATTATAATACCTATGTTTTGCAAGAAAGGATTGGTGTGATGTCCTTAAGATTTGAGGGATAAACCACTGCTTTTCTGTGAAGTAAGCTGAATGTTTGTCAAGGAGGTCCCCAGAGTGTGTTTTATTAAAAGAGTTTTGAAATGCCTTCTTCTTCCTGTTGTGACTGCCTAAATGCATGCGAGACTGCAGAAGTGAAGCAGATGATCTGTCTGTGTTACAGTTATGAACAGGAGTCTGAGACAAAGCAGGCAGAGCAGTATTTTGGATAGTCCTTTTTGCAGTAGGAGCTGGTATCAGAGTCTTTGAAGTGGGCTTCTGGAAAGATACAGGGTGGGGCTGCTCTCTTTTTGTCTTGGAACAGTCGTTCCAACCAGGGATCAAACATAGGTGACCATTTTCCAACAGTGACCAACTCACCTGTAAGTTAAAGAACAAAATATCTGACAGAAAAATCGCAAAAGCAATTCGCTGAAGACAGTGTCTTCTACAAATTGATTCACATAGGAAGAATTTTAAGAAACCATTTTCAACCTGTTTCAAGTGTTATAAATGACTTTTCAAGTTTTGGGAAATGCAGTTAGGAGTAAAGTCACCCTGACACTGTCCTAGAGCTAGCTAATGATTCCTTTTTCTTGTTTCTCTTTCCTTCTTTCTCTTTACAAGGTTGAGGTTGCTAATGACAAGTAGTCTCGGGAAAATACAGAAATTCCATTTTTCTTGCCAAGGCTCTCCCTCACAGAGGGAGAATATGAGATTTTTTAAATTCCTTGGACATTTTACATTCTTTTCTATGGAATTGATCTCTCAATGGCAGTCTTACAGCCCTTCTTCAATGGCATTGTCAATTCTTTCCTCTTGTATCCCCATGTAGGCATGAGATTGACTCCATTTTATGAGTTTGAAGTCAAACAGAACCACTGTTATCCTCACAAATACCATAGGTGAAATTGTGGCCTATCATTTTGCTATTTATCTCAGTGGGAGAGAGATTTTACAAATCAAAATAATTCATGTTTGAATTAGATTACATTCTTTATAAACAACATCACTAGTAATCTAGTGGTAAACCTACTATAATTCTCAACAAATAGAAAGTTTTACAATATAAATATAGTCTGCTGGAGAATTTTTGCCCTAGAGAGACTCTGGTCTATGGAAGAATGAAATGTTTTGCAAGACTTTGTCTCTTGGGCTGAGGTCCCCTGGCAGAATTTGGTGAAGAACAGGTCTACTCATACTACCATAATGTTGCACAGTTGCTGGTATCTGGCAGAATGTTTAGAATTAGGATTACTTACTTTAGGGTCTTGTTTTTGCCTGTAAATACCATTCTGAAATTCAAAGGACACTGTAAACCAAGGTAAAGTTATTGCATTGCCTTCAGTGAGAATACTAAGAAAATCATAGGAGTTTTGTTCTCTTGAAAATATTGTGTACAGAAATCATCCTAATAAGAATGTTTTCACACACATCAGTAAATTACTTCAACAAATTCACTGGGTTTTGTTTTGTTTTGTTTTTTCTGTGCACCCATGTAAGACTTTGTTACAAATTCTAATTCATTTTGCAAAAGGAGCAAAGATGATGTATGTGGGTTTATGAGCAGCATGCACACAGTCATGCTGTCAGTGCAGGGATGTGTTTTAGTCAGGTACACATAGTCACGACACGGGTATCTGTCACTGTAGGCCATGTAGGGATAGCAACAGTTAGATGAGAGGATAGCTGCCAGTTGGCAAAAGTGAGAGTCGAACATGATCTCTGTTTGACTAGACTATAAAAAGCCATATTGAATAAACCTCCACCTAACTTCTGTGTTACAGGCACCCCCAGCACTTCAGAGTACAGCTAGTTAAGGAGAAACTGGTCTCTTTCATGAGACTGAGTGCTACCTGTGTGACAGGTCTTATACTGTCAGAGTATCACATACCTTCTGCTGACTTGGAGAAACACTTCTGGAGTTGAATGGTGAGGCAGGAAGACCATGTACAAGATCCTTATATTTCCGAAGGGCTTGAATTAGTCTGTGTCTTTTCTGCTGATCCTTGTCTGTACATGTAAGTATGAAAACAAAACCCCAGTTTAATCAATGGTCAAGTTGTAGGTATTACTCTTCATTCGTCATTTTGCCACTAAAGACTGTTCTGTCCCCTCCTCTTAGTACCAAGTAGCAGACAAAGAAGACAATCTCTCTACTTTTTGCAGGTGGCACTTGCTCAGCAGACGTGGATTTGAAATAAATGCAATCCAGGACTCTGTTTCATCACTCACATAGTAAGTAATGAGCTACTGGAGAGCTAAGAGAGTATGGTAACATTTTGTTTCTACTTCCTGCACACTTCTTCCCCTATACTAAACAGGAGCCCATGTACAGTGACAATATATTTAATTGTTTTCTGGATAACTGTCTAAATTAGGATTTGATTTCAAATGGCAAATGTTGAAATTCTGCTTCTCTTGGACTTCAGTGCCTTTATTAGAAGTTTCATTGATTTATTCATAGACTTGTTTCTGATGTTTGCTTTTAATTTCTGTCCTTTGCTACAAAATCATATGAATTTAAATCTAGCAGTATAGGAAAAGTCAGTAGATCCTAGGCTTTCCATCAAAGGTAGTTAATATTTCTAGTGATTCTGAGACTAACTGCCCCTGATGGCAAACTAGGAGCACATGGGCTCCTTAAATGGGTATCCATGTTCAGGTGTTACTCACTGAACCTCCTTCAAGTGCTAGCTTCTTGGGGTTTGGTGGGTTTTTCTTATGATTGCTGAAGTAAGTCTGTGGCTATTGGTGCTGCTCTCTGAGTGGTTAATTTATTGTTTATCAAAAGAAATCGTAATACAGCAAGTTAAAGTGATAGATCATTAGTTTTCCAGGTCTAATTAAGAAAGAGACAGGGTTCTCTGCCTCTTGGGTGATGAGTGCAGTGGGAGACCAGCTAGACCACTACTAGCAGACCTTACAGAACTGCAGCTTCCTTTGAGTTTGTCCCACATTTCTGAGCTCCACGTTGAGACTTGTGTAAACTCCTACATAGATGGACTTCTAGCTCTCTCCCTGTCTCAGTATGTAGTGGCCTAGCTTCTTACTGTTGTCATGCACATGTGCACACACACACGTATGCTAAGAAAGCCACCCAAACACACTCCCTCAGCATCATCTCTCCACCATCTTCACCTATATTAGCACAAGGGAGCAGCATGTCCTGTGGCTGGTTACAGCTAAGTAGATGTTGCTGTTGCCTCCCAAACACAAGGTGAGCCACCCTGAACAAATCTAAGTTGAGCTGTTTGTACTTTTCCCTCTGAGATTAGGTGGGTAGAGAAGAACAGTTTTCCCCTCTCTTCACAACTGTGGGTCTTCAAAGGACTGGAGACAGCAGATAACTCTGGTATTTCAAGCTTTGTAGCAAACTGGATTGGAACTGACCAAGCCATTGAAGCATTCATGGCAGGAATAGGAGGCAGAAGAGGCAGCACAATAACATGAACTTGATTTTCTCAGAAAATCAAGAACAGAAAAAAAAACCACCAAAAAAAGACCAAACCACAACCCCCCTCCTACACATACACACACACACACACAAAAAAAGCAAAACCAACCAAACCAAATGAAAACACCAACAACAACTTTGGCAAAATCCTGCTATGTGTGCCTAATTTAAAGCAAGGGAGCAGTTCCACTGACATTTCCTGGCTGTCCCATGAAACTACAACTCTGTCTACACCGTATTTCTCTTCCATCTGTTTTTACCTCCTAGGCACTCCTTTTCAAGTAAGCTAACACTTCCTAAAAACTAATTTAAAAAAGGGGCAAACAAACCCTCCCTCATCATTTTCTAGAACTGCAGAGGTTGCAGGGGGTTTTAATACGAATCGTCCTTTGTTTAGGAATTAAAGCCTCTTCCTTATCTCCAGGCAGCCAGATCCATGAATAATGGACTTTTTTCCCCACTACTAGAAGCTCTTTTAAAACTATTCAGAGAGACCTTGGCAAATACTTCTCTATCAGGCAGTAATTGAATAAAGTCCCAAGCTGCTTGATGCTGTCCCTCCCTTTTCCCCTGAGTTTTTCGTATCCGTTGCTTTTTGCCTATAAATAATACAGAGAAAGCTGGAAAAGGAAACCTTTTTTGAGAGGTGGTATTGTCATTTGGCAGCTACCCAGTAAGGCCCTATTGGCTCTAAATCAGTGCTGAGTTTCCCTGAGAAAAAGAAAGTCTAATGCTAGTTTTTAAAAAAACCACAGACAACAACAAAACCCCCTACAAATCCTCAGTGTCTTGTGTCTGCTATTTAAAGGGAAAGGACCAGATAACGTTTTCTCTTCCTGTATAAGCAGGGATGGACAGACTGCCACGCTGCAGCTGAAAGCACTTCTCAATCCCTTTTATCACTGGAGATGATGTAGAGCTGTGCATGGTACTCAACAGGGGATAGATGAGAGCCAAGAAAGCTGGCAGCCGACGCGCAAAGAGCGGTTCTAGGTTTCTGCCTGTTGGGTGAGCTCCAAGTGCTACGAGTAGAAACTCTCAGTACTCTGTGCATCTGCTTGAGTCTAAGCCTGCATCTCCCTTGACTCTGTGCCTCAGCTGTGACACTGCTGTTAAAGTGAGAAACCCAGCAGACCAGAGCGTTTTGTGCTGTTTCCCTGGAGCTATAGGGTATGTCCTTCATGCTATTGTAACTGCCTCTGTGCTCAAAAATAATACAGCAGAGAACTTGTGCCTGTGTGCAGCCCACAAAATATGAATGAGTCTTGATTTAATGATTGAAAACATAGCAGGTCAGCTTGCTGCCACTAGGTATTTTTACTTGCCCATGCCCAGAAACTGAAGTTGCACAATAAGTTGTTCTGGCCAACTAGGCATGAAAAACACCACTAACTACTTTTTCCATATCTTGTCCTGTTGTTTTCTTAGTTGCATTCCTGCTATTTTTCTAAACCAGCCTGATCTGGTTTGTATTACTTCATCACATATTAGGATGTGATATTAGGATCATAACAATAGTGGTTGAGAGATTCTTGAATTCAGAAACTCCCTAATTAGAGTGAAATGCTCACAATTACTTTGTGAATATGGTCTCATTCCACCTTCAAATGATAAAAGATGAGATGCCAAAGTTAGCTACTTAGCTGGATTTTACTTTTTTTTTTTCCTCTTCTCCACCTAGATATAATGCAATGGCGTTAGCGCTCAAACAGCCACAGTTTATATATGTTAATGAATTTGACAACTTCTCTTGCCTCTCTTTATTACATAGAAGCTTACCCTGGATTTTCTATTAGATCTTACCCCAGATATACTAACTTTTAATTTTTTTTAAAGTATTTTGAAAAACATGGAGGGAGCAAATAGCACAATCATTGCTCTCCATTCTGTAAGGACCTAGCCTGAACATAACTTTGTTTTTGTAGTTTGGACATAGCCAAGAGATCATTGTAAACTTGGATAATTATTCCTGTGCTCCAGGAAAGAAAATAAAATTGGGGGGGAGGGGGGAGAAACAAACTTGGAATCAAACACTAAACATTAGTTGATCATAGGGTGTAATCAGATTTGGGCATAGTTCCATAGTAATCCTTGTTTGGACTTGAAAGCCTTATATTTAGAGTTGACTAGAGGGTGATCCTGGCTAGCCAGAGCTATATGAGCGGCCACCTCTTTTCTCCCATCTGTATCACATATTGACTGTACCAAAGCCATTCATATTCCAATGCCTACATCTTGAACAGAGCAGTAAGATGGACCTCAGGTTCTCTTACACTGTATTTTCCCAAAGCGCTCCTGGTTTGCATGAGGATGGGTGGAAGAGAATCAGAATTTAGGGAGCTGGACAAAGGAAATAATAGACTGGGATTAAAAGTGGGTGGAGAAAGGTAGGCTTACCCTCATATCCAGAAGGTAAACAATTTTGAGGGAATGGCATGGGCTTCCACTTGGTATTTAAGCTAGAGATTTACAGTGTTAGTGTAACTGAAGGAGACTTACAGTGCTGATGGTATCTGGTGTGGATGAATGTGTGTAGATTGGCCTTAACAATAAAGAATATATTTATCAGAGACTTTTGTAACATAAAAATACATTTTTTTCTGATTTCAAAGTTAAATCATTGCTGCCACTTCCTCCTTTCTTGTTAATATCACAAAAATTCCCTAGGAAATGTTTCCCAAAGAGGGACTATCCACTTTCTGTTTCTGATAATTGTTTTCATTCTATGAAATGAGCAGATAATTGCTTGCTCAATTGAAGCATTTGGAAACACTGAAGTAGTATCTAATTCATCAGAAGGTGAAAAGTGCTTTTCTTAATTGCTGTTAGGCAATAAAATGTGACTGTACAGGCTTTGTAACCAAAACCCCAGAGAGTGATAAGCAAATATGGCAAGGCCAGTGAATAGTTGGAATTTTAGATAGTCTTTTCCTGGAATGATAAGGAAATAGATTTCTTTGTTAAAGCTGGTACAGCTCAGGAGTTTGTAATGGTGCCTGACATTGCAAGGACAATGCTGAGACCTGCAATTACATTTCAGGAATACAAGCCCTGGCCATTTAGTGGAAATTGTAAGCTAGGACCAGCACTTGATTATAATAAGGAAAGGAGCAAAATAAGCCACATTTTCAGTAACTTCCCAGCAAGTCAGTAGAATAAAGCCTGTAACAGAGAAATATTCCTTTGTGGAAAGCAATGCCAAGATAGGAGCATTTCCTTCAATACTACTGCAATCCCTACCCAAAAAGAGAGAAAGAGGGAGAGACTTTACCTGCTCACTTTTGAGGCTGAGCTCAGTGTAAGCGTTAGGACTGGAGGAGGAGAAAGGTTCCTGTTCTTCACAAACTAAAATAAAACACTCTCTGTGTGTTACAATTTCCCTTAGGATGCTCCTGGCTCTGATAAGATTTTTGTGTCTGTTGAGGTGTGAATCTTCCTCCCAGTGTGTGATCATTTCCTGGGGTGTGACTACCTTTTAGAGGCCACACAGATGCTCATGAGCTGTAATTGCAGATGTATTTGGGAGATGGGGAGGAAAAGGAGGATGAATTTTGAGGCAGGGGGCAATTTTCTTATTTTCTTTTTTCTTTTCTGTTTATTTTGGATATTGGAAGTGAAGTAAGCCAACAGCAGTTACAGTGAGTAATGCAAAGATTGTTTCTCACTTTTTAGGAGAGAGAAACTGTTCCAGAAAGACTGCTGAAGAGTAAAGCACGTGAGCCTGTTCAGCCTATATAAATATGAGATAAAGTATATATTCACATCTCTCTCTTTTCAACAAAACATTATAGCAAGAGCTGTCTAGAGGGAAACTTCTGCAAGAAGACAGAAGGCAGCAAGAAATCAAAGGACAGTAGGATGGGGCAGAATGATCAGGAGACCAAGAAGCTCCGAAGGCTACTGAGAAAGACTTTTAGAGGATTTCCCATAACTTCTCAAAGAAGGCTTACCTGCCTCCTCCAGTACACCACCATCTAGCTAAGCTCTGTGCTGTGCAGTGATATACCAATGAGGAAACAGTAACAATATGCTATCTCAATGAATTTAAATTTTAAATTCATCCCCAGACCCATATTTAGGGGATAAATATTGAATAAGACTAGATTTTGTGAGAGGCGTGACAAAATCCCATATCTTAAACTCTTTGTGTGTGTGCAATCTGTTACAGAAGCTTATTTTTCTCCATCATGTAGTGTATAAGGTTTAAACATTGTCCTGAGAGCTGGATAGCTTTGGTTCAGGCAAGCACAGAGTAGAATGTTCTCTGTCAAAACTGTTAAAAAATTATTTCACTCTCACCTAGGACAGTTCTACTCTCCTTAACCTTCTTTTTTTTTCAGTAAATACACTGAAAAAAATTAAACTACTTCTAATAATCTCTTGAGTAGAAGCTAATAATAATCTAATCTTGAGTAGAAGTTGGTAGATATAAACTACCAAGCAAAGTCAGTGGGCAGCTTGTTGCAAACTATCTTATTGTGAGTTTGATATTCTATATTGTATTGAATCATTGATCAGGAAGGAGCCTTTCAGTGTGGCAGCAGAGGTCTGGCTGCTTCTGTTGAAGTCCACAGAAAATTTCCTATCCAGCCTTTCATTTCAATTATGTGAAACACTGTTACAGTATCTGAAGGAAGTCCTGAGAAATCAACAGGAGTTGGTTCCTCCTGACTTAGTGGGAGCTGTGGTATCTTGTTAAAGAAATCAGTACAAACTGTGCAGTTCACGTTAAGCTAAGGTTTATGTGGTTTGAAATTATTTTTGCTGACCATAGTGCATCACCACACAGCTGAACGCTGTAGAGCCTGCACTGATGCTGGGCTTCAGCACACTGCACAGTGGATTGGTGCAGGCTGAGGCTCACGAGGCCATTTCTCTACTGCACAGTAGCCTGATGATTCTCTGACTGATATCTTTTATGATATGGCTACTCTATTAACTTGCCTCAAAGCCAGTCAGTCTGTGGCCATCGTTCTGCATTTAGTCCTTTACTAAGTCACTCACTGAAACACTAGGAGATTGCTCAGACAATTGCTGAAAACCTTTGTTAATAAAGTGCTGATCATGCAGCGCTTTGGTCAGAAAGTGTCCCAAGCAGACAAGAAGCTGTTGCACCCTTAGCCAGCTCCTGCCTCACATCTTCCTGCTGCCACACAGCATGCTGTAAGGGATCTGTCCATTCCCAAGGACCTATTTTTCTTGGAGAGATGTTTCCATGGTAAAGATATTTAGCAGATGAATAAAATTCCCCTGGAAAGTGGCACAGCTTTGGCTTTTCATCTAAACATTTGTAATTGTCTTTCAAATATCTCTATTTATGTATTTTTGGGTTCTCTGATTGGGCAGCAGCCGTATGTATTTTAGGTTAAGTTAATTCTAAAGATGATTACATTTTTTGTCCCTCTAAGCTTTTGTTGGGAGTAGAACAGTTTTCTGAGAAGCTTGATAGAAAGTTTGGCACCACCATCCATGCAATCGGGGATCTAGAACACTTTGTATGTGGTCTAATTATGGCGTGTGTCAACACTTACATGCACCTACTCTGCTAGGATTGTGTTGTGTAGGTATTACTGCCCTGTGCCAGGCCAGGCTATTTAGAGGTGCTTTTTCTTGGAATTAGCAGTGTTATGTCATATTTCTTCCTGTATGTTACAGAGCAGGGTATGCTACCAGGTAGCCTGCCATGAATGCTGTGGAACAGAACAGAGAATCAGTGTGGGTGTGATACAGATCTCAGGAGCCAAAGCTAAAATTCTGCACCAAGCAACCTCAAGGAGAGAAAAGGCATATGAAAGCTGGGGGGGTTAAACAAACAAACAAAAGGTCATCGTAAGACAGACAATAAGCTGTTTTAAAAAAAAATGACTGTGTGGAACCATCTGCAGGAAGCCCAGCGATATCAGATTGAAAGTAAGTGGCAGAAGATTCATATATACCAAAACAAGTGGAAAAATGCATTGGCTAATAGCTGAAAGAACTATTAACTGCATCATACAAAAATATGTGGGCTCTATCATTGCTGGAACCTTTTTTTAGACAGCAGTTATCTGGGAAATTAAAGCAGTCCGTGATGAATTGATTCCTCACAGTTATCTGTCTCTGATAAGAGAGAACTCTACCTATAGCAAGTCTGGAGGTGTAGAGCACTCTCACTAGTTTCCAACAGATCCACCTTGACTGGCTTTCTCAAAGAAACTTTGTCTCAGGCAAGCTTTTTTCATTCTTAACATCTTTCTTATTTCTTTACAGTTTCTCGTATCACTGAAATGAGTTCTGATCCTCTGGGAAGAAGAAATTTCACTGCAATTCAGCCATAGAATAGCAGGTAGCATAGACTCTGTATAGCAGATTCAGAGGTGTCATGTCCAAGAGACTTCAAGCAGTGTGTTTCTTGTTAAATATGGCACTGTAAGTGGTGTGAAACATGACTCACTAGTTGTTTTTTTTAATGCCTCCTGAGTGCCTGCTGGATGCTGCCATCTTTTTAAATCAGTTGCCTTTCTGAATTCTGCCTTCATCCACTTCCAGTGGAAGTCATACAACACAGGAATTTCTGATTGTAAAACAGTCTGTTGCAATGAGAACTGAAAAATCCACTAGTCCCAGCCATGGCATTCACTCACAGATTTCCTGTTCTTCTTTGCCTTTAGAATGGTTTGATACTGTGCTATGTAGAAAGGTGATTTTTTTTGGTTGAGAAAGAAAATACATATATAAATAAGATGTTTACACGTGAATGGGAAATAGTTTAATTTCTTTTACTCTGTGCTTTTGGATTCTGCCCTTGCCAGGAATTGTGTTTAAACACTGAGTTGAAAACAGAGCTCGGATTCCTATTCTTTTGTTTATGGACTTCTACTTGTGCACGAAAATTAGCTAAAAAGGGAATTAACTAGAAGTTCATGCAGATAGAGTTCCAGTACTTGGTTCCAGCTGAGAAAGAAATTTGTTCACACCTGATGGAATTTGAATGAAAGAATTCTTTACTTAGAATATGCTGAAATGTGGCTTTCAGTTAGGCTTACAGCTGCTGATTAGCAGAGTAAGCATAGGAATGTTGGTGCTAGTGTTACTGGGTGATATTGTTACCACAGAATTGGACTTACTGCAGTTGGAAGGGACCTTTGAAGCTTATCTGGTCCATGCCACCTGCTCAAGCAGGGGCACGTAGAGATGGTTGCCCAAGATGATGTCTGTTCAGCTTTTGAATATCTCCAAGCATGGACACTCCACAACCTCTCTGGGCAACCTGTGCCAGTACTCAGTCACCTTTCTGGTATTAAAAAAAAAGTGTTTTCTGATATTTAGACAGAACTTTCTGTGTTTCAGTTTGTGCTCATTGCCTGTGGTCCTGTCACTGGGCAACACTGAAAAGAGCCTGGCTCTGTCTTCTTCGCACCCTCCCTTCAGATATTTGTATACATTAATAAGATCCCCTTGAGCCTTCTCTTCTCCAGGCTGAACAGTCCCATCTTTCTCAACCTTTCCTCACCCAAGAGGTGCTCCAGTACTTTAATCATCTTTGTGGCCCTTCTTTGGGCTCTCTCCAGTATGTCTGTGTCTTTCTTGTTCTGCAGAGATCAGAACTGGACAACGTGGTCCAGGGTGTGGTCTTATCAGTACTGAGCAGAGAGAAGGATCACATCACTTGACCTGCTGGCAGTGTTTTCCCTAATGCAGCCCAGAGACCATTTGCCACCTTTGCCACAAGGGCACATTGCTGGCTCATGTTCAACTTGGTGTCCACCAAGACCCCCAGATCCTTTCCTGCAAAGCTGCTATCCAGCTGGGTGGCCCAGTTTTTCCACCCCGGGTGCAGGACTCTGCACTTCTCCTTGTTGAACGGTGTGAGGTTCCTGTCAGCCCAATTCTCCAGCCTGCCAAGGTCCCTCTGATTGGCAGCACAACCCTCTTTTGTATCGGCCACTATTCCCAGCGTGTGTCATCTGCACGCTTGAAGAGGGTGTGCTCTGACCTATCATCCCCATCATTAATGAAGTTGTTAAACAGGACTGGACCAAGTACTGATGCCTGGGGTACACCACTAGTTTGCCAGCCTGCAGCTAGGCTTCATGTCAGTTGTTGATCCACCTCAAGGTCTGCTCATCTAGCCCATACATCAACAGCTACTCTGTAAGGATCTCACGGGAGACAGTGTTGAAAGCTTTACTGACAACATCCACTGCTCTCCCGTCATCTACTAAGGCAGTCATTTCATCATAGAAGGTAGTCCAGCATATCAAGTAGGTCAAGCTTGACTTCCCCTTGGTGAATCTAAGGGGATTCTTACACACTGCAGTTCTTTTAACAAGTGTTAGGACTTCATAAGAAAAATTTTGATGTTACTTTTGAGAGAGGGAGAGGAGTAACAGAGATCACTTCCTGCCTGAGAATCTGGAATCTGATCCTGACTGACATTATCATGCAGGGACCAGACATTTTTTGCTAGGTTTTGTTTTTTGAAAGTTCTGTGTAAGGTGTGAACTATATACATTAGTAAAATAGATTATACTTTCAGTTTATGCCATGCCTTTATCACCATTTTCCATGCTAAATACAAGACAGTCTCTGAAACCATGACTTCTGCAGGTTCCCATACAGGTATCGCTGGTACCAAAAAGGGTTGTGGTCTCTAAAATAAAACCAGAATTTCATGACCATATCCTCAAACTGAAGAAATGAACACACTGTTTAGAAACCAATGGGAATCAGAGAGCCCTTGCTGGCTTTCCCACAAGAGGCAGCATTTTTCTCCTCCCAGTTCAGTAACAAGAGAGATATTTCATGTCCTTAGCTTTTCTGCATTAGAAGTCACTGCTGCCCTTCACTGCCTGCCATGGTGCCACCTGCACAGCCACGACACACTCCTTCACCCAGGGGTCTTTATCTTCCACTTGCCCTTTCTTATCATGTCAGAGAGCTTCTGCCTCAGTCAAATATTAATAAGACAATCACACTTCTATTAAAGCCATTGTTAGTTTTTAAGAAGTGCTTGAAGGAACCTTAAAAAATTCTGATGACTTCTTGGAAATGAGGCTGAATTGCAGAAATGCCTTCAGTGGAATTGTGGACT
Organism: Actenoides hombroni; assembly: GCA_024336885.1. Classification (NCBI taxonomy): domain Eukaryota; kingdom Metazoa; phylum Chordata; class Aves; order Coraciiformes; family Alcedinidae; genus Actenoides; species Actenoides hombroni. Next base: position 449,245 of record WUAM01000262.1, read on the forward strand.
GGTGTGCTGCAGTATCTGTGCCACCACCGTGGCCATACAGGGGATGTGAGGACAGAGCATTGCTTAGCTGTGGGAACACCACATTGTATCGAGTTGCACCACACAAAACAAGCAGTTTCATTTTAGAAGGCTCCTTGCTATGGTTTACTTTATACAGCTCAAACATGTAACCTGAAACATTTGTTTCATGAATTAAATTTTCTGAAGGAAAGGACAAGAATTCGCTGGATAACTTTTTAAATATCCTGCTCCCAAAGGCTCCTGAGTTCTCTGCATCTCAACTTAGATTATACAGCTGTATAATAATAGATTATAGAGCTGTATAGACAAACATGAGGCATGGTGACACAATGCTCTCCCAAGTTACATAATTTTGCTTGAAAGCAACCTCTGAAGTAATATTTTCAGCACAGTAGTGGATTATCTAGTGAAAACTGTTATACAATGCCATGCTTCTGTGCAAGGGATTCACCTGAAAAGAAATTGCCTTGTAGCTGGAAAAGTAAAGTGGCATGGTTTAAAAGAGACAAGGGAAGATAGCCAGAAGGTCAGCTGAAGAGAAGTTTGGGGAGCAGGCAAATGCTAACAGAATAAAGGTAGTGTTAAAGACAACCAAATGTAAGGGCTCTTAGGTTTCTGTTACAGCCCTAACCACCAACACTGGGTTTTGAAAGGATCACTTTGTTTTTAGTATGTAACGTACCTGGCCAGAAACGTTGGCCTTCACAGGGTCCTCTTCAAGGCACAAACCATCATCTGAATCAATGGACTTGAGGGGACAGCAAAATTATGCTTTGCATGAGCAAGAATGTGCCCCTGTGTGCAACTTGGGGCCCTTCTCTGAGTTCTGGAGGGAGGAGCAATGCTGGCAGTGAGCAGACCCAGCAGTGAGGAGGATGGACATTTGCCTCGCTTTCTCTCAAGCTGCCTGATGATGCTACACTAAGCAAATGGTTGGTAGTGGGAAGGGGAAGGGCAGGTGTGGGCAAGGCTGGGCACACAGGCAGGGGGACATTTACAGGGGCAGGAAACTGGCTGTGTGACAGTGCCTTCAGTTTCCAGGGAATCTGGAGCTTCTGAGAGCTTTTCTGAGGTGCTGCCAGATCCTTGACTATGATCAGATATGATGCTTCATAGAGTAATTAAAGGATTTTATTAGATTTGAAAACAGATCTATTAGTTCAATGGATAAAATACTTATTTGGATTTTATTGGTATTTATACAGCACTTTTACAAGACATTCAGATCTATCTGTGGTGACTAGTGGTTTATTGTGGTACATGTAGGATGAGCCATGATGTCTGTGTGTTGGTATTAAAATTCACTGATAACCTATGATTGAGCCTTTCACCCCCAGAAACAAGAGATGTGTGGTGGTTTAATTAAGAAATTAAACATGCTGGTAGAGGTGAAATCCTGGGAATGGTGAGCAGAGGCTCTGAATTAAAAGGCTGGACCAAGGACAAATCTGGGTTCCTTCTGTAGTTGATAGAGCGAAGTATCTTGATGAACAAAAGTCAGATGATTCATTAAATTACTGACTGGCCTGCAGTGTCTTTGGCTTGCAATGTAACAGTAACTTGGGTGAGAAACAGTGCACTAACTCCCTCCCTACTGCCATCTTTCATCAGAAAAGAGCCAAAAATGTCAGTCTTGTTAAGAGAAGATGCAGAGCATGACTGACAGGTTAAAGATTACACAGCTAGTCCTCTGCTTTTTGTGCTGCTTCTCTCAAAATAGAGCTGCAAATGGAGGTCAGATCAAAACATGAGTTGTTCCTGGAGAAACCAGCTATGCAAAGGCTGTGGGCCCCCTCCCGTTGCATGACGGTGGGCCAGCACTGACTCAGCCCCTCTCCTGGGACCTGGGATTGTTTGTGAGAAGTGTGTCAAGCCAGCGCCTAACGTAGCTGCTCCCAGCCGGGAACCTCATCCGAGCACGACTGCTGGAGCTACACTGGGCTTCCAGGGCAGCAAATTAGATTTATGCCTGCTCTGATCTGCTTGAATTCACTGGAGTTATTCAAGGACAAGTGCGACAGCACTCTACCTGGCAGAGCTGAACATCAGGCTTGAGGATGAGGGAATATAGAGCTGCGGGAAGAAGAACGCGAAGTTGAGAAGGAGCCTCTTTCCTCCCTATTATCAGGCAGATAGTGACCCCTTCCCCACTGGTTCAAGATCTGCTAGGATTAATGAGGCTTCTCTTCCTCTACAATTCACAAGTTTTCAGTTTGAGGGGCGTACACAGAAAGCTATGAGTCAGTTTTCCCCATCTCATTATCGGGCACTTATGAATCTACCATAACGACAATGTGATCTCTACTCTTCTCACTGGTTCAAAACTTTGACCCCTATTGGCACCTTTTCTGAGGAAGGAAAGTACTGGCCCTGACTTCCAGACAGACAGCAGTCACAATTCCTGCTCAAGTCCAGTATCTGGAGCAGGGCACAGAGGAGGGTCCTGGTTTCACCGCGGGTTGGCTGCAGTCTGCAGGGAATTGTTCATTTGTGGCAGATGCAGAAAAGACCAAAAACTCCTTCCTCCTATTTCAAATTTAAAATCCAGTTCCCCCTTTTTTTTTTTTTTTTTTCTTCTTTCCTGAATCCAAGCCCAGCAAATGAAGAATTCTGGGCAAGACACTGATTTTACCCGCTGACCACAAATAACAGTAGGAACAATGCGCTAGTGGTCCTCTGTGATACTCAGTCCCAAAAGTCTGTGGCCTCTTCCATATTTTTTAACAAGCATATTTATGTGCTCCAAAGCTCATCCACGGGAATGAAAACAGCATCAGCTTAAATTCAGGTGGCATGAGCACAAATGACTGCATCTGAAAAACAAAAATTTGCTTAGATTTCTAAGTATGCTTTAGCAGTCGGATAAATAAATCTTTATTGCATGGGAAAGGAGGGCCTTCAACACTCCCCATCCCCCCACACAGGCAGAGATCTCCTGTCATGTGAACGAATTAGGCTTGATGCCCTGGCCAGAGAGATCCCAGCTATCTCAGGATTTTCTTTTGGGTGGGAAGGGACTTGCAAAGCAGTCATGTTTGTGCAGGGATGTATTATGTCAAGAGCAGTGAGAAAAACTCGATGTTTGTCCTGGCATAACAATGACTTGGCACAGGCTCAGTTCAGCTCCACAGTTTCATTTCTGGGGCCAGCCTGTAAGCTCAGGAGGAAAATATCTAATCAGCTGGTCCAACTGCTGTAGGACGGATTCTTTTTAAAAACTGCCTCAAGTTATAATGTGATTTATCTTCTAATGAAATAACATCTCCACCCTTAAATCATAATTTAAGGACACGGAGACTGATGAGTGTTTTGTAAATAATATTCATAAAATCATTTACGTGTGTCATACAGCTGTGTTGGAGGTTGCTAAGGCACAATCCTCCTCTGGAGAGGAAGAGGCTGAGACAGGGTTTGAGTGTGTGTGCAGTGTCACACCAGGGAGGGGTGACGCATAAAGCTGTCGACTTGCAGTACATTTTTTGCATCCCAGTCACCTGAACTGGAGCAGTTACAAAGCTCCATAAGCTGAGTTCATGCACAGCAGTTTCAAAGGCTGTCTGTGCAGCACTCTTGTTTTTTACTTATTTCCTTTTTCAATTAAAAAAAAAAAAAGTATAAATTAAGAGAAAACTGTCACTGCAAACATTAAATTAGTGACAACAGTGAAAGCAGGAGTGCTGGGGATGTGGAATGGAGAGCAGGATCCAACAGAGCACCCGAGCTTGAAAAGGAGTCAAGGAACTGGAGGTTTACAACACCCTCTCTGTTTTGCTGAAGCCTGCCTGTACAAGTGATCAGGGAAGGTAACTTGTGACTCTAAGCAGACACCCACAGCAGTATGCTACGGGGCAAGAATAAAAGTGCTTCCAGCTGATTATCACAATGGTGTCCTTTGCTGACAAGAGTGCCAGTAGTGGGAGGCCCCTGCTGACTGCCTTCCAGCAATGTTCAGGGAAGGTTTCCTTGCAGACCACTGGCAGCTGAGCTGGTGGATCACTTATGCTGCTTCTTGCTTTTTTCTAGGCTGCCTCTTGGGGTCCAGTGTTGCCATAACTGATGCATGACTAAGACCCCAAGGTTTAAGAAAAAGAGAACTGAATTTCTCATTCCAAACTTGTGTTTTAATGCCTGTAGGAAAAAAGCATTCTTCCCTCCTCCCCAGAATACAAAGACTAGCTGCTGAGGATCTGCCAGGTAATACATCAAGCCAGGAGCTGATCATATCACCTGAAGGGATGTTTGTGTGTACCAGAAGCAGCAGAGAGAAGGCAGCTCTGTGTATAGCTGTTAATGGCTTTCCAAGGAAAACAGGAGATCAGGAGCATCTGGAGGGGCCATCTAAAGAGCAGGATGCAGGAACATCTTTGCCATGAGCTTGGAAAACTTCTCAGAAGAGAGGGCAATGTTTGAAATAGCAGTTTCCCTTGAAAGGAAATTCAAATTCCTATAAATCACTTTCTGACACAAAAACTGAAGTAAACCATATGCCTCTCCTACTCCTGCTTCCCTTCTTCATCTTATTCCATTGGTTTTCAGAAGCCAAGTTTTCCTCAGGCTACTTTTTAATTGCTTTTTCCTTCAATTGAATTGATTCTTTGTTTTCTTCTTGGAAACAGTCTCCCTCTTCATACTGCCTTTTTTTTTTTGTAACACCTTTCTCCTTTCCTCCTCTAAAAGTGCAGCTGAAAGAGCTGGCACCTCCACACAGTAGGAGGTAGGAGAGACCACTGGACACTGGGATGTAGGAGAGCAGAGATGGGATTCCCCTCCCTAGCCATTAGCTGCTTACAGCAGGAGCATGTGTACCTGCAGCTCTCTTTAAAGTCAGTGGAGAGAAATAAGAATTATGAGGGCACAAATGCCCCAAAGTGCATTACACTGTGCTAGCTTATGCTTTAGATTGAGATGAAACACACCTAGACTCTTTAGCGTCCAGATCAGTCAGGTTCATGACTGTATTTAAGCAAAACCTCACTCTTTGTGTCTACTGCTGACCTAGTGGATGACTTGAGCAAGTCACTTGCCAAACTGTAAAGTGGAATAACATTGTGATTCTATTAAAGACTATAACTTGGTTAAGTTTTACTTTGGCTGCAGCAGGATTTGGCTTTGTGCAGTGATCTTATCCTGTGCTACTTTTGCCTTCTTTTTTAACCTTTGGACTCTTTTGCAATAGGAAGTTGTGTCATTTATTTAATTGGCAAGGGCTGGTCTAACATCTGCAGCTACAGGGATCAGAGCTGGAGTTCAAGAAGACCCCTCTCTTTACAGGCCACATCTTCCTTTGTCCAGAAAGCACCTAACCCCTCTCTTCAAAAACGGATGCTACTCTGTGGGGGAAGAAAGCACCAGTGGATGCCAAGTGCTTTCCTCTTTGCTTAGCAGCAGTTTCCCGTCCTCACTACAGGAGGACACTGGAAATGTTCCTGCAGCAAAACAGCTCTCTGAGCTGCGGCAGGTAAGAGAGGTGGTAGGCAACTAAGGAGCCAGGGTTTGCTCTTCGGTTCTTTCTCCTTGAGGGAGAGTGAGGGTAGGTTAGTCAGAAGCATCAACAGGTCATGTAGTGTCCAGAGCACTGCATCTGGGCAGAAGTACCTGAATTTGGACAAAGCAGAAGACATGCATGAAAGGCTGAGCAGAATGCTCAGCAGAAAACATGCCTGAGGTGGTGATGTTGGCAATGTTACCAGCTCTCTCAGTTTCATTATGGTTTCATAATACTAACTGATATAAAATTCTCAGTGTGTTCTCAAAAATGAACAAACAAATCCCCCAAACCAAACCAAGTTTTTATCAAGGAGAAAAAACCGGCAAATACAAACCATAAAGTCTGAGATTCCAGACCCAAAAACCTGTTTGCCAGCAGGATTCAAAGGTAACTGTAAAGTTTCAAAATTGTACTCAATCCTATCAATTTCTAGGTCCAGTTCAGAGATTTTGAACATTCCCGAGCCTCCTCTGTTTTGTTGAATATTAAGACACATCAAGGTCACCACATGACATTTTCTGTCTCACTCCTTGCTTTGCCCCAATTTTTAATTGCATCTCAAAGCTGAGGTCACGAGATGCAGCTTTTGCACAATTAAAAAACTGCAGACTAACACAACTGAAACCATTCTGATATTTTCACCTGTGCTGATTTTTACCTAACAAGATTTATACTTTTCATTTTTTCATCCCACAGCTTTACCAAATTCTTCTTTTGCCAGGCAGTTCTCTACCAGGTTGGATTCTACCATGTGTGATTTGCACACAGGAACATCCTGACTTAGAAAGGGAAGGACTCTTCATCCTCTGCTTCAGTGATTGATTGGGTTTACAGCCTCTGTAAGTTGAGGTGCTGGTAATGGCCTTGGAAAAAAAACCCTACGTGTTCAGTTCCATGCATGACAGATGAAACAACAGGGTATCTGATTATTAGTTATTCTATACACTTCTGGCTTTTGGTACAGGAAGTACCCAAGGGATAGATTCTGCTCAGTCATCATTATGGTGACAGCTTTATACATCTGCTCACTGTGGAGGCATTTGCAGGGACTCTCTGCTCTTTCACCTCTTCCTGAAGGCAAGAGAGCTGCACAGTTCAAAGTGCCCGCAGTTAGCAGGCTCTGTGCTGGTTCAGCAATGTGTAATCTAGCTCAGGTATGTCAGAGCACAGGTATGAAAATGGCCTGCACATGTCAGAGCATCAGCATTTAAAGAAGACCTGATGGTTCTGATGTTGTGCAGTGTACTGTGGGATGGTGTTTCTAAGCTTGTCAGTTAGGTCTGCAGGAACTTTTTATCCTTGTTATCCCAAAGATTTACAACTTTTAAAGTGCGCTGCTGGAAAAAATCTCATGCTGTGATGATGTGAAAAGAAAAATGCTGGTGCATTCAGGCTAAAGGAAAAGCTGATGCAGAAGGTATGTTTTTCATATCCCCAGATTCTTGGCAGTTGCGCACACTAAAATGCCTATGCAAGAAGAGGACGTAGTCTGCAACCAGCAATGACTGGCTAAATTTGAGGTTGCCAAGTGACTGAGTTTTCCTTGTGTTGCTTGGGAGTGGGCCCCAGGACAGGCTGTGTCTTTTAGAGTGCTGTGTCCATTTGAGCCGCATTTGAGCTTGTGGGTTCAATTTTAACTCCTAATAGTTAGCTCTGCTTGCAGAATTTACTCTGCTCTTATTCACAGGTGCCTTTTCTCTATACAGTTCTCTAATTATGTGGAAACACACCCTAAATATGCAAATGTGTTAACTCCTACTCTCTATGCTACTAGCAAAGCTCTGGCTGGCATATGGAGGCAGCCTTGAAGTGTCCTGTTCCGAATCACCAGCTGTTTTTCCCAGGAAACATCCCTGGAAGATAGTATATCAACAGTTTCCTGCAAGATGTCTGGCTAATCCAGTTAGCCCACAGTGCATATGCTATCTTCAACCTTATCTTTTAAAAGTGCTGCAACATCTAGCAAACTGCTGTTGCCTGCACAGAGTGTACTCTTCTGGCTGAAGTTCTTGTTAGTACCAACCGAGCTCTATGTAACTCGGGAGCAATCTGTGTTTCCTGTAGGTCACATTCTCCTGCATGTGCCACAAAGGCACTTACGCACTGGAAGATCTATCCCACTATGACAGCTACCCAGTGTGTTTTAGTTTCTGGAATTTCCTGGATCACCTTGAAAGAGGACATAGGGAATGCTGTTGCAAACAGATGTGCAAACAGCTGTGGAAGAGAAAGATCAGTCCCACTCTGATGCAGATATGCAGCCCTGCAGGCACTGAAGAAAATGTTCTCTGAATGACAGTCTGCCACGGTTAGATGTGGGTCAGGGGAGTGAGAAGGACCGAGAAAATTTGGGGGTTCAGATTGATGTTAGCCAATTAAAACCAAGTAATGTCCCAGAATGGCTGAGTCTGAAAGTGAAGTACATAGAAAGGTATTAATATGTAAAGGATCTTGCAGTTGCCCAGGATGTGGGAAAATAAATGCGGGTTTTTTGTGCTTTTTTTTTTCAAAGATCATATCTCATCTTCAGTTCTGCATGTATAGGGCCTTTTGCATCATAGGTTAAACAAATTGGTACCAAAGGTTAAAAGGAAAAAGCTGTTCTCAAGCAGAAGCATACTTGCATGAAAGGAGATATTTCTAAGAAATATGAAGCTGTTACACCTTTTATTTTGTACATCTTGTTCTAGGATAGACACTGGTGTTCATCTAAAGGCAGAAGTCTTTGTTCATGGTTGTAGGGTTATAATGAATGGAGTCCAGCAGCATCAGATCATTAGAAATTAAGTGAGCTGGAGGTGCCTTAGGTTAGACCGGTTAATTCCAGCTGGAGTGGCGAGTGGACACCATGCTGGGGCATCTACTAGTGTAACTGTTATGACCAAATGTAGCAGTGTAAGGCCAGGCTTGATTAGGCCAATAGTTAGTGTGGAAATTCATTCGTAGTGACTGATTTTGTATAAGTTTATTCTCCAACACCCAGTTCCTGCACAATTGTCTTTCTGAATTGTCACCTCATTAGGTTTGTAATGCTGAAAGTCAAAGATTTAGAAGACAGGAAGAACTTAATGTATTTTTAATATAGACAGACTTTTGATATACTCTTATATTTGAGACAACTAGAATGGTTTAAATGGTTGCTTGCTCTTTATCCCCTCGAGGCACAGGGTGGATTTTGTGTTGTTGCTGTGTTAGGCCTAGGTTAAAGCCTTGGGAAAGGAAAGATATAAGAAGCTGTTAGGAGACAAGACTGAGAGCAGTAAGCTGAAGAAAAAATATTGTCCCCCTTGAATGACAAGTCTGTGCTGAAGTCTTTCTTTTCACCCACAACCAAATATCTGACTTGCTTTTTGCTAGTCAGCAGTCTTGGGATTAAAGGAGCAGTTTGGTTTGAGGATAAGACGTAAGATCCTAGGATACATGAAGCCTTTCATAACAAGTTTGATCTCACTGTGGGAGGGCTAATGCTTGCTCTCCACACTTAATATCAACAAAAGAGTATAAGGTCTATAAACAGTGGATTGTTTGCTAGTGTCATTAGTGTCAGCCTAAAACAATATCCTTTAGCACTTTACTTCTGAAGATCTGCTGCTGTTGCCACGCATGGGGTTCTCTTCATCAGCACACGAAGCCATGTTTCCCTGAAACCAGCAGCTGCTTTGTGTGTGCTAATTGATACTGTTTCTGATGCCAACAGGTCTGTAGTCAACCTGTTCCAGTCAAACACAGGTTGAGCAGGTGACTGCCCTAAGCAGTGGATGGTGTGATGAAGCCAAGAGCCATGCCAGTCTGCAGCTGCTGTGGAAACCACTCACGGTTTGCACTTGCACACAAGTTCTGCTCTGTTCTGCTCTCTGTAGCAGTAACCTAGGAACTGGATTTGGAGCCACATGTTGTTTCTAGCTTATGATCAGAATTGTGCCAAAATCTTTTTTATGCTTAGAGCTAGACCTCAAAGCCCCTTCTCCACACCCAATTTTGAAGGTTGTTTCTTGGAAAAATAAATGTCTAAAAGGAGAAGAACATGCTTGACTACCTCTATGACTCTTGGCAACCTCTTGCTTGTTTAATTGCAGAGCGTGTTCAGCAGATGTCACTGAGTTAACCTCAGCAGGCTACTGTGTGAAACTGCTTTAAAGTCCCGCTAGATGTATACACATTGTCTTCTTCTGATAAAGGTCAGAGCATCCCAACATAGCATTCCAGAAATCCATTTAACTGGACAATGATATTCAATAATATTTTCTCTACCAGAGTCTTTTAAATGTCACTTACCTAACACCCAGCTCAAGTTCAAGGCTGTTCGAGTGCCTGTGCCATTTTAAGTTTGGGATCCAGTTACAGAAAAATTCTGTTATGTTAACCTTCTTCCAGGACTCTGCAGCATACAATCTTCTTTTATACTAAAACAAATAAAGAACATTTTTAGGATAATAAGAAAATATTTATACTGAAATAAATGCAGAAGAATGGGAGTTCTGCTAGGGTTCATAGATAGGACATCTTACTGAGTATTTTAAAATTAATAACAGATTCCTTCTCATCTTGGACCAAACTGTATCTAGTAAAGATGCCCAAGTAAACTAAGTATAATAGCTTCACACTAGCTATGTACCTGGAAGCCACTTCTTCCTTACTTTAAGAACACCTTCTTCGTTGTTTCCTTCTCACCACTATTTTGATTGTATCTGTATATTATTCTCTGTCAGTCCCCTCTAGCTTTTTGTTCTGGGATTCACTGCAGATATTCTAAACTCAGATCTTCCCTTTTTCACATTATCAGTCTCTTCAGACATTTCTTTTTTTGCTTCTCTGGACCTATGTGCATTTCCCCTGCTCTTGAAATATTAAAGCAGTCTCCTTTTAGATATAAGTTAGCTAAAAGTACTGCATATTAGTTTCATTGACTGTGTTCTATAAAAAGCTGTTGAAGCTTTTTTCCAAAGGAAATATAAGCAAGGTAAGAAATTCAGATCTGCAAGATATTTGTATAAATATTCACCTATATTAAACATACTCAGGAAGCTGTGAATAGGAGTATCTACCATGTGAGTAATTTCATTTTGTGATTTACTAGAGCTAGACTTTGTGCAGGTTTTCTGCTTAATGTGATCTTTATACTAACTGAAGGTGTGTGTGTTTTTTCAGTAGGAGTGTAACCTAGAGTGAAAATAGAAATGATGTTCAGCTTGTCTGAACATCCTGGCATAGCAGCAGGATTTCCCCTTCTATCTAGCACGCTTCCTGCTGCTTTTTCCAATAATTTTAACTACCAGGTAGGGCTATTCCACTGGGACATTTTCCCAAGCTAGTTCAGATCAGTGCTATTGAATTATTTTTCCTTTTACAATGTTGAATTCTTCTTTGCTTACTCTTCTATTGCTTTTTTCAAGTCTTCTCCAGACCATTTGGCCTGATTATTGGTTAGCATTTACTACATCAGGAGGCTTTGCTCAGGAGAGGAAGGGCTTCTAGTCATGAGGAGCTTCAACCCACAACTGGTAGATGCACATCTGAAAGAGCAGCCAACCAGAATTAACACTACTCTACATATCCTCTACATCACACTAACAAACTGATTTGGTTGACTGCCTGCTGAGTGGTTTAAGTATCCATGTGGCCAAAGAACTTGCATGGGAGACAGGACATGTGTGCATGATATAGAATCTGATGTAAATAACTTCCCGTTCCAAAATAGGTGAGTGGCATGAGTTCTGGTGGGCTCAACACTAAGGCATTACAGCAATATTCTATGATTCTATGAATATATTTCTGAATACTCCTGGTAGCAAGGCTTGAATGAAATGCTCTATCCTCTAACAATGAATACATTATCTCCTTCTTCCTATACTCAATCAACACAGAAGTTATGTAATCCACCTTTGGACCTTGTTACCTGTTGCTAAAACGTGGGTTGTGTCTCTAGCTGTTGCCAATTCCTGTACTTTCTTTTGCAACATTGAAGTGGCCTGTTGGAGACTGACTTGAGAACAATACTACCTTCTGTCAGTATTCATCGCGCTGAGTCAGTACCACAGAGGATAGGGTTTTTTCCAGTCTGGGTTTTTTTGATCATAAACCAACCTCTAGTTCCATTTCTGACCAGTTCTGGTGCTTAAGTCCAGAGTTTTCTCTCTCCAACTAGTGAACATACAGATCTCCAGAAATGGGTAAGAGTTAACTCACAATGGTGATTAGAACAAGGAATTTGAATATAGGAAGAAAGTAAAATGTAAGTCAAATGTAAACTACTTTTAAACATTAGTGAAGGTGGCACTTATACAAAATGCTTGAACTTTGAAGGGCACTGGATAGACACATTCAGTAAGTTGTAAATTTTGGATGCGGGCTGAAAATAGCTCAGCCTGGAGAAAACTGGACTCAAGTCCTGGTTAAAGACATCAGTTTATAATCTGTATCTTAAAAGCTTCCATCAGCTCTGCCCAGTCACACTGGGCTCCACCACACTGGGATAAATTTTGTTACTTTTGATGTTGCAGTTATCTTCTGAATGGGGAGGAACTCAGGACTTGTCAGTATGTCAGTACTTTGCAGTGAGATTATTACTTAAAGCAAAGTTTCATGTGTCTGGATGTGCTTCAAATCCCCTTGGATTCTGAGGAAAAACAGTATTTGTATCAATCGGTGTTCCCAATAATCATTACAGTTCTAGAAAGCTGCTGGCTGAGGTGTCTTTAGAGTCCTGCGTTTTGCAGAAATCGACACCAAGAGAAATTCTTGCTTAGTTTATTGAGCTTTCATGAAGCTATTTTGGGACCTGGAATTCCTGCTCATCAGCCACATACTTCTGGGCTAAATCATTTTCTCACCGGATTGTTTTCAATTAATCTATTCTGTCTCTAATGGGTTGTGGACATTGTAGAGTAATTCTGGTCTGAATGAACAGACACCCAACTAAGTCACTCATTGCTCCATGTATCTCTAGCTTTATGTGTATTTCTGGTATCAGATCATACAATCAGCCTATATGTAAGCTAAATAGAAGTTCACAGTTTCTTTCTCTTGATCTCAAGGCTAGTGCCCGAACGCTCTCCCATCTGCTTGGCAAAAATGAGTTGATGTGGCCATGCTCTCCCTGGACACCTTACCCGGAACACAGCCTTGTGTTCCAGATTTACACAAATATTACTACAATAGTAAAGGCACTTGTGAATCAGAGTTAGCCTGCAGGACACTTGCTTCTGGTCTGTCATTTCTTCTCATAGAAGACATTGAAATCCAAATAACATAACAGCTATTACCTAGGCAGCAAAGCAGCACCATAACAGGAGATAAATACAGATCCAGGGTGCTTGTGGCTGCCAAAGGGAAGGAGGGAGTCAGGGAGGGAAGGAAACGTAGTCCAGGCAGTGTCACCATGGCTGCTGCTGACTGAGAGTTGGTATCTCCCAGCAGCAGTGCCAAAGTGATGGCATTATCTACTTGCACAGGAAGGAGCTGTTAGCAGGAAGGAGTTGGAACAAAGACAGTTGTAGTTCTCTGGAATGGAGGGAGGCCAGGTTTGGAGGTGTGTGGAGAAAGAAATCTTAAAATCCAAGCTGACTGACAGAGCTGCTGACTGTTCCTTCATACAGGCAGCAAAGCTTTCAGGCACCCGCAGTTGGCCCTTTCCTGTGGACACAGCTGTGCTCTAAAAGGAAAAAACGCTCATGTGCCACTTCTCTGACCATCATCAATATGGGGTTTTTTTCTTACTTATCAATCCTACAGACCTGACAGAGAGAGCTGTGTCTAAAGTCTGCAACCAAGCTCTCAGCAGGACTTGGTTTTGTTGACGTTATGTGAATCCATTTGTGCAGTCCTGAGATGTCCGAAATAGGTCAAGTTTCACTGGGGTTTGGGGCCCTCCTTGTACACAAAGTCATCTTCAGGACTCTTCTGAGTACACATTCTTGAACAAGAGCATTCTTTAGCCTGGGAATAGTGGTGAAGTTTTTGTCAGTATGGAAGGAGGCCTCTCATCCAAACTGCACACTTGTAAATTTTGACTGGTTTTTGGGCTTTATTTTTTATCTCTCTGCTTGTAAACACAGATTTCCTCTACATAACAGCAGAAGCCTCTGAGGAAAAAGGAAAGTTACAACAATTTCCTGTTAGAAATCTTTTAAGATTAACCAAAGTAGCTTAATCGCAAATTGTGTTGTGGCAGTGCTAAAATTCAACTGTTTTTACTAAAAGAGACGAGTCTCTTAAAGAAAAGGTTTTGATCTTTTACAGATTAAAACTCCTGTCTTCTGCTGCTGAAAAGTTGAAATAACTTTTCACTTTGTGACTACTACAGATGAGGCAAGCCATGCTTAAGGAAACAGTCCACATTTCTTGATGGCGGGATAAAAGGAAATATTTAGCAGGTTGACTTTTGTCTTAGGGACAGGGCAGGGGGCAGTTATGCCCATGTGTGTCTTGTGTGGACAGAGCAGAGGGGCAACTAGTTGCATTGCTATTATGGTACCACAAAGCACCCCAAAGCCATCACCCTATTTGTAGCATAAATATACATAAAACATTTCAAAAAGCTCAGTTTTCTTTTAAAAAAAAAGACCCAAGAGAAACCAAATGCACCAATTTGCCTCCATGCCTTCCTTTGCCCACAACCCCCCCTCCCCAGCCCTGCCACTCTGTTTCTAGGAATATGCCGCTTTCAGCTTTTCCATGTGTCACTTAAACTGTGAACTGCTTAGAAGTTTTATACGTAAATCAGCTTCTCTGCAATGCTAACAGAAACCTGGCTTGTCTCTGGGGTCAGCTGATACCTCGTACAATTCGGAGGATGAAAACTGTCAGCCATATCACATTCACTTTCAGTGCTCAGCTATCTGAGCTGTGCTGTGGATTTCCAAGGAAGGATCAGGCTGCTCACATGCACAGCTCCAGTTGTGCCAGGGAGACTGCCCTAAATGAATCTTCAGTGGGTGAGGCTCTGGTCCTATCTACTGAGAAAAATGTCTTAAATTATGTCAGACCTTTGCAATGCCAACACTTCCTCACAAAGCTGACACTTCTGGAGGAAGAGGGAGGGGAGTTTCCTGAGGCCTCTAGTGTGTCTGTCATGATGACAAGTTTCTTAAAAAAGAAGCAGAATTACTATAACCCATTTACAAGCCTGTTAATAGCAAAACAGAAACTGAAATTACACATGCAGTACTGCTGAGAGGTTTGAGATTATTTTGTTTTAATTCAATGGCCATTTCACAGGAATGAAATCCACTGACTCATAAAATGTTTATTTAGGGTCTCTAAGGTGAAGTAATTTAAAAAACCCCACAACGTTCTGAGTTTTCTTAGCTATGCCACTAACATGTCACTTGAATCACTTGATATAAAACCAGTGTTGATCTAAACCAATGTTACAAGTAAACAGTGAAATGCTAGAAAAAGGCAGCTACTTTACTGGAAACCCTTCATCCAAGGGCTATTTGTGCTACACAGGCTCCAAGCAGCTGCTGCACAATATGACATGATTATCTGAAAGGCTGCACCTTGGAGTAAAAGGAAAGCTATTGATTTTCATTTCAAAGAGTTACTGAAACCTAGGAGGAAAGGGAGTGGGGGATTGTTAAGTTCCAGGTAAAGTAAAACAGAGATAATGACAACGGCAAGGAAGGCAAGTGGATGGGCAGACAAAATGTCTGGCTGCCTTTAAAGCGTCATAATTCTGTACTGGCAAACTTCGGGGAAACAGTCAGGTTTGTTTTCCAGGAAGAGATAATAATGTAGAAACTTCTTTCTTGTGGCTTTCTTTAATCACATGGAGGGATGGTATTAAAAGTCAAATGC
Source organism: Actenoides hombroni (assembly GCA_024336885.1). NCBI lineage: Eukaryota > Metazoa > Chordata > Aves > Coraciiformes > Alcedinidae > Actenoides > Actenoides hombroni. The sequence continues at coordinate 464,552 of WUAM01000262.1, forward strand.
ACACAGAGAGACGCTCCCTTTGAACTACAGAAGCACAACACATCCGAGGCTCAGTTCACTGAACGGGTGCTTTACTGAAAGTTACAGTCATCTCTCATGTTGAGCTGACCTCCTGTACCTCTTTTAAAAACAACTATTTTAGCATCCTTTGCTGCTACAGTATTGTCAGCACAATTCAAGTGCACAGAGAGCATGTCACTGGAACTGAGATCAACGTGCCTGTGCCATGCTGCATGTTTCTCTTCAGACATTTCTTAGTGTATTTACAATAGCTGTGCAAATCCAGTTACAATATTTTCACTAGCTGAGTAGTCATTTTTCCAGAACTGTGCCTGAGAACATTATGCTGATGTACCACAGTATCCTATTTCATTTCAGATTTGCAGGTCACTGCTTGCTTCTAGTACAGATTGAGCTGTCATTTTTTGCAAGTCTATGGACACAAGTAAATTCCCATCTTGTATCCCTGCAGTGTTTCCTAAGAGGGCTGAGTTGTTCGGTGCTCTGCATACTACATCCTGAGTGCCTTTAGAAAGCACAGGTATTACCAAGTTCTGCTACAAACAGAAACACAGGGACGCATCTGTGATCCTGGCAGGGATCTTTGTGTCACAGAAGTGCACTGCTACTCAGCAGAACAGTGAAAAAGTTATTTTGCCCTGCCCCCGCCCTACAAGGGTTGATTCAGTTGCATCGAGATGAGGTAAGACCATGTTGTGACAGAGCAGCTGCTTTGCTAAGTTAGAGCTAACAGGCAGAATGGGTTATAGCCCCTTTTGTTCCTCACTCTGGCCCTCATTAAATCTATGCTTGCTTCTTCAGCCAGGAGGAGTAACCAGAACACAGCTGATTCAGGCACCCAGCCTCAGTCCACACCTCCTTGCTGCTCCCCTACCTGGGAACAGTTTCCTCCAGTGAGATACTACCTACTGCCATAAGGGGTTCCTCGTGCAGATGCTACTCTCTTACCTCAGTTATGTTCCAAACAATGAGAAAGCTGAAGTTTAAAAAAAATGGATCCTGCAACAAGATGAAAGGACTTCACAGCTCCTGTGCAACAACATAGAGGGCTAAAGCCTGTTCTTTCTTTTCAGGAAATTACCAACAGGCAGATAACAACAATCATTTTCCACACTATAGTAACCAATGTCACTTTCTGTGAAGATGTACTTAGATTCTGGGAAGTAAAAAAGCAGTTACTGCTGTTTTTCCCCCTCCTCTTTTCCTTCTTCTTCCCATTTTTCCAAGAACTCAGTATTGTCTTGTATGCCTGCTTTGAACCAGTGATGGTCTGTATGCACAAGTCATCCGAACAAAGCCTTGTGGTAGTCCCTGTGTGTGCCTGCTGCTAGCCAAAAGGCTTCAGTTCTTCATGGACTCAGATAAAAACTTTGCTATTTCTTCTTGTTATGAGGTCTAACTCTCCACAGCTCTTTGGAAACTTTCTTTCCCTTGCCAATGGCCTTTGGATCAGATGCTCAGGCCCTTACTCAGCTGCAGCCCTTCCCCCGAAAAGAACTTAGTTTCTGGAAATCTAACATCTGATGGCCCTACCCTTGAAATCACAAATGAAATCTGACCTGATGCAGAAGATGGAGCTACGCAAATAAAAAAGGCTGTTTTTCTCAAACCCCTCAATTGCTTTTTATGCAAAAGAAATTTCTTATGCTTTAGCAAAACTCAAATCCTTTTGAGATCTCTTTTGAATTCAGTTTTATAAACACTGTCAACTTTCTGCAGCAACTTCAATGGGAATTCTGCCTAAAAATGTCTGAGGAAAAGCAAGGCCTTAATGCTATATTGTTTGCTAATGCACTTCACTGTAAATCTAAAATGTTCTTGGATTAGTCAGTGGCATGTTTTTCTTTTGGTCAGTCTTTTATTTTACTCCATAAATATTCAACCTTAATTACAGCTATTTGGATTTGGGTTGGGCTGGGGTTTTGTTTTGTTACGTTTTTTTGGTTTTTTTCCAATGAATTCTAAATTTAGCGTTTACATTTTTAACTTATCCTTCCTGGAGAATTAAGAGAGAAAGTTTTGCAATCAATTCTTTCTCCAGCAGTCTTTTCATATCAGCAAGGCCATTCCCTTTTTGTGGCTGAAGTAGCAAAGAAGTTGATCACTTTACATGTTTGGATCCTATCTGCTACATTATTAAGAAACTCTGAATGATTTCTCTCAGCTATTGGGTACATGCTTTTAGTTCAGCATTTTATTTCTAGTACAACGCTGTCAAACTCAACAGCAGGCTTCTGCAATAGCTGTTCAGTGACTCTGGTCTAAATTGAGAAGTTAGTCTTTTACTGACACTCTGCATGACTGATTTTCCAGATCTGGTAAGCAAACAGGAGCTGGTCCATCCTAGAAGCAATCCTTGTTCTGTAACACACAAGAGTGCTTCTTCTATACAGCAGTATGGAGGTTAACACAAACAGCAGAACAACCAGTAATCCTAAAATCTACAAATTCTAATCTATCCCAGCCATATACTCCTGTTGCTGTTTTGCTCTGGATATGACATTTTCTGGATGGTTTTTTTTTTGCCATATTAGCTCCCTAATGTGACATGACTGGATTTATTTTTTTTCCCCTAAGATAGCAAGTTGTCTTGGCTGTGGAAGGGTTCAAGAGTCACCATAAAGGATGAGGTGGGATTCCATTGCCCAGGAGCAGGGATGGAGAAAGGCCAAGGTAAATTGCTGGATTCTCTCAGCTGTCTGTAACAATACACTCTTGAGTTGTTTAAAAACCACCTTGCCTACACTGTTTCTATCACATAAGCCAGCAACCTTCTAGTTCCTGGCTCACAGGGAAGAGCTAAAATTATTGAGAAAAATGACACTTTCAGGAATGCAAAATTTAGGTTGGGACTGGTTTTACTTACTAGGCTTGACCAATGTTCTAAGAGAGGACACATTTTGATTTAGAGCAACTCAGAGAAAGGTTCTAGTGGCCATGCTGTTGGGGATCAAGCTAGCTGGACTAAGTCCAGGTTAAAGGTTACCTTTAACTGCAGTATGGGGGCTACATAAACAGTATTGATGAGTCTGCTTTTTCTGAAAGTGTCTTTTACCTGCTTATCAGTTTCAGTTTGGAGGTTCAACCACTCAGCACCATATACATGTTACAGGAATGTACTGAAGGCACTGTAGTGTTTATGTAACTCTAGAAGGGAAGTGGAAAGAATTATCCAGTATAGGTAGAAAGGGGAGCAGGATCTGCAGTGTATGAATGGTTAAAGGAATTAACCTTATAGCTCCTTGAATTAAATGAAACCCTTGTTCACTTCCCATGAGTAAATGCATTTGCAGTACCAAGTAAGGACTTCAAAGTGTATCTAATTGCCATTTTAAGGGAAAAGAAACAGAAATTTCACATAACAACATCATAATGAGTTGGCACCACTTTCTCAATACTAAATGTTTCCATCATCACTTTCAAACAGCTCCAGTAATCTCTGCTTTGGTTCCTCCCTACCTGACTATATCCCCATTGCCCCACCAGAGATGGGAAGAGTCAACAGCTCATCATGTATCTCTGTGTGCCTGTCTACACCACCTCCTCTCTTTTGCTTTCTCCCAGTAGCCAGCAGCATGTTTCAGCTGATACAGGTGCCTGGGGCTCCTGCTCTCAGAAGCTATGTGCATGGCAGATAGATGCAAGCTTGCCAAACAGTAGCTGGGTGGCTGTATTTAGACCATTATCCAGGAAAAATGAATAGTGCTTGCTGAGAGCAAGGATAGGTTGGCTCAGAGCCAGCTCCTTCTGTACTATGAAACTTCTTACAGGTGCCAGTACAGACACACAGGGAGGAAGTCTACCTACCTCTGTCCTTTACCATCATGCAGCTCCAGCAAGTCCATACCTGCCCCCTCCCTCTCTGAAAGGACAGAGCGCATGTCACAACTTGTGTAACAACCATTCTGGAAGTCCCACAGGAGGAGATAGACAGGGAAATTCCACAACAGTTTCCTTATAGATTTCTCCTTGGGAAGATGGGGGAAATCCCCCATTCCTTACTTACAGGTGAGGAGATGACCCCCTTCACCTCTAGGTTTTACAGCTTTTTGACAGTGAGGGATCCAGCACAGCCACCCTTGTCACCCTGTCCTTTCTCTGCCTTGCTCAATTGCAGCCTGGTTGCAATGCAGTGGTTTTATACAACTTCTGAAGCCAGCAGAGGGTTTTTTTAAAGGGGATTTCCATCCCACAGGTTGTGTGTGAGTGCAGATAAACTCTGTAAGTGTCACTGGGGTATGGAGAAGGCGAAGGGTGGAGAGAATGAGTTTGTGACACAATTTCCCTGTGTTGCCTCTGTAGGAAGTTCTCTGTAAAGCTTTGTTTATTACATAAAGTAACTGAAGCCCTTTCCATAGGAATCAGTATCTCACTGTTGGTCAAAAATCCAACTATTAGAATTATAGGGCATTAGTGGAATATAATATACAAATTTCTCTCTGATGTCCTCTTCCCGCATTGACAAGAGAGAGCAGTGGCCTTCATGGGACCAGGTGTGCTCCCAGCACACCAAATTCTGGCATTCAGGAAGAGTCTGGACACAAGGCTGCTGTGTGCTAGCTGGTGAGAATTTCACTGTTGTGATCATGTCTCCATGATCTACAGCCCACCGCAGACCAGACTGGGTGATTGGACAGTAATCAGTAGCAATGCATGAGGCCACAAAGCAGAAATAAGTTGTATTGAATCTGACTGAGCTGGAGTTCATTTTCCCCATAGCAGCCCTCAGCAGTGCTGTGCTTTGCACTGAGATCTGGGAAGGTGCTGATAACACCCCTGGGTTGTGGCTGCTGCTGAGCAGGGCTCCCACAGCACCAAGGCTGGTTTCCAACATTCCCCCTGCAGTGGGATGGGGTGGACAAGATCCTGGGAGAGGACACAATGGGGACAGCTGGCCTGAACTGATCACAGGCATATTCTATACCATATGATGTCAGCTTAACATGGAAAGCTAGAAAAAGGAGCGGGGGGAGAGGTGGAGGCATCTGCTACATGTTTGGAGTCCTGCTTCCCAAAAAGGGGCCAGACGTCACCTGCTGATGGATAGCAGAGAATAAATCTTTGTTTTGTTTTGCTTCTGTGTGAGCGACCATGTTTCGCTTTTCATTAAGCTGCCTTTGTCTCAACCAGTTTCATCTCATTTTCTTCCCCCTGGTCCAGCTGAAGCTGGGGGAGGGGGAGTGATAGAGCAGCTTGGTGGGCACCTGGTGTCCAGCCAAGGTCAAACCGCCATATCAGTCTATGTGGAACGGCATAAATGTATGATGTATTTCTGGTGGGGACTAACTAACAAGAACTTCAAAGACGGGGCCTTATCCTCAGCATGGGAAGCTTAATAGCTCTTTCTGAAGTCATATGTCAAAGCAGTTGTTCAAATGACCATACCTAAGCCTGAAGTTCCTTGTGCATTCAGGAAGGCGTATATGAATTGAAGAACTAAAGGATTACCATTATGTAAAAGTCTTTTGTGAAGTAGAGGAACAGAAGGAGGGAAGGAAAGCCCTCAATAACACTAATAAAAACACTTTCAAACAATACTATAGCCAGGCAAATCATTTTTCCAAGCAAATTAATAATCAGATGTGACATGAAATCTCAAGTGTTACTCATATCGCGTGCTAGAAAGCAGAACAGAGCCTCCAAACATCTGAGTGCCAGCAAGCCGCCGAATTATGAGAGCAACCAAATTCAAGTTTATCAGAGATGAGGTGGTAAATAGAAGACTAATATCCTGATCTGCAGACTGATTAGGTCCTAAATTAGGTCATACACTTTCTGTCCATGTGCAAGCACAAGGGTTGGCAAGGAAGCACTTCTGACTTTCTTGTGCTCCTAACACCTGAGCTTCCTGCCAACTACTGATATCCTGTTTCTGTTACTGTCAGAGCCACTGTACAGTCAGATCTGATTAGTGCAGGTCAGGTGGCATTATTTGATGGGTCAGTGATTATACAGTGAGTAAGCCTTTCTACTGAAATCAAGGCTCATGACTAGGCCTAGGAGGGATGATGCCTCTTGTGCCAGCCTGATACATGCACAATCTTGTCCTGCTTTTGCTGTCTCTATGATCAGTAGCAAAATTCACCCAATTTCAGTAGGGATTCACGGAACTATTTAGTTCTTGAAAATTTCTTGAATACTTCTGCTCTTGGGAGGTGGTTAGGTCTTAGGTATGTGGATGGTCTTGCCCTTTCACAGTGTTCCACAGTCAAACATGAGAGTCCTGAGGTAGGTGTATTTTTTTTTTTCTTTTTCTCCATTAGTCTAGTATCCAGAGCACTTGTTTCCAAACAGATTCAGTGCTGGAAGAGGATTCGGTTTTAGTTCTTGTTGCCTGCCTCAGTGGCAAAGGTCCTGCACTACACAGACTTCTGTGGAGGAGGGGAAGTCACTTTGGTCTGTGGCTGCTGTAAAAACATAGTGCCTCTCTGAGCTGAGCTGAAGAGAGGAGGCGAGGTCTACAACCTGCTGCTTCAATTGCTCCCTGCACCTGAGAAATCCTGTGATTTAGTCATTGCTCCAGAATTGTTTATGGATTTTAGTTATTCACTGTTAAAACCTTATTCCTTTTCTTATGCACACTTAAGTCTCCAGATGTTTAATTCCTTTTTTTTCTGGACTTGCTCCTGGGTTATCAGCATAATTTCCTACAGTGGCTAAAGCAGAGGTCACTGACTGGAGTATTTCCAAAGCAGGACTGATGGTTGCAAGTCTGATCTCCAGCTTCATCATATGAGGATTTTTCTTTCATTTACACTTGCAGTGAAATTAATAACACTGGACCAGATTTGGAATACTGACTAGCTCATCCTCCTCAAACCTCTTAATATTGAACCATACAGAGCAGAAAACCTGAACTGATTTGTAAAGCAGAAACTGAATTCAGTGAAAAGCTGGTTGTTCCGCTCCTCTACCATCAATAACATTAGTAAATACAGTTTGATGATACTCTTTTCCCCTTCTCAGCCTTTAATTTCCTGGAGGATGACACCTCACCAGCAAATTTAGAGGACTGTGTGATATGTTCTTTAACTGCAGTGGTTCTGGTATAGTTGTTTTACAGTAAAATATGCCACTTGTTGTACACCCTGCATGGAACTGGTCACTGTCTGTTCTGTTTAGATTTGTAAACATTAAGTCTCTTTAAAATGACATTAATAACAAACAGTATTGCCACATACAATTTAGCTGTTTAGTAGTTACCAAGAGAAGGTATTTATGCCAGCTTTTTCGTGGCAGGTCAATTATTTTGTTAGCACAGGCAACACTGTATTTGTATTATGCAACTCTTCCTAGGAAATGAACTGCACTGGAGGACAGAAAATCATGGGAAGCAGGATGGGCTTGAATTCAACAAAAAACATTTTGTGTGTGTGTGTTTGGATGTCAGTGCCTGTAGAGCTAGAGTGATGTAGTGTACAATCTGAGCTTCTCATTATGCAACTAAGCAAAAGGATGACATGCAAAAAAGCAAAGTAAAAGTGAGTAGACTGTAGTTATTCTTATTCTGAGATTAGTTTCTTTTCATTTAATCTGCTCTGACGTGGTGACACGGCGTCTCCACAGTTCAAAGCTCTAGATTCTGGGGCGATTTTGCAAGGTGCTATTTTACAGAACTTCTTGAGCCAAAGCTGTCCTCATCTAATTGTATAAATGACCACCTAATGCAATGGACAGTATTTAAAATTCAGCCACTTCTCTATGCTTTATAACTAGTGAGGTCAAGTTACTTTCATAATCTGCCTGCTACATAATGACTTTATGACTCAGACTGGGGGAGTTTCATAAATCCTTTTCTCATGGTTGTTTAAAAAAGACACTGTCTCATGAAGGTGTTGAACAGTTGCCTCTCCTGCCTTCTTTTTTTCTCTACAATCAGCACATTATCTTAATTGTGCACTTAATGTGGCTTGAACTTGAATAAAAGAAAATGCATTCATTGCAGATCAAGCATTAGAGTCTGCTAAAACTGACCTGAAATAAGTTCAAGCTTTAAAAATTTGGACCAACAGTATCATGCTTAGTATGTTGATTAAAGAAGTGGCTTCTCCGAGTCCTTAATAAAGGGCTTGGACCTTCATCATTGTCCGTGGAAACTGAGCAGTTTCAGGACTATGCTGGATTAGGTAACATGTCTGAATCTCAGAGTAAAAAGTTCTAAACTAGCTGTATAATTGTCCTGCACTTGGGACTCCTTTTTTTTTTATAACAGAGATTACAGCTGACAAGAGAAGTTGTGAGCACAGCCTATATGTCCTTGCACCTGTTATTCCCTCTGTGCAATTCTTTCAAAACCCAGCAAATAATTTTCTCTGGCTGGCTTGAATGCATTACTTCCTTCCAAATTTTCACAGCCTTCCAGGATGCTTTCCTCTGACATGCTACGGTCTTCCCAGGTTTCACACAGAGTTTTCCTTTAGAGAGAAAACATCTTCTCTCGAGGTTAGTTCTGAGCTCAGTTCTATTGGATTCACTAGAGATTGAATTAGGCCCTGCAAGAAACCCTGAAGACCACTGGCCATTAGTTAAACCTGGTGTTTGCTTCGAGCTGGCCTTGCAGTGATTTTTTTGTTGTTGTTGCTGTTTTGTTCCACAAATGTCCAGCATTCAAGCTACTGGAATTACACAGGAACTCATAAATTCATTCAAAGCCTAATTATAACAGCTTATATGGGTTGTGTTTAGCATTTATATGCAGTTGACTTTGGGCTTCAACTGGGTATTAACAGATAATGGTTTGTATACTACAGCAGCAGGCTGTATGCAGCAGTCAGCTTTTCCTTTCATCTGCATCAGAAGTTCAGATCTGGCAGATGAACTGTGGAATTTTAGACTTTAAGGAGTCAGACAAGATTATTCTTTCCCGGTAGAAATGTCACTGTTAAAACCTATCTATCTGGCCTTCCAGTCCCAAAACATATTTTGGACTGATGTGAAATGTGCTATAAAGTCTTCTTAAAATGGTATTGAAATTGCAAAGTAAATGAGATATGTAGGAGAGCAAGGAGAAAATAATATGGATGGCTGAGAAAGGCAGCCCCGGACTGTGTAGTCCTCACTTTATACTTTATTTACAGACCTGTACTCTTTGCTTGTGTCTTTTAATGCAGGTTTGGAAGTCCTAAGCTATTTCAGTATCTGTGACTGAAATTGTCATTGTGTTCACCTTGGCAATTATCTTGTGTATGTTTTTCATAGAGTGCATAAATTACACTTCTCAGGAAGAAAGATTACCCAGGCTTTATTAGTTCCAAAGTGTAATAAAAGGATACACAGTACAGGTTGCAGAGTTCCTGTGAACAGCTTCTTCCTTATTAGCCGTATTTGGTTTAAAAGTAGATAAAGAAGTACTTAGACATATGTGAAAATAATCAGCAAATACCTAGGTCTAGTCTAAATTATCCATGCAGTAGAAAGCTGGGGGGATATTACAAGGTAAGGTAGTATGATGTATAGAATAGTTTGTTGGCAGACTCCAGAATGAAACTAAGCATTGCTGATGATCTTAAAGGTGTTTTTCAACCTAGATGGTTCTATGATTCTGTGATTCTATGATGCTTTGGAAAGGACTCTGTCCATGAGTCTGAACTATAATGCTTCAGCCAAACTGTTTGCTAATAGATATTTTGTACAAGCTGTATAATGTAAGATTCCAGAATCACAAGCAGGAGATAGTTTCCGTGTTTGGAGTAGAGTCCTAAGCCTCATTTCAGCAGCACTTCACCCAAAGGCTGAATTTCTGTTCTCTCCTGTTTTGTTTTCCTATCCCAAGTACATCTGTCACTAACTGGAACATCCTTTGTGCCTTTCAGCTTCAGTAGGCCCTGCTATTTCACAGTCCTTCTCTACTCTCTGTTCCTAAAACAAAAGCTGCCCTTCCTTCTTTGCATTTAGACTCCAGAGAAAATCCCTCTGACCAGCATATACATGGCTTCTATTCATGAAACTCAAGGCCAGAGTGGCATGTGGACCACTCATTTGACTTTGCATACTAAAAGATAGCAAGTGTGTTCTGTACTAAGCTTAAAGTCCTCAAAACTATGTGTCCCTGACAGAAAGATGAAAACATTTAAAGTTTAAAATCCATCCCTTAACAACATCCCTTAATTGACCGTCTGACCTGGACTGCCACCATGACAGTCTGTCTGGGCCTAAAGACAAGCAGGCTAGCTGAGAAGGTCATCCATGAGATGCTTACTGTGTCTGGCTTCTCAGGCTTTAAAGAAAGAAGGAGAAACCCAGAAATCACTGTCCCTGTGTGCAAACCCTCATACCATCTCAGAGCTGCCTTCCAGACTCTTGCTGCTTCAGCTCTTCACTCCAGAAAGGACTTCAGTGCTTTTTACAGTGAGCTGATGAATTACAGAAGTAGATGCACACATACAGGTTGTTGGAAGTGTTTTACAAAGCCAGTGTACAACAGCATACCAAGCGCTATAAAACAGTTTGTGCATATGCCTTGAGATGGTTTAAACAGCTCTGGGCCAGTAATGAACCCCCTGTAAGGGCTGTCTCTCATCGCAGCCTTCTTTTTCTTTTCTTTACTGAATGGAAACTCAGAGTAATCGTTTATCACAACTGAAAAATTATAAGAAGAATATTGGTTGTAAATGCCATTGTACACCTGGACCTTTGTAATTAATGTCCATAGAGAGGAAAACTATAGCAAACGTACATTGACCAGCAGGCTGATAGTACACTCTATTAACACAACACAGGCAGTCACTAGCTTTTTCTGTGTGGCAACACTGACAGGAAATTTTAAAGCAGCCAGAAACGCTTGTATGAAAATGGAACTTACATTACCAAATGTGCTGGGCTAAGAATACTGAAATGAAATAATTACCTTTAAGAAATGTACCATCTACTTTCCATACAATTATACAAACATGGTACATGCCAAAAATATATAGGTGATAGCTACACGATATGTTGCGGAACTGTGGAGTACAAGAGTGTAGCTTGTGCTCTGGACTACTGTTATATTGTGCTGTTATATTGCCTTGTCCAGGAAAAGCTTCTGTTGGCTGCCAGTTTTACGCACTCTGACAAATATTGTCTCCTCTTCCTATAAAACCATAGTTCTTCCTGATTTCCCAAACCAAAAATGCCTGTGTTTACCTTAAGATAGTAACTTACACATGGTACATGTAGTCACAGGTCAGTGATGGATTTACCATCAATCACATAATTATTGACTAACTGTGCAAGATTAGATAAAGAAGATCCCTGTGCTTGAAAAGGGAAATTCCTATGTCATGGCTGAAAAAGGCTCAAGGTACTGAACTGTAATTTCAGTTTGTTTTAAACAGAAAGCGGTTGCTATGTAATACTTGTAACGCTTCATAGCTCACTTCATTTTATTTTGTATAGCTGGCCTTGTTGGGAACCAGGGAGAAACCTGGGGAAGGGTTCACACAACAGCTTTTAGGCACCCAGTTTACAGATCTACTTTCCCCCCACCCCCCCCCC
>WUAM01000262.1:488101-515867 GCA_024336885.1 Actenoides hombroni
GCCAGGGGCCGCCCCCCCTGCGCACCCCCGGCGGGGGGGATCCGGCGCCCCCCCCCCCCCGGGCTCCCCGGCCCGCCCCGCCCTGCTCCGCTACCCCGCTGCTGCTGGTCTCCGGCCTCGGGTGACCACGCTGCTTCTGAACCTTGGTTTACTCTTTCTACACTTCTTTTTAATTTTCGTTGTTGTCAGCCCCAGCTAGACGGTGGTGCCGGAGGTGTCCCCGGGTAGCGGGAGGTGCAGGGTCGGGCGGGCCCGGCAGGAGGTGATGCCGAGGAGCCCCAGTACAGGAGTGCTCCGAGGCCCAAGGGAAGGGAGGGGACACTAGAGGTAGGTGCTGGACAAGGCTCTGACCTGGCAGCTAGCTCAAAACGTGGGGGAAAAAATGGCAAGAAAGGCAAGCAACCGACCAACACGGGACGTTTTAACGTGAAGATAGCTGCTCTCCTCAAGCCTAACAGGTCAGCGTGGACAGAAACGGTGAGAGGACTTAATGTATAACTTACAACGTCCAAGAAGGAGAGCAAACTTAGACCAATAATAATTTAAAGTGAGAAAAACATTCAGAGAAATCTATGATCCTTCCACTGAGAGGTCTGTGCAGATGCTATACTGGGTTTTGAGTTCTCAAAACAGAATTTCCCTGGGGTTTTCTACAGGGTAATCAGATTTAAAGGTAACTGTTCAAATCCCCAGCTGTATTTATAACCTTGCCAGCAGACAGTGCAAGAGGCTTGGGATGCTGTTCTGCTCACCCAGAGGGAGATTTGAAACCACAAGTACCAAACCAGTACCTTATGTGCTCCCTTAAGCAGGCCCCAGTGAAGTGCTGGGATGTTTCTTAAAGTAGTAACCAGCACCTTTTTAAAATGCCAGTAAGTCTTCTGATTATTCCTTGTCTTTTTGGAAGCCAAGTGCCCTAATATGTACCTTGTGCAGTAACTCACCTGGGTAGGCATGTGTGAAAATACAGAAACTTCGGGAAGAATTCCACTGAGCACTGAGTCTGGAATCAATGCCCGAATGTGTTGCTTCCAGAGCACGTGCAGCTGAGGACACACAGTATGACATAGGGGTTTTGCAGCCAGAATGCAGCTTTTACATCAGGAGCAGAGAGAGGATGTTTTTCCTCTTGCAGTCATCACAGTGTTTTGTGACAATGAAAAGGAAATGTGTCTGTCAAATGATTAAAGGGACAGGGGCGGACAACGTGTGAGTTCTCCTTTGGCAAGCTGAGGGAATGTATTTCCTGCCTTGAGACTGAATATCCTTTCCAGAATCCAGTGTGGTCACAGCCTGAATTAGCCTGACGGCAACATAGCACCTTACAATGATGTGCAGCCAGTGTACAATAGATGAACCTGGACATTTCTGATGATGCTTTAGGCACCAAAATTTACTGTTTATGTTCTGTCATATGAGAGTATAGCTGTAATGAATTTGGAGGAACAGAGCTTGTCATTCATTTTAAGTCCTGGCACAGAGATTCACTTTATGCTCAGAATCGTCTTGCAAATAATTTTTGAGCAACTGAGCTTAAGCTAAGGTTTTGGCATACGCAGCTGGGGGAGGAAAGCTCAGCTGCTTTTCTGCGTAAAACAAAAGCATGAAGGAATGGTGGAACTGAAACTTACTTTAGAATTTGAACATGCAATAGTGAGAAATGTTTTGCCACTATCTGCTTCGGTGTAGCGCGCTACATGCAGCAAGTAGATTCAGTTGCTTTTGTATAAGGTGCTGTTCATGTTTAGACAGGTAGTACAACCAGGCCTTGCCCTTAACAGCTTCAAGTCTACTTAGACAAGACAAAGTCCTCTCCCTCCCCAACACTTCTTCAAAGAAAAGAGGCTTGAAGTGCTTAACAGGGTCACAATAAGGTAAATCAGAGCCGAAAGTACAGCTTGGACCCTCTAACTCCTCACCTAGCCCCTGAGGCACCCAGTCAATATGCCTTCCTGCTACTGCACTATCGGCTCCTGCCATCACTGTGGCTTTAAGGAGTGGAGCACGATGCTCCATTACAGCACAGGGGTATGAGTATTTCTCAGATGAGATGGAGCTTGGCTGCAGGTTCCTGTAGATGTGCCAGGAAAGCTGTTCCACCCTCATGTCATTTTTAATTTTGTAAAATCACAGGGGAAAGAAAGATCCTCCAGGTGTATGCGCAGCATGTCTGCCATGTACTGAGCAGCACAGCTGACAAAGCAGCTGTCCAAAAAATTGTCTTCATTGAGCAGGAATGTGGTAATAATATTTAGTTACAAAGCTCCAGAGCTTGGCTCGAATGGGTAGGTGAGCTCCCAGTCCCTGAGGAGAGTGATGGAGTGAGCCTGCCAGCTCAGACATCAAATGCCAAGTGCATCAGGCTGCTGCTTACAGAGTTTAATACCATCTCTATGTGAATCACAATGAGGGTGGTCTGGGGTGCTCCATAAAGTGCCATAAAAAGGTGCCATAGAAAGGTCGTGGTGTGCAAAGGAGACTTGTACAATGAGTGAAGATTTTGTGATAGGAAATGCTGGGGTTTTAGACTTGAGGGTCCCAGAAGCTCAATTTCACCCATTCATGTTTCCTTTCACAACCCCCATTACCATCCTTCTGTTTCCTTTCTTATCTCCTAACCCTCTATGTAAAATGCTCACAGTTTGGGCCTTGGAAAGAGCTCCATGTCAGGAGGATTGGATAAAATGAGGTTCCTCTACACAGAAGAGGGCAGTGCAGAAATTCGGAGCTGCTTCAGAGCTGCTAGGCAGAGCACACAGAAAGGTCTCTAGAAATTACTGAAGTTGAAAGCACTGCTGCCACTTCAGATGATTCTGATCTGTGCTCTGTCACTCAGCTTAATGAGAACTTACTGCCTATTGCAAGGTGAATTAGTCTTAAGAGTCTGTTTGGTAAGAAAAGCCTTCCTTGTGAAATGCCTTTTTTGTTCCTCTTCACAAAGTACCATTTCAAGTGGAGAAAAAAATTGCATTCCCTTTCTGCCCTGCTGATGGGCTCAGAAAAGAAAGGCAAAGTCTGGTGAGAAAGAAAATGACTGGGAGACATTATCCCATACACCCTTCTCCCTTGTTTCTTGGGGCAGGAAAGTAAATGCTTTTGATCTGAAAGGTTGTATCAGTAAATCTCCAAAGGCTAGGATAAAGAACAAACTCAGCTTTTGTTAAAAGGAAAAGGCTTTATGCCTATTTTGTAAATATTAGCTTGGAAAATGATAGAAAATTCCAAGGAAGCACTGGTGTTTGTGCAGCATGAGCACAGCTTACTGACTAGAAACAGGGCAGAGTGAGAGGTTGTATGTTCAGAAAGCTCCCAGAATATGGGTGCCAGGAAAGGTCTGCCAGGATGCCACAAAAGAAGAAATCTGGTTCTGAAGATGCTTTTGAAGGTAGGAGAGTACTGTATCTGTTGGACAGCTACAAGACATTTGCCTGTTAGTTTGTTTTTCAAAACCCCCACTCTTAGCCCTGCTAGCAGCAGTGTAATGCAGGCAGAGTTTCCTCTATTTATGCTCCAAGCCTTTCCCCACCCCGTGAAACCACCAAGAGAGTGGCGATACCGTGTATGGTATTCCCCAGTATAAATTCCCTCATGGGCAATTCACACCCCGCTGAATTCATCCCCCCCTGCAGGGACAGTCCTCTGGGGAAAAAAAAAAGGAAAAAAAAAAAAAGGAAAAATCAAAAATCTTGAAAGGCTTAGAAAATCAACAGGCACTCCCAATTTCCACTTTGTTCCTAATTTTTGAGACGAGAAGCACACACTGATTCCATTATGAAGCTGGATTAATTGTGAGGCCAGTGTGTCTGTGGAATAGCATTTTGTTCAGCACTTGGTACAGTAAGTGGGTGGTCAGTGTGGGAATTAATATGGGAATGTTAAATAAGCTCAACTGCCTTATTGTTATGAAAACAATTGTCAATGAGCAATCAGAGTATTTTTCCAAGTCTAATAAATTGCTGTTTTCCTGTAGAAAACAGCTCAAGTAAATAGGGGCACATATCTTACTATTAGTGTTTTGAGGTTAGAACCTCTCTTGTGCTGATATCGTAAATGGGAGCTCTTACATGAAAGCATTCATTATCTCAATTGACCAAATCAGCAACATCATCTTTAGAAAAGGGGAACTTAAGCACCAAGAGATTCAGTGATTTGCTTAAAGTCACAGAGTGAGATAGTTTACAGAAGGGGTAGGAATGGAACATAATTGAGGTCTTCGGAACCCCATACTAGAAACTTAACCACAATACCATCCTTCCTGTTTTAGTGGGTTTTGTTTTCTTCTCCAGAATCTGAATTTTCATTTAAATGAAACCCCTGAAATCGGAATTCTTTGATTTTGCAAGTAAATTAGACACCACACTGTTTCTGAGTCTGCTTTCAGATGCACTGAAACCAGCAGCGCTGAGAGAAGTGTCAACCTCCGTCACCCACTTTAACGAGGTATCAAGGTCAGAGTTCTGCCGTATTTAAACGAGACATGCCCAAAGGATGTAACTACTGTGACTAGACATTTCCTTAGACATCCCCATTTCCACACTATCCATACTATCATTTTCTAAGATAAGAGATAATAAAGTGGGCCTGATGAATACAGCTCATCTTTTTAGTCATTTGCTTCCAGGTAAAATGGCTATAAAAAAACCTCACTTTACATTGGTATTATCATGTTAGATATCACTGAAGGACGATGAGTGTATGGCACGCATGTCACAGCATCCAGAAGTCATTATGCCAAGAACAAAATGTATTTTGAGATGTCATCGATTCGTTATCAAGCTTTGGTAAGCATCACGCCTATACCTACACAAGAGCTTGACAGCTGGTACAGAATTAATAGTTTGTCTGAACTGGAGTTCATGCTGTTCTGTGGATAATGTACAAGTCAGGTCCCATCCAGCTAGGATGAATGATGGAAATTAGGGAGTTTGTCTCCTAAAAAGGATCGGTGTGAGGATTAGTTATGAGAAGTGCACACATCTACTGGCTCAGATGAAAAGCTGTGCATTTTGGAATTTAAGTGAATACAACTCAACTGCGTACTAAAACTGACTAAGAGTTGAGCCTCTCCCTCCCCTAAGTCCCTTTAAATAGTCCAAATTGTCTGAAATACATCTCTGTAAGTGATATAAACTGTTATACTTCAACTAAGTAATAAATTGTCTGAGGCTATGAGGCAAGTTTCTTTCTATTCTGGAATAGTTTCTTTTAAATTATGTTAGTTCCTTCTTCTGGGGTAGTTAACGCTGGTTTCCTTGAGCCCAGACTAATTGGAACAGTTAACCATACAGAAATGTGGGTTGGGTTTTCTACATTTCAGTAGTTTAGACAGCCTTCTTGGTAATTAGTTGAGTGAGGGGAAAAAAAAAAAAAAAAGGAAACCCTCAAATGTTGGTAAAAGCATTGTGAAAGGGCAGCCTGCTTTCTGGTGGGTTTTTCATATGAATGGGAGATTTGTGCTGTTTGGGGGGTGGTGGTGGTGATGTATGTATGTGCATAATTCACAACTGATGGAGGAACTTTGAATCCCTAAAGAGAATGTTGGTGCTCCTGGCAGAGGCAGCAGGCTGACGTTCATGCAGGGGAACTGCTGCTACAGATACTGAACTGGGTATTTTAAAGCAGAACCATATGAACGTAGTTCAGCCTCTAGATACACTTACTGGACTACAGAGGTTGCAGTGATGTCTGGAGGAATGCAGACCTTGAATTTCAGAGGCAGTTGCTAATTTTACTTGAGTATGGCTACTGCAATACCTGAGTGGTCCTTTCCAACCTAAGCCAGGACAAACCTCTCCACCCTTTCCATTACCACCCATGCTGCCCCAGCAGCTCTCCCCTCGCTGTTTGTTCAAACCATGTTCTCTGTGTCTCCAGTTCCCTGTTCCTATGTCCTTTCAGATCCCGAGCCCATGAAAGAGAGTCATACCATGGAACAGGAAAATCAGCCATGGCACTGAACTATGTTGTTGGTTTTGGAGCTGAGGGTACTGTTCATATGCGCAGTTAGTCCTCAGTTATATATCCATAGTTCAGGGGATACTGAATGTACAGAAAGCACAGGAGAGGCCATAAGCTTGGGGGAAATATTATTTTTGAGTGGAAGCCTTGGAGACTCCAAGTAAAACATCAATTTGTAATGCAAAAAGGCATTCTCTTTATCACTATTTTAATAGTATCTTTGCCCTCTGCTCTTATAGTTTCCCATTCTCACAGACATTTTCTACCACTTCTCTTTGTTTTCAATGCCTGATTAGATTGTGTCCTGTGTGGTTTACATGACTACAAATTTGCATTTGCTGCTGCAGGTGAACTGTGTTGTGCCTTTTCTGATGCTTCCATGATTCCATCTATTCAAACCACATACAAATGCTGAGCTTCTGCTGAAGTAAATCAAAGGTTGCGAAATCAGTTTCTGATGGATTTCATTCATGGGCATAATCAAAACATGAGGAGATTTCTATGGTTGGGCTGAGGTGGAGCAAATGACTCAAATGTTCCATTGCCTTTGGTTTTCAATCCACAGGAACTGCTTAAAATTCATTCTTAATATGGTCAAATGGACCAGAATCTCAGTTCTATTTCCTTGAATGTAAAGATTTAGAGACTTAATCATCTACATTAAAAGGAAAAAGGAGGGCTTATTCTTAAAGTGAACAAAGCCTGATACAGTGCTGTTATAGCAGACAGAAGCACACAGAGGAAGCTGAGAAATCAGAAAGTGGTGGCATAGCAGCATCTTGCAGCTTCTCTTACATAGCATACGTCTGCAAAGATCTAGGGAAGAAATAGCTAATGTGAATTTTAATTTCTCAGTTTTCAAAGTATGGAGAAATTAACCCGATTTCTCTGCCTACCCTGTCCCTGGAGAAAGCATAGGTCCTGATAGGTGGCTCAGCAGTCTACTTCAGAATATAAATATTGATTCCTCATCTGCCAAGAAAAGGAAAGGAAAAAAAAACCCAACCCACCATAATTGCTTGTGTGGAAAAAAGAATTGGATTTTTTTTCTTTAGACATTCTCCCTCTCCAGATTTATTGCAAACCTCAGACAGTTTTACATGTGAACTCAACAAGCTGTATTCAGAGTAGATAAACTTCAGCATATTCCAACTCCAACAGAATTTTGAGGAATCAGGAGAATAAGCTGGCAATTTCTGACACAAAAGTCCTTGAAGTGTGGAATTTTGGGTATCTTGTCATTAAAGTGGTAAATTAGAGACATCATCCAATGACATTAATGAAGCATTCTCAAATTTTAGAAAGATATGTATTAGTTAGATACAGACCTCACCACACAGGCTTTTGAACTAATTAGGAAGAAATATTACCTTATGTAAAATTAGTGTATCTTAGCATGCATGCCTTGATGTCCCCTACCAGTAGATTAGGTAATTGAGAATATGAAAGTGGGAAGAGTGCCCAGCCTGGAGGATTTCCTCCTGGAATTCTGGGGACACCTCATTGAATTACTCTTGTTGGGAGGTTTGACGTCTGTGGTGACGCACTTTTTAAGGGCAGCTTTGTCCTCTGACACTGTGAGAAGTCCTGTTATCAGTTATCATAAACTGGAAAGAAATGCGATGCTGTATTTCAATTGCAGGTTCATTTCATTTCATAATAACGTCAAAATCCTGGAAAAATGTCTGATAATGAGTCTAGAGGAAGTGTTAGACTTAGTCACATACATGAATTGAACTGATCTTGCCAAGGTGACCTTCAAAACTTACTGAATGTATGAGTAGTGACATGTGATGATCTCAAACCACAAGTCATTCTAATACAACTCACAGCAAAACCTTTTGGTAAGGTGGCTGGAGCTATTTTTATATGCAAACAGTTCAAATCTGTACTTCTCTCTAGTTCTTTGCTCCAGCTGTCCTGTTCTGGCTCTGTTTCATACCATGACCTGGAATATGGCCCAAGTAACCTCTCAGCTTCTGCAGCAGTACCAAAACTACGTCCATGACTTTCTGAGCTTACTTCTAAACAGAACAATCTATATATTCCTAATATTACAGCCCCATCCAACATAAATTATTGCAGCCTTCACGTGATTGCTGTTTTAGTAGATATCTGAGCAACCTGGTCTAGTGGGAGGTGTCCCTGCTCATGGCAGAGGAGTTGGAAGTAGATGATCTTTAAGGTCCCTTCCAACCCTCCAACCCAAATCATTCTATGATTCTATGATATCTAAGCTGAAGATCTGTAATTAGATGTTTGTAATCACCAATTTAAAAAATCAGGTTAACTGGGTGATAACTTGTCAAGAAAAAGCAGATATAACTAGCTAAAGCAGATAAAATGCTTCAGATATCAAGTGCTGGTGAAAAAAACCTCTATAGACAGATGCAGTTGAGCATCTACTGCGATATCACTAAGAAATGTCAATGAACTGATGAATGTAAATTTAAATGCTGTGCTCTCTCTCATGATTTTCCATATAAACTGCTTTACATCCTCTCTCCCCAAGTCTATAAGGAAAGGTTAAAATACTAACAAGGAGTATGGATTTTCCAGTTAGTCAGTCCCTTTCTAATGCTTCTAGGTGACTTACACGTGGTGAAGGTGGAGCATGCACTTACAGACAAGATCCTACACATCCCAAGAGGTTTGCCTATTTCAGAGGCCTGCCAGAGACCCAGAATTTCTGGGTACCTTAAAAATTCTCCAGTATCTTCCCAAGTCAATACTTAAACAGTATATGCTTTGATTCAGGCGGAAACCTTTTCTGAGTTTAGACTTTGCTAAATACTTGGCAGGAGCTTCATCAGAGCCCTTCAGAAGATTTCCAGTTATTGTATTATATAAACACAGTAACAATAGTACAGTCTCTGTGATCTTAGGACATTTCTCAGAAATTTTTTTCTTTGTTGAGCCAGGTGAACATTTTCTTCTCTAGTGTGTTCTGATTCCTTAATAGGAATGTGATGGATATGGCATGGCTATGGAAAGATGCAAATGTGACTTCACATTAAACTTGACTTCTGCATCCAAAATGCTGTTAGTGGCAAGTGGACAAAGATCTCCAAGTTGATGTTTTTAGCAAAATGGAAAAGTGGACTTGCACCTAGAATAGACCAGTGGTGTCCAGACCTTAACATTGCTGTGAAAAATAGCTTATTTTTCAATGAATGAAAAGCAAAGACATTCAAAGAGATGCTACCTAACTCCCTCTATTTCCCTCCCTTCAATTCTGGCTTTTTATTCTTCACATATTTTATGCTTCCTTTCTGAGTGTCCTGCTTTCCCCCTGCACAGTCATTGATGTTTGGGACGGAGAAGCCCAGGGCAAGGCTGTGCACTGTGCCAGTGGAGCAGTGCTGAGGGATCCCTGCACTGGAGGGAAAAAGGGCTGGAAAAAGCAGCTTGCCTGGTTCAAGCACCGGAAAAAAATCAGGTCCTCATTTCTTGCTTGCTCAAGGGCCATACTAAAAATATCTCACCACTAAGTCTGCAATATATAGCAATGTGGTATTCCAGCAGCAAGTTGTGTAGCATTCTACGTTTTTCCTCCTCTATTTCTGTAAGAAAATTCATAAAAAACCCCAGACAGAGCCACACACAGTTTGTTCTCAGTGGCAGCATTTACCATTAAAGTTGGTAGTGTTTCCTGAAATTGGTTTCTGATCCCCCTGAAAGACTGTGGGGTTTTCTTTTTCTTCTTTTTTTTTTAAAAAGGTTAATTTCAGGGAAAGTGAACAACATACATGAAACTCTAAAATATCAACTGTGCAGATAAATTGCGGTATCAAGGGTGTAAGGCATGTGACCTGCCTCCAGTTTCCTGAATTCCAGTGAATTCCCAGTTTCCACTGGCGGGCAGGCAGATCTGAGTGTGGTTATTTTCTGTTCATTTTGTGCCAACGTGTGGTGGTGGTGGTGGTAAAAGGGTAGGAGGGGCACGATTTGGTGGGGAGAGGGAAACACTAGCCTTGCGACTGGGGAGGTAAACCCGCCGGTTTTGACGTTGTTGCGCTCACTGGGTTGTTTCAGATCACGTATGAATCCTCTCCATCTGACAGTCCGGCTGCATAAAATACCAAGAATAGTACAGCCTGCAAGTCGTTGGCAACGCGATCGGCCCTTGTGTTTCATGCTGCAGCCTCTCTCTGCTCTGCACACGATGATGTCTCAAACGTGCACTTGAAAGGCAAGGCGAAAGTTCAGCCTGGTTTTAAAAACTGAGCCCCGAGAAGAGTTGTGTGCAGCATAAAAATGTGATCCCGAGTGCCCAAAGCTGCTGACGTAGATTGCTAAAGCAACTGCTGCTGGACCCAACTGCATGGTTTTACTGACTATTTAGAATCAGTTTTAGGAGACTTCCTTCTCTTAACTTCACTCATATGTTAGCGTTGAGACAGGCAGTGTCACTGGCGATTTCCCAGAAGTCTTGTGGCTGATTCTAATTTGCATAAACTTTTCTGTATGCTGGTATATGCAGAGAGAAATGGCTCCAACTGAAACATTTTCTTATCTTTATGTCTATTCCTTGATCTCTGCCAGTCCCCTTTTTCAGGGCTAGGGAAGCATGACAGCACGTTTGCAGAGGAAGATGCAGGTTTGGGAGGGTCTGTGTCGTGGCACTGTACTCCGCCGGAGCCAAGGAGCATTCCTGAATGGAGACAAGTCCTCATCGCTGGGGTTTCAGCAGCCAGTCCCCACTGAAAAGGGAATTTTGGTGCAGTCACGATGCTCCATCACTGTTCCAGAGAATCTTCACCCATTTCCTCTTCTCTTCTCCTAATTAGCAGTTTGCACACACCACAACCTTCCTCCCGTCTTGCACGCTGGTGCACACTGGGCGCTGATGTTCTGTGGTTTACAAAGCCACGAACTGAGAAATTGGGCAAGATCAGATTTACGTTTGCACATACAAACCTGCCCACTCGCACATTTGTGCACTGAGTAACGCAGGGCTGCTGCTCTTTCACAGAACTAGGCCAGAATTTGCAGGAAAAGACAAGGAAGGCCCTGGCTAAATTTTGAAGGCTGGAATTTGCAAACAATTGCATTTTTAAACATAGTTTTCTATAGATAATTCTGTATTTTACAAGGAAGAAAGGTAGAAAGAGAAACTTTGCTAGCATTCCATAATGTTTTTTGGATACAAGCTTATTGCATTTTTAATTATATTAATTGCCAGAAAGATAATATGCTGTATGTGGGAGAGCGGGCCTCTGTCTGCAGGTGCTGAGGAATGTATAGATCATTGAGTTGAGGCAGGCTAGGTTAACAGAACTGTAGTTCCCCCCCACCTTTTCTGGATCTTTGAGCTCCTGCCTTACTTAAGACTAATGATGAGGCACCAGAATTGTCCAAATTGTGAAGATGAGTGCTTTCATGTTACTGTAGCTGTCTGTGCTTGTAAGGTATACAATGACAGCATGCTAGTTGCTAAAAGGCTGCAGTTCAGCAATGCAAAGCATGCACAGAGGTCAGGTATAACTCAAATCAGAGTGGATGGAGGAAAGGTGCTTTTGTACTGGAGGTAGAAGGGGCAGTATTTCTTCCATCTGAGGTGAATATATAGAAAACTCATGAGAAAACAATGCTAAACATGCAGCCTTTTGGAATGTGTCTCTGTGCAAATGCATCCACAACATCTAGAGCGATAAAAATCATCTACTGAGCTGAGTCGAATGGCATACTTGAAGTGGAGCTGTAAATAAAGGGGTAGGCGGTTTCCTGCTAAAACTCCCCTGCATGTCCAAGAACCCACTGTGACTCAGCCGTTGCAGTCACTGGGAACTCAGAGCAGACACCCTTTTGTACTTGGGTTTTTTACTTCTCTTTTTGCACCATTTCAAGAGGTGCTCCATTCATCCCTAGAGGAACTGAACTGACAATATGACCAGTTATTTTTTGTTGTCTGAAGGTAATGACCTTACAGGAGACCAATGAGACTCTTTGGGCTTCTTGTTAAGCAATTTGATTATCAATGATCCATGCCTGCAAAACAGTCTGTCTGCTTGGATCTTTGTTAGACCTTCAAGTGAAAGTTCTTGGAACTTACATGAGTGTACTTTACTGGGCTCTTAACTGCATCTCTTGATGGCCTAGAATTCAAATTTTCATTGCTTTCATTACCTGTGCAAGACAACTCAGGAATGACTGGGGTTTTTTAATTTTATTTTACAAAGTATGTGTGTAAATATGCTGAATGGAAGGGAGAGAATTATGTATTTGCTTATAATGCATTTTCTAATGTACCTACTATGCCTTCAAAGAATTAGCATCTTTGGGAGGATGAAGCATACTGGAAGAAGCTATGCCCTTGCTAAAATAACAGCAGTAGCAATGTGTAGGAGCTTTTAGGTCAGCAGCATCTAGAGTCTCATTTGCCCTAGAGTATTTTATGTTTGAAGCTGTCAGATGTCATCTTACTTCTCTGAGCTCATAGTTTTCAGAAACACAGAATCACAGAATTGTTGTGTCTGGAAAAGACCTCTAAGATCACCTCATCCAACTGTAAAAAAACCCCAACAATAATAAAACCAACCTCCCCACACCTCACCATCCCACTACAGCATGTCCTGAAGTGCCTCATCTACAGGTTTTTTGAATGCCTCTGGGGATGGTGACTCCACCACCTTCTAGATCATCGATAAAGATATTGAACAAGACCAGCCTCAAAACTGAGCACTGGGGGACACCAGCTAGATTTAACTCCACTTACTACAACTCTCTGGGCCCAGCCGGCCAGGAAGTTTTTAACCCAGCAAAGAGTACACCTGCTTTGGTACAGCCTTTGTCATTAAGATGTTTTCCCTGGTCCATGTTGAACCTGCACAGATAGACAGCTCTCCTTGTGAAAAGTTCTATACCCACACGGCTTTAAACTTGACGTGGCCAATTAATGAGCAGATTTGGGAGATTTGCAGGTTCCCATGAGCTGAGTTAAATGGGTTGTTCTGTTCTTTTTCCCTCTTTATCCCATGCAATATTTATTCTGTTGCTTCTTTCTTTCCTCTTTCATTTCTAGCCTGTCTCCTTTCCTCCAATTCACAGTCCTTTTCCTTTTTTTTTTTAAGTTATTGTACTCCCTCGGTGCTAGTCCCAGCTAACTCCTTATTGGCTTCTTCCATAACCTGCTGGAAGTTTGTCCCCATCTGACCTCTCTCTGTGTGAACAAATCCCAATGTCCAAGGTTTAAAATTTACTACCCTCTTTGCTTTTTCCTGCTTTCCAGCCTGATGTGTTCTAATTGCTTCCTGTAATTTCTGTTTAATACCTTTTTTAGTTTCAAGATGGTCTGTCTTTTGCTTTCTTTCTCTCTCTGACATTAAGTATACTTTATACAGTATTTTTTTCTGAGAATTAAGTCTACCTTCTCCTCCAGAGTTTTCAGTTTAGCATCTGAAGGTTATCTGTGGTTCCTTGTTAGTGAACTTCCTTTCTGGGAAGTTCAGCCTCCTTGTATTTTGACTCAGGTCATTAACATCAAAGTAGATTCTTTTCTTCTTGCAAATTCCCATAACTGCCCACTTTTCTTCTCTTTTCTCTTCCTCGGTCCTCTGCAGTACCAGGCACAGCAGCGTGTATGGTGTATGGCTTTAGGAAAGCTGACACTCGGTTGCTTTCCCTCGGACGAGGCCTCTTCTTCTCCTCTCACAGCTGTGAATAGTGCAGGATTCAGTATGTTCTGAAATCCTCCCTTCTCAACAGTAGGAGTCAAGGTTTTCACAAAGTGCACCCTAGGAAAGCATACCCAAGGAGCAGGTACCAGGAAGAAGCTCAGATTAGTGCAGAAGCCAGGGGGAACCATGGGGGAGTGAGCTCAAAGGCAGGGGCAGTGCTGGGAGTGCCTGAGGGTTAGGAGAAAGCAGCTCTGGGGTGATTCCAAGCTGGCAGAAAGGGAAGGTCTGGGAGGGATGGCTAGTCCAGGGTTGTTGAATAGGGAGGGGATGGTTTGGTTTGGAAAGATGGATATTTTTTATTTTTTGAGTGGAAAAGGAGCTCTATAGAGCAAGGAGAGCTTTTGAAATGGCTTTGGAGAAGTGGGGTAAAGGATGTGAAGGACACTGGGTCCAAAGACTGGGGGAACTGAGAGAAATGGGTGGACATGTTGCAGATGTGGTATGGATGAGGGTATTGAAAGGCAGGAGAGGCCAGGAATCACCATCTATCAGAGCTGGTGCCATGTACGAGGATCCTGGTTTGGGGACTGAGGACACACTGTGACCTGCTACGTCCCCCTTCCTCCCAATGGACTGCTGTAACCCTCACAGCCCATCTTTTTCTTCTCTCAGATATTTCATGGTATATAGTATGTCAGTACATAGTACATCCACTTCCAAGCAGAAGGTTTAACAGGCAACCTGATACCTGCACTACAAGTGGGTAAATTTTATTTCACCAGCTGATGAGAATTCTCATCTTCCTCCTCTGCCAGGTACTCCTTTTTTGAAGTACATTAGTACTTAAGGAAGATTACTGGGCTATGTGGGTGGCAACCCTTGTACCTCACAAACACAGAGCGGCTGCTGAGATCCTGCCTTCTGAGACCGAGAAGAGCTGATAAGAATAAAGAGTGAGGACAGTTCACCAGGCAGAGCCCAGGCTGCTGCAGAGTGCTGCACCTATCAGCATCCCTGCGAGGTGACCGCTGCTTCCCGTGTAACAGGACAGCCTGTGCTCGCATCGGCGAGGGAAAGTGTTGCACCCTTATAGGTCATGGTGAGTCATTTGCACCTTCTACTACATCTGGCATGAATTTCATGTTACTCTTAGTGCAGCATTATTTTCGGTATTTCCTTCACCAGAAGCAGGAGCCACAGAGGTGAAAAGACATTTACCAGAATCTGTTATTAAAATTGGCAGCTAGTTCTCACTAGAAATAAAAGAATCAGATTGTGAACAGCACCGAAGAGTGCCATTCAAGTGCTCTCACATGGAGTAAAATTCTATTACTCAGAAGTAATACAGTGAAAAGAATTCCTGGGTATTCAATGCACCTGCCTGCACTTTTCTTCCATGTGAGTGGGAATCAAGCAAGGAAAGAATATCTGGGAGGCAAACCCAATGAAAACAAAAAAACCCAAAACCATGAAAAAGTGGAATTTACCAGAAGACGAGCCAACCTTTTTTAATTTTAAGGCAAATTTTTGTCATTCTTTTGTCTTGATGTTACAGTGTGTGCAACTTAACGCTATGCGTTAGCTTTAAATGTGCTTCTGTACACCACCACCTTTGAACATGTCCATGGTTTTAGTCTCACCTATACTGTGAGGTTGACAGGGGCTTTTGTGGCCATTCAGATTTATGTCTACTGTTCAAAACTACATAGTGGCCTCAGATAATTAGATAACTGTCCTGTAAACTCCTGGACCACTCCAATGATATGTACTGCCTTCAAATGCACAGCTTTGTGGTGGCTTGGAAAGCTTTCCACCAGGAGTTAACCTCAACGTCTTCCCTGGTTTTTTTTCTTGTACATGTATTGAAGTAGTTTACAGGGACAGGCTTAATAGGAACTTGGACTCAGTTTTGCTAAGGAATTTGGAGTGAAGACTTCTGTACTTGCACACTATGCCTGTCCGGTATAACTGCAAGGGCTTTCTGCTGAGGTAGAAAAGCCACACTGAGCAGTAAGGGAAACAAAGATAGCCAGAACAACACTCAGTTTGAATTGGGGCTGTTTATATTGGAATCTTGTTTGTAGCAAGTTTTGGTTTTATCTATAATGCTATGCAAGTTCCTATAAAAGTCAGTTTAATTTTAGTATTACTCAATTTCCAAAGAATTTTTTTTTTTCCTTAGAATACCTCCTGCCAAGCCCCCCCTGCTGGATGGAAAAATCATGGTCTCATCCCTGCACGCTGAAGGCATCAGGTAAAATCATTCCAGCTTATTACTGTTCAAGTAATGACATCTCTGAGTCAACAAGATCATTACTATCCTTCTGTTATTATCTATCATTATCTGTCATGGGTTGAGCTTTAGAGAAGAGTCAGGATAATTGCTCCAGATGTGTTTGAATCCCTCCATTGGAATGTGTATTCAGTCTGTTGGAAATTCATCCGTCATCTGATTATTTTATCATCCAAGTTATTTTCAGTAGTACCCATCCTCTTCATCCCCCACTATATCTCATAGGTATTATTTACATCTTTGCCAGTGATCTCTTTGACACGGTTAAGAGTGTACATGTATAATATGTATATACAGGAAACAATAAAAATCTGAATGCAAGAAGCACACATGATTTTCCAGGGGAATTCAGGCTACAAAGACCTGCTTTGCTTGTCTTTGAAGTATGAAAAGGGAAGTTCTCCAGGTGCAAGACAGGACCATGTGCTGTTTAAACCATGCTTGGCATTTGTGTATGACAAAGCCTTTTGCAGGGACCAGCTTTATATTTACAGATCGGGAAATAGGCCCATCAAGGAAAGACAATCCATTAGCTTGAGCCCTAACTAGGACATGGATTTAAGCCCTGCTCTGAAACAGACTGCCTGGTGACCTTGCACTAATTAGGCCAAAAGCCAAAAAAAAGACAAGTATGCCACAACATTGAGCGTTGCCCAACAAAAGGTTGATGTTTCTGAGATAAAGTGTTGGACCTGTTTATGGTCCTCTGAGAGCTGAGGTTCTTTGAAAGGAGCTCCAAAGCAGCCAGTATGCCACACAAGCAGCCAGTAAGGAGCTACTGCATACAGAGGTGTGTCTGGAGCTTTCCCCCTCTTGAGCTTGTTCAAAAATTGGTCTTTGAAGAATGGCAGCCTTTCAGAAATGGAGCAAGACAAGAGAGTGTTGCTGGGGCAGCTGATTAGTACTTAGACAACCTCTTTAGTGTGTGTATTGGTTTCCCTGCTTGGCAAGAGGGCACTCAAACTTCAGTCCCTCCCTTTCTTGGAAGGTGTCCTAACTACTAAGTAGAGGTCTCTTCTCATTGAAAGGGAAGGAGGAGTATATGTTAGCCAAGAGAGAGGGAAACACTGGATTCTGGTGCCTCCTCTGAGTGCTGTTGTATATTGTATATTAAGTAGTTATTAGGTAAGTTACATAACTGGTATTTTAAGCTGAGACAGGAATTGTTGGTTCACCTCTCTCAAATCAGTGCCCCAATCTGCAGGCTTAAAGGCAAGTTCCACTCCTTCTGTAGGTCAATGGCTCTTAAATGTCTTTCTGTGAACTAAAGCCAGTTCACAGGAAGACCAGAGAATGTTTCCATCTATAGGCTTGAGGGGAGATCATAATTTCAAAATGGCCTTGACAAGCATGTCCTTAAGTCCTTCTAAACAAGGAAGGGATGTCAGCCTGAATTTCCCACCATCAAGCCCGAAACACTCACATTCCCACAAATGATCTCACTGGTAAACTGTTGGATATAACTGATAAGGCTGGAAAGATGATAGTACCCCCTTAAAGCAAATGTCTCTGATGAAGTCTCTGAAGGGATGAGAACTATTTCAAAGCTCTATTACTCCATTCAGTTTTAAAAAATAGTGACAATTGTCCCGTAGTAAACTGCAGCTGAACTGAGGGAAAGAAAAACATACTAACTAGGTGTTTTATGTTAAAAAAATACATATTAAAATGTGAACTGATTAAAGTTTCCTAGAATATCCTGTACGTACATCATGTATGCCAGTGAGGTTAACTGAGTAGTCAGTTTTAGCTGTAGTAGCCAATAAATGCTAAAATTAACAACAGTTTTGGACCAGAAAGAGGGCTAAATAGCCCTGACTTCTAGGGGAAGTTAGAAAACTGAGCCCATGTTTGGAACTTATGCCCAACCCCTTTGCTCAC
This sequence comes from Actenoides hombroni, assembly GCA_024336885.1. Lineage (NCBI taxonomy): Eukaryota > Metazoa > Chordata > Aves > Coraciiformes > Alcedinidae > Actenoides > Actenoides hombroni. Next base: position 505,853 of record WUAM01000262.1, read on the forward strand.
AAGGCAGAGGGTTAAATACAAGTAGTATCATTTTTTATGTATGCAACATTTTGTGACTACGCAACATTTCCTTGCCTGCTGAAACGCATCTGCATTTCCTCCCAGGTTTAACTCATCTGTTGCTTTATAAAGGCAGCACAGTAAGAGTCCCTTTCCTGAACAAGAACATTGTATTGCAGGGTCTGTGCACACTGAAGGAAGAAGAGAGAAAGAATTTTAAAAAAAGGAAGCAGGAAGTACTTCAGTCCTAAGCAGTGGGTAATTGGGACAGCTTTGCAACCAGGGGAGCTGGTTGCCTCCTCCTGAGGCATTTGGCCAAGCTTAGATAAACCTCAGAGTTTTCTAGCTGTGCAATCTAGACATCTAGTCCCACCTTCAGAGGAATCTTGTGCTTCTATGATCAGAGCTAACCTGCTTCCACAGAGGGCAAACTGTGACCAACCAAGCTGTTAGCACCTGGTAAAAGCTGGGAACAGGAGGCAGAAGCTGCTTCCCTGCTACCTGAGTTGGACGGATACCCAGGATATGACTTCCCACTTTCCAGAGGCCTCTTCATTTAAAGCCTGTTCATTTCTTGCCTTCTGAAATGCACAGTCTGCCCATTTATACAGAGAAGCAACACAAAGATACAACTTTAGAGCTATTAAGTTGAGGTGCTGTATATTCAGACATTTACAGGTAATATAAAAGTGTGAATGAAAACCAGTGAAAGGCAAGTCACGAGGGAAACTTGTTCTTTAATATGTGTCTGCATCAGAACTGGCTACTAGGAAAGATAAAAGCATTGCTCCTAAAGTATCCGTCTGTAACTTTACAGGGGAAACAACAAAGCAGCAGTATACCCTTTATTACTCATGTACCAGGAATTTAATGAGGCTTAATGCAGGATTACAGACCATGAAGACAGTTTGAGATCATTGCAAAACATGTAAACAACTTGGAAATCAAGAACAGAAACTTAAACTTTCCCAAAAGTTTAGGAGTAAGAACTTCATGGCACTGCTTCTGTTATGACTTTACAAGTATTCTTGTAAAATGTTATCAGTTTGCAACACTCCACAGCTGTGTGACAAACTTTGGAGAAGTGCTGGTGGAGGGACTTCTGTTGTTTTACATCTGAGAAATGCAGCCTAGAGAAGGAAACACCTCTTATCTATTTTACAGAGCAGAGGTTGAATGAAAATAAAAATCTCTCATTACTTTCAGTTCTGTTTCCTTCAGCTGGAGCATCTGTTTTCCCCAGCCCAACTGTGTGTCCAGCCAGAATCCAGAGTACTGCAATGACATTTATAAGAAACAGAAGGGAAAGTAGCTGAAAGCACAAGCAAAAGGGACATTCGCTGAATACTGCCAGCTTTGAGTAAATGTGGCACTATTGCAATGAAAACTCCTGTGACCGTATACTTTAGAGATTTTCTTTAAAAGTACTGTTCCTCCCAGCCTAGATTTTGCAAGTCGCTTACAACTACTACTGGGGCTGATACCAAAGATGGTTTAAAGTATGTAGCATGTCCCAGAAGGTACTTCGTACCGTTCAGAATAGGGCCCAAGGCAGAAGAATCAGTAGATTGATACTAAGCAGTGCTGGTTTTAGAGGTAGTGTATACCATAACATAACCGGGCCAGCCAAAGTACTTTATGAACTCTATCCACATGATATATGTTTATTGTAACCAATATACCCAAATGATTCATTTTACCAGGCAGGACAGAGCAGTGGAACTGGGGAGTGACTGGGACCAGATTGTGTCTGCCCTAAGCTGTTTTAATTCCTTCAGCAATATACTTAACAATTATTAACCAGCCTGGATGGAGGAAAAAAAGGGGCCTGGAGGAAACTTTTGCCATCTCCTAGACGTTCACCCGAGTGTTTGCTTTGGCAGAAATGAGCATAAAAGGGATTGCATCAAATGACAGCGTGAATGCAATAGTGACTATGTCAGCCTCCTTAGCTCCACTGGTGAGTGCTGGAGGCCTCCTGTGGTCTGGAGTGGACCAAAACACCACCGAGTTCCTGGCAGAAAAGAAAAAAGCCAGAGGTACCAGAATGCAAATAAATCAGTGGTCTCTGTCAAGTGGTAGGTTCAACTATTCAGTTCTCCCTCTGCCTTAAAATCTACAAAAACAATGAAAATGAAAATACCTAACCCACATCTGTTAGGATTGTTTGTTAGTAATCACAGGATTATCTTTTAAAAGAGTCTAGGTAAGGTGGTGTCAGACCAGCGAGATCTGATAGGAAAAAGAAACTGCTCTGTGACTTTCACTTTCACCCTGCACAGTTTCTTGTAAATGAAGCTTTAACCGGCAACTGAGCTCGAGTGATGAGTTTTGCCTTGCAAAGCCAAGATCGTGTGCTGTCCTCTTCTGTTCTAAAGTGACTATTGCCTGAAATTCCTATCTGTTCAAATTGCAGAAGAGATTCAAATGCTCCCGTACAAAATGTGAAATTAATTGAATATAAGTGCTTGATGTTCAGAATGTCAAATCTTCAAAGGTGCAAGCAAAAACACGCACCCGTTGTCATGCCTGCTCTGCACAGCCACTTTATGCTATGTGACATCTGCATGCATCTTAAACACCATCTCCCCTGACCTGATGTCTCCCAGTTGGCTCTTACAAGCATTGACAGTTTCTATTTTGAATAAACAAGCACTGTTGGCTTTTGTACCAGAGTGCACTACTGCAAGTCTGGTTTTGTGGGCTCATCATGTTTTGAAAATAAGGAGTACTGGTTTTGAATTTATCATTTACTGCTGCTTTTCATTACAAGACGAAACCTTGCTTAGTTTTGGGGGTCAATAGTTTTGAATCCCAGAAGGGTTGCTTTTTGGTTGCATTTGATTTCAAGTCCAAGTTTTGTTGTTTATTTTGGAGGGCTGCCCTATACAGGGCTACATTTAGAAACAACCACTGTGCTGCACAACTACGTACATTTGAGCCATCTACAAAGTCAAATATCTATTTTTAATATAATTAATTCACAATTATTTAATTTTATTCAGATAAATAAACGTTTGTTTAGCTGCCTCACCACAGTCCTCATCACAACCTGCAGCAGAAAGGTCAGCTTACCCATATAAAAGAAACAATTTTAATATTTTCCCTTGAAGTGGGTCCTTTTCACAATTTCTTTGTATGTGCCTCTAGTTCTTTTGTTTTCCTGTTTAGTTCATAACACAAGATCTAGAGTCTCACTGGAATGAGCTGATGAAAATCTTTTAGCAACAATAGATGTGTTTACCTTAACAGAAACTGAATACCACGAAGTACCCATGAACCAGTTGCCAGTGATAGTCATTCAAGACTTCAAATGGCAACAAGAAAAGTCTGACCTTCATTCCATCAAATTTGTATTTGACCCTGCACATTCTGGGCTTAGTGGAAAGAGATGGGTCTTGATTAGAGAGTTTCAATATAGTGTTTAATGTGAGGTGCTATACACGCTATAAACTTGAACCTGTGATTAAAATCACTTAAATCAAGAGATGGAGGCAGTTTGTGACATTTTAATGTCAAATTATATCTTTCTGTATGAGTCGTAGAAGTCTGTCTTTCTAAGCTGATGAGATGTCTCTCAGCTGGCTCATGAAAACTTGTGTCTTTTGATTTTTTAATAAATTAAAGAAGCCTAAGAATGTGAAAACATATTTCAGCAATTACACATTGAATGTCCTTATTTAGAAGAATTCTGTGATTTTTACTTACCAGTTTATATATTCTTTTACACCTATTAAGAGATAAATAGGCCTTGTATAGCCCATACACCAGTGTGACTTTCATCCAAAATTAACACTGTTGCACATAAAAACATGCATTTGTTCATGCCAGGGACTGGGGGAGTGAGCTGTTCTTGGTAGGTGGTATGGCAATAAATGAATTGTGAGTCTGGGCTTGTAACTACTTCCATTTTTGAACCTTGCTTTATAAAATGCACACCATGATGTAAGAAACTGAAAAATCAAGCTTAGTCCACAGTCCACTGAAGTACACAAAAACATGTGAGTGCTATTATTGAGCAGCTTTAAACTAAGTTTCACTGCCGTTGATTTCCTCTTTATATTATTTTTGCTTCTTTACTCATTCAGCTGTTTGTCCTGAATTCACGCTCTGCTTCCCCACTGCAGAGAAGCACAAGGCCAGCTGTTCCTTCAGCTAGGACTTTAGCTTTTGGTTTCTGAAGTACCAACACCGGTCCCTTCCCACTCAGCATTTAGCAGCATTCTTCACATTCAAGGCCCCCTCTGCTCTCCATGCCAATATTACTGCCAGCACCAGGAGAGTCAGGAAAGCAGCTGCTCACAAGCAGCTTCTAAAGATGATGCCAGCGCTGCTGGTGTGTGGTGTCCACCAAACCTGCTATTCAATGTCTGTCTCATGAAGACTCTGCAAAATGCTCCCTCACACAGCAGCAGAGATGTGGGCTTCCTCCTCTCTGGCTCCCTATGAACTTTAAAAGGCTCACCTCAAACCTGTCTCTTTAAGTTACTTGCTGTTAATCATAGACTTTCAGAAGTTTTTTGCCTGAATGAATGCAGGTGTGCGCTGAGTGTGAGACTGCCATAAAATTCCTGACTCATTCTACTAAAACTCAACTTCTTTTAATCCCGTTCTAATGCTTTATTAATTTCAGATTACTTTGATTGCTGGTGGTGTAGCTGTGATGTTTTTGGCTTAAATAAAGTAAGGCCTGTAGGGAGAGATGATCTCTTTGATTGGGCCTGAATTTCAATCTTGCCTGCTTGAAAATTTGACTCTTAGTAAAAGCAATTTATTTCATTAATCTTTGAATGGGCCTTGAATATTGCAGAACCCTGCTAATGCATGGAATGCAACTTCTCAGCCTTACTGGCCTCTATGTGTATTTCTAATATAAGAAATCTCAGATTTTCAGTTTTCAAAAATAAAATGCCACCCTTCCAGTTACTCTCCTTTAGGAAAATGATTCTGCTGCCCCTCCACTGGATGAACTGAAGGCTGACGATGCTAATCTAAAGCCAGGAGCTGTCAAGGGAGGACACCATGGTATGTATTCCCCTACACCGGCTATAGGGGCTCTCCAGTGCTGTTAAGCTTCTCCTAGACATACAGTTCTTCTACGGATGAAGTTAGAAAGGCTGAACAACTGAAGGCTTCTAGCTACTGGCTTCACTTCAGTCAGGATGAAGATCTAACGCTTTGGATGCCATTCATATTTCCTATTTAAACAGAGATCTTTTTTTTCTTGGTGCAGAAGTTTGAATAAACTCATCTGGAAGCCAGCTTTACAGACTACTTCCAGAGCAGCAAGAAATATTGGTGAAGACTGTGATGAATTCATTTTTTTTTTCTTTCATCCTGTCATAGTCCTATTCCATCGAAAGGTGATTTATTTCAGTTACATAGCAGCATATTTATAGCACGGAAAGAAATAAACAGGTGACACTCAGTTCTGCAGAATGCAACTGGAGCTCTCTAAGCATTTCCTCTAAGTATTCTTTGTAAATGAAATGAGTCAGCTACGCTGGAGAGTATTGCACTCTTTCCATAGCCTGTAGCCTACCAGCAGGCGGGACGTGTGGTGAGTGACAGGAACTGGTTAAGTTTGCGTGACAGTGACAGCAGTGAAATCATTTCTCATGATCAGGCTGGCTGTACAATCCAAGGTCGACACCCTCTCTGAGGAGGTGCCCAATCCAGATGCTGTTTTTCCTCTGCCAAATACTGGGTGCAGCTGGCAGCTCCTGGCAGCTGCAGGAAGACTCTTGCTGTAATCCTCCACTGGTACTACTAAGCATATGCTAACATGCAATCTACAGCATCTGTATGAGCTTCCCAAGAAACAAAGAGCATGAGAGGGTGCCTTGCTAACGCCTGACAGCACTTGCCACATAATCTATTTGGTCTTATCTTAGAGTGACTCCCATGCAGTTTTGGCAGGACGACGCTCTGGGAGAGGGCAGACTCTTGTTGTTAGTGGCAGAACTATTACGTTGGTCACTCATGTTTGCCTTGTCCAAGTCACTTCTAAAACGTCACTTATTCAGAGCTACCTGCTAACTAAAACGTTAGCACGTTGCACCTGGAGTTTTCCTGTTTCTGCAGATGACTTCACAGAATCACAGAATCACTCAGGTTGGAAAAGCCCCTTGGGATCATCATGTCCAACCATTAGCCCTACTCTACAAGTTCACCCCTAGACACAAGTAGTAGTTCATCCCTAGACCATAAATCATGACAGATTTTCCTTGAAGCCTAAAAAAAAAAAAAAAAAGGCAAAAATAAAATGCACCCCTTCCCCCACAAATAACATCCCTGCATTAACACTCTCCCAATTACTTAGAATTTTATATGTAGTACCATAGTAGAATTTTGAGTCTAAATTAAATTTTCAAATTAGATTGCAGAGAGCAAGTGTGATTAATTTGTAGACCTCAGGCCTATTACACTAGATAAATTCTCAATCCTTTTCTTTCATTTTTTTTTTCATTTTAATAGCAATTTTTGGCTGATAAATATCAAAGCCCTCTGAAAATTTTGTACAACAAGATTTATCTTTAGCTTCTGTAATGTGTTATGCCTATGGGCTAGAAATGATGTATCCAGTGCCATGTAAGGTGACACAATTTCTGTACCTTAACAGTGTCAGCCTCGCTTTTCAGGTCATTTACTATCAGTCTGTCCATATTCATTCTCTAGCATAAGGAATTAGTTAGCTCTGGAAAATATTTTTCACCAAGTTTGTTCTTTTCAGCCATTAACCTAAATAATTTAGACAGATATTTTGGCTTTGTCCCTGCTATTTCACCATCGACTAGCAAATGCAACTAGCAAACTAGGCTCATAGAAGTCAGTGGAACTATAACCTCTATAAAAGAGTTAGATGTGGTTTTCCATTGCAGGTTTTTGTCTTTCTGTGAAAGCTGCAAAAGAAAATGTTCTCCACTGCAAGCTTAGATAAATCAATATTTGAATCCTTAGCAACATTTGAATCCTTAGCAACAACACCACCAAACAAATAGTAAATATCCATATCTTTATTAGGCCTGATGCAATTGATAATCACTTTACTCTGGTTTTTCTGCATCCTTTGGTTTATATTTCTCCAAACTAAGGCTCACCTCTTTTCACTGTATCTGTACTCAAGAATTTTACATCGATGTGAGACTCAAGGTGATTCAATTATATTAAATGGTTATTTTATTATATTTGCTCTCTCTGAGAGATTACAGTATTACTCACCTGATTAGCTCTGCAAATCAGCAGTGCTCAAAATTTAAGACCTTACAAGATCAGAAGTAGCTTGTGTGTACACCTTCATTTTAGAAAGTATGGTCATGGATAGTTTTTTTTACACAGTATTAGTTTTCAGTGTATATATGCGTGAAACAATTTTGCTCTGAATGATGGTCAATCAAAAGCCCTCCCCAAAAATCTGGTAAATTCACTGTCAGTTTTACATAGGGGCATAGAACACTGGACAGTATAAACAACACTGTAAAATTAAGACTTGAACTTTTCCTAAGATATTGAAGGAAAATAGTTCATACTTAACTTGTATCAATAGAAAAAAAAATAAATCTAATAGCTGTAATAAAAAAGCAGCATCTGTGTGTGCATTTGTACCTCTTCTTACTATTTTTCTATTTTATAGAAATAAAGAAGACAGATTTTGGCATATATGCACATATATATATACACACACACTTATAAATGAGGTGTCCTGTGCACTATGGTTTTTACATTTCATTCCATAGCTCAGCTAAACTGCACTAGAGGAAATTTCCAACTTGCAACTACCTAGTCAGTGGGAAAAGCTTTCAGTTACACTGGTAGTTACAGAAGATCATACTAGAAGAGTATGATCTGAATGCTCCAGAGATGTGTGTCCATAATTCACTATGATCACAGGACTGAAATGATCATGTAGGGAAGATTAATATAGGTGCTGTCTAGGGCAAGTATACTCACAGCTGCTGTGAAGGTGAAATGCCAGGGAAAGCAAACAGAATAAGCATTTGTGTACTTGAATCTCTCTTGCCTGTATTTTCAGCAAATGCTGTGTTTGGTTTTGTCTGCTACTGTCAGAGGATTTTTAATACTGCACCAGCAGTAACTATCATGAAATGCTATACCAAAATACCTTCAGAACCATTCAAAGTTAGTAAGTACTTGTGGAAGAAGATTCTCTCTTTCTCTGAGGTTTTAATATAGAAAAGAGTAACAGGCTGAGTACAGAGAAACAAAAATCTATCTGCAGCTACTGGTGGGCAGCTTGACATAGTTGAGGGAAAGAAAGACACAGAAGTGCCTTGGCCCTTATTGATATAAAGGGGAGCAAGATCAGTTGAGAGACAGCTATATGGAAAAAACCTCTTTTAGCAAGAGTCTTTTCTCCCTGCTGGCCACGTATGTGACAGGGAGCAAGCTGCTTTCTGAAACAAATTATAAACTCCTCTGTTCTCCCTGTAAAACAAGAGTCAGGGAGAATGTATGAACATGTGCTTTTTGGTCTGCTGTTCAGATGGGTTTTGAAGCCCTTCTCTAGACCTTACAATTTAACTGAATGCCAGAGGGTAGCCTCACCTGAGGGCAGGAATGTTCAGAAAGGGTGAGGCAACACCAGTGAGTATTGGGATCCTGAGTTTCTTAACAGGCCATTTAACCACCTAACAACCACTACATTCAGGGAAATTAAGCACCTGAAGAATCTTTAGTGCTGTGGACACACAGTAGGTGTTAATGGATGCAGTGACACTCTGCTAACGGGGAGTGGCTTCTGTTTAAAATTAAACGGGCCATGTTTTCCTTGGGGGGGAAGGAGCTGAAAGAGGTTTGGGGCATGTTGTTAAAAGGAGCACAGCCATGGAAAGGAGACATGAAGCTGAGACACCCATGTGTACTTGGTACGTGGATGGTTTCCTCATGGAGGATTGACTTTAATAATATGCATGCTTACTGGTTTGTGGGAAGATTCTGAGCCATGTAGGGTATATTAGAAATTGTTAGGATTGTGAAACATGTCCCCTTACTGTTTTAGATGACTGCATCTAAGGGAAATAATGCATAACTTTGGATGTAGTGAAGAAGGGGACTGGAGTCCCCCGAGCTTCAAATCAGTAAAACTTTCATTTGAACTTCTAGCTACCAGCAGAAGTTTGTAGCCTGGTTGTTATTAAAAGTCTGGAGAAAAAGGCAGGTGTTTGCTCTTAATCCAGTTCCACTATTTTTTTGTTCTGGGGTCTGCCTCAGAATATTACAGATTTACTTTTCCTTTGAAGCCACATTGTTTTCTTTATTGGACTGAATTAAACATTCTGTGGACGTGTCAAAACGATCAGTGCGATCAGCAGATGGCAGAAAGGTAGTTTGGGCTTTTCCTTTAGATTGATCATCTGGAGACCCAGTAACACCTCTGACAAGTTGTATAGATTTATATTGTGGAGGAAGCATTTTGTCTAATTTTTGATTTTGTGGATACTACTTAATAACTGTGGAGTTTGGCAGGTGCGTTTTTCTTTTCCCCTTTCCTTCTGTTGGCTCGAACTTATAAAAGCAAACTTTCTCAAGGTATCAATTCATAATACATTTGCTTTTTGCTCTTGTAAATATTTGAGTCGCCAAAATTCCAGCGTGATCCCAAGCTCTCCCATTCTCACATTTGGTAAAACATCATTTGAAATCTGCTTTGATAAACTGAGGAAAGACATCCCTTTATTCAGGGATGTGTTCAGATAAAAACACTCATCCTAATCATGGGAGATGCCCCCATGCTGGGAAAATCCCTTCCTCTACCCCAAAGTACTTGAAGCCCAGGGATGGATTTAATTACAAAGCTGAGCAGGTCATAAGACATCGTGGGACATCAGTAGCACAAAGGGAAAGATGACAGGCTCCTCTATCTCCTAGGAAATCCTTTGCTCTTTGAATCCTCATTTCTCATGAGAGCCACTTGCTCAGGGTGCTGAGTTGACAAGTGGGGCAAGAGGTCAGAGAGGCACTCTGTGTTGTTTTGCTGATGCTATCCTATATTTCA
>WUAM01000262.1:537291-554884 GCA_024336885.1 Actenoides hombroni
TTGGACAAGGCTCTGAGCAGCCTGGTCTAGTTGAGGGTGTCCCTGCTCACTGCAGGGGGGCTGGACTAGGTGACCTTCAGAGAGGTCCCTTCCAGCCCCAGCCATTCTATGGTTCTATGATTCTATGTATGAATTGAAGATTAGCACAGAATTAATGATTTAAATGTTTGAGCAAAACAACTGCATGCAATGTAAAGATTTTTAATTAACACTGCATGAACATTTTGTGGTGCTTTCACAGCTGATGTACAGATACTTACCAGTCTCCTGTATCTCCACATATATCCATCAAACTTCTTCATCTTCTCCACCAGTTTGTCTTTCAGAAGGCTCCCAATTTCATTAAGTTTGTACTGTGAGAAGATTAATAAAAACCTTGAATTTATGATTTAGAACTGCTTCCTCTGGGTCCAAATCACTCCAAGTTTGTACTAGTTTAAATGTCAGCAAAGATCCACAGTGGCCTCCCATTTCCAAGGGAAAACAACTTCTGTGGTATTTAGTGGTTAGAAAAGGGAGCAACAGAGTCTAAGGATGAAAAACCAAATAGCTTCCTCCAAGTGAAAAGTATGTGAAACTTGATTAGAAATAAAAGCACATTCAGTAATTCTAATGCTATTTCTGTAACCAACATGCTGAGCAGCCCTGGCACGTTACTGCTGCTCTCGCTTTACTTACTTACCCTCTTCAGCAGATACACCCTGGGGGAGAGGGTCTCAAATTTTCTATGCTTCCTAGGTATAGCTGGGTGTTTTAATTCTCACCCTTGTTACCTTTTCACACCAAAGTGAAAAATAATATGGGTTTAAAAATTACATAATTTCCATTTTACCTGTTTACTCAGCAGAACTCACACCCAAAGGCTACCTGGAAGATGCTCCATCAACCTGACAAAATTAAGCAATATTCCAGAAAAAAAAAAATAAAAAAATTAAAAATCACATTTCAGTTAACTGCTGCTGAAGGGTCTTACCTCAGCCTTAAGAACTGGATCCCCACATCCGTGAGCTAGAAAACTCAAACTCCCATTAACAGCAGCTAGAGCCACTTGTCCCATGTTTTCTTGCCTTTCACCATTAATGTTGAGATAGGTATTAACAGTAGCAATCTGTTGCCCATCAGTACAAGCACTGGCTTCCATTCCTTCTTCCAAATCCCCTTAAAGAATGGAGAGAGAGCTTCATTTATAGGAACAACACTGACAGACATTGTTTCAAAGACAGCTTTTTAATTACTTGGGTGATCAATCACTGTCTGTGTTAGGTGTTGGTGAGGAAAAAATCAAACCAAAACAAGAAACCCAAGAAGAGATAAACAGGAGAAAATGAGACCAGTACCAGTGTTTGATTTTTCTCTATGGCTTTTGAATGATTTACAAATACAGATTTCCTACTGCAAAGAAAACACTGGATTAATATAATGTAAATAATTCTCTCAGTTTCAGTGATGTACAGCCTTTTTTCTACTTTAGTCTTCCACTCTCCCTTGTTGCTGATGTTTCAAAACTGCTTAGACCATAAATGAAAGTGTCAATCACTCATCCACCCATCACACACATAAATGATTTCTGCCCAAGTACTGATAAGCATAAGCAGAAATGGTTGGTGAACTGCACATGGAATCTGGTGGATGAGTTACAACAGAAAGCACAAGCAGCAGGTTTCATTCCATCTAACTTTGGTCATCTAAAAGTTAGGCCCAGTCTGAGCCAACAACTCTGTTTCTTCCTGTTGTCTGTCCGAACTGACTGCTTGTGAGAGAATCACCTGACTAGGGTAAATTCATCTGTCCTATTTCATACATCTGTTTCAGCATGAGGTAGAGTCAGCCTCTGGAGATGCCTTTCTCTTTTCCTTCACTGAAATTAGAATGTGATGATTATGTTAAACAAGGCACACAACTTTAATTTGGCAGAATCAAGATGAAATTAATCCTATCTTTGATCACCATCCATTGTAATCCTTCCTTGGCTAGTAATCATGTCTGCCAAACTGACCTTTGTATAACAACTTTTAAGTTTCAGCTTTTCATTATCTGAAAGACCATAGCTTGAATTGCCAAGAAACTGAGCTAGTTTGGCAGTAGAGATATAGCCTTTCTTCCTGCCTCTCCATACCAATGACAGCTGTCCATCAAACAATCACAGAATATCTCAAGTTGTAAGGAACCCGTAAGGATCACCAAGTCCAACTCCATGCTCCTTGCAGGACTACCTAAAACTAAATCATATGACTTAGGGCGTCATCTGTGAAGTTACGTACCTTTCAAGTACCCCAGGTAGCACTGAAAACACTCCTTGCCTTTAGAAGCAGCTACTTTTACTTTCTCTTCCTGATCAATAATCCCCTCCACCAGGATTTGGCTCTGAACAGATGAGGAAGTAGCAGTTCCTGTCAGACCTAGCCAAATATCTTCAAAGGCTCTTAACTGCAGCCATAAAGGAAAAACATTTATTCAAACCCACCATAATATTAATTAATGTTCAGAGATGATACTCAGAGATCAGTGCTTCTCACAGAAGGGTAAGTGGTGAGGGAAATGTTTTCCAATGCTTTTGCACTACACAGGAGTTACACTCTTGAGAGGCACAAGCATTAGGATGATTGGCTCAAGAGCTGAATGATTGGGTAGCACAAGGCTTGTGGACAGAATTTTAATGCTAGCAATGAAAGAAACATGCTCTACAATATTGTATTGTAGTCAATTCCCCGTGAGGCTGCTGATTTGTGCCATTTATTAAAAAAACCCCAAAAAATAGAGAAAGCCCAAGTAGAGCAGCTGATAATTCTTTCATCTCCCTTTTTACTAAAGAGAGAGGGGGAAACAATTTAGTATTTATGTTAGGCTGCTATTGATTAAATCATCATTTTGTTAGGGGGTGGCCTACTATCTCAGTTAATTATGACTGACTACCCACATCCCTTCTAATGAAGGGTATGGATGCACATTAATTTTCTGCCTCACCCTGTTGCCACAATCAGCTTCTCCACCTTATTCATTTCACAGAAAATTAAAAGCAAATGCAAAATTGAGAGGGAGAGAAAGAGATTTGTCTCAGGCTCAAATCATATGAGCTGTTCTATGCCTTTCTTAAGGCCAGCTCTTTTTTCCAGCAAATGAGGCTTTGTACAAGTCTCACATTTTGTTTCCCTCTGTTTCGTTTTGTTTTTTCCCTATAGTGCAAAAAAAAGCACATCTCACCAAACAGGTCAGTCATGCTGAAGAAAATCTTTTATATACTCCAGTTGATATACACTCTATTTGTCACTGAGCTCTGCACGTAACTCACGTTGGTGCCTTCCTTTCTCTCTTGACCCTAGTGCATGCACCTTGCATAGCTGCTCCTTTAAAGACATTTTGTGTTGCCTGTCCTTGCCCGCTGCTTTAAAGTCACAGGCTACACCTGATCAGTTTGAACAAGAGATGGCAGTAGGCCATTACAAACCAAAACCTGCATTTACAACCAAAATCTACCCTTACTGAGGAAAAACCCAGACCCAGTGCCACAAAAATAAAATAAAAACTCACTTTGATTTCCAGAGAATAGTTCTTCGTATCAGCTGTACTCTGATTTTTTAAGGATACTCCAATCAACCCCTCATCTCTCCCATGATCATCAGCGAGGTAGAATTTGCCCTCTGATTGCAAAATTATGTCATCTTTGTTAAGCTGGTGTTTTCCAGAGAAAACAAGTACCTAAGTATCAACAAAAAAGGTGTTAAATCTTAATTCTTTCAAAGAAATGGGCTCTTCTTAGCGTAGCAAGATGTTCTATAATGTGAGCAGTCTCATGAAATTACACAATGAAGTGATGAACAAAAGTTGTCATTTCAGAAACCACCACATCCTCCCTTTCACACCATGGCTTAATTCAGAACATCCATGGTATGACAAACCATGGTCAGTGATTACAGCCTAAGACAAGAGGAACACCTGGTATACAGCTCTATTGAAACAAGTTTGTTTGTTGCTTGTTTGTGGGTTTTTTTGCCATATACTTCTCAACTACTCTAGGTAGGCATTGGGACACACGCCTTTGAGGAAAAGGATCCAAAAGAATATAGGGGCACTTGATTTTGAAGTGACATGCATATACTTTTTTTTTTTTCATTATAAATAGGCTCAAATACATCTTGGTCTTGGAGAAAGTTTCCACTGGCATCAAATTTGCCTGATGTTTCCCATTGCTAACAGGTTGTGTGACCTGCTCTGTCAGTTAACAAGGAAAACAACTGAGCTGCGGTTTAGCCACTGGGAAAGGGACCACACTTAACACGAGTTGTAAGTTTTGTGTTTGTTGTGAATATCTACAGGCAACTCTGGGGTCTAATATGCACCTAAGGAAGATCATGGATGGGTCTTCAGTTTATGTGTGTAATCAAAGTCCAGATGGAAGGCAGTGACAAGTGGTATCCCTCAGGGGTCGGTACTGGGACCTGTACTGTTTAATATTTTTATCAGTGACATAGACAGCGAGATCGAGTGCACCATCAGCTAGTTTGCAGATGATACCAAGCTGGGTGGTGCTGTCGATATGCCAGAGGGACAGGATGTCATCCATAGGGACCTGGCCAAGCTGGAGAGGTGGGCCTTCATGAGGTTCAACAAGACCAAGTGCAGGGTCCTACACCTGGGACAGAACAATCCTCACTATTAATACAAGCTGGAGAGCAGCCCTGCAGAAAAGGACTTGGGGGTGCTGATGGATGAGAAGCTGGACATGAGCAGACAGTTTGTGCTTGCAGCCTGGAAGGCCAGTTGCAGCCTGGGCTGCATCAAAAGAAGCATGGCCAGCAGATTGAGACATGTGATACTGCCACTTTCCTCTGGTGAGCCCTCACCTGGAGTACTGCATCCAGTTCTGGATCCCTCAGTACAGGAGGGACATGGACCTGATGGAGCAGTTCCAGTGGAGGGACATGAAAACAATCAGAGGGCTGGAGCAACTCTCCTACAAAGACAGGCTGAGGGAGCTGGGGTTGTTTAGCCTGGAGAAGAGAAGGCTCCGGGGAGAACTAATAGCAACCTTCCAGTGCCTGAAGGGGCCTACAAGAGGGCAGGAAAGAGACTGTTTACAAAGGCCTGTAGTGACAGGACAAGGGGCAATGGTTTTCATCTAGAGAAGAGTAGATTTAGAGCAGATGTTAGAAACAAGTTCTTTACCATGAGGCTGGTGGAACACTGGAACAGGTTGCCCAGGGAGGTAGTTGAGGCCCCATCCCTGGAGATATTCAAGGTGAGGCTCGACAAGGCTCTGAGTAACCTGATCTAGTTGAGGATGTCCCTGCTCACTGCAGGGGGGTCAGACTAGATGACTTTTAGAGGTCCCTTCCGGCCCAAACCATTCTATGATTCTATGAATATAAAAATAAGGTTCAAAAAACCCATCCCTACTGTCAGAGCAGCCATAAAAACCAGTAAACTTATACATACAGAGGAAGGAAAGCATTTTTATTCCTCTCTAGTATCCTTTTTATCACTCTTGAGCCTGTTTTGATACTGTCCAGAAATATGAAAGTAAAAGACCTTTGAGAGAGGAATAGGAAATAAAGAAAGAACATGAAAGAAGTGGGAATGTTTACAATTGTAACAGGACCTAGAGAATATACTACAGCAGCAGCAAACATGATCCTTCGGGCTTCCATCAAAAGACACTACTTATGGTTCATTAAGTTACAGAAGTATGGCAGTTTTCATTAAAGGATGCAGCATTAAAAGATGCAACTGAGTCTCCAAACCAGTAATTACATTGAAAAGGTTCAATATCTTTATCCAAGACTTACATTTGGAAGGTCACAGAACTCAAAGCTCATATAATAGTCCAGGCAAGATGAGTAGATAGTTTCTACTTTACCCAGAATCTTCTGCTTGGTGCATGAGGTCAGAAAAATATTTTCCAGAACAGCTTCTAACTGAAGTTTAGCAGGAAATAAGAATTGACTTCTCTGCAATAAACCGAAAAAATGAAGTTAAAACATGACAACAGAATCTTAGACATGCCCTCCATGCCCACTCACCCCAGCTCACCTTATCCTGTCCCCATGCTGGCTTTAATTATTCCAGTAGCTTCAGGGTCTTAACATTTCCAAAATGTAACATTTCCACTAGACAAAGTTTTGGCTTATCAGCAGTTACCGCTCCCCACCCCACAGAACTGAATTAACAGCTTTGCAGATTTAGGGAACACTCTAGTTTGTAAGGAATCTCTTATTTTCTTAATTATGCTACATCTAACTTTCTTCCTATGGGGAGGAATACGTAAAAGGTAAAATGAAATAATGGTATTTCACAGAAAGTGCTACTCCACAAAAGCTTTCTTAAATCTACTCAAAGTTACATATAAAGACTAAATAAATTCCCATCTGTTAAGAAGAGCTTCCATAAAAATGGTGAGTTAACAGATTCAACAGTCTTCTCTTACCTCATACGTTAAATTGTGTTTGAATTTTTTGTCATTCCAGGTCAGATCTAGATATTCACTAAACAATGCTGGCGTTTGCTCTAGAGACCCACATGCATGTAGGTGTTCCATATTTAATAATCTCTGAAGCTGGAAGAGAAAAAAAAAGAATAAATTCAACATATGAGTTATTTTCTAAAGAATGTGTTCAATATATACTAGAGGAGTATGCTTTCTGGGGAAAAAATACCCTCTTGTGAGAACCCCTCAATGGCTTATATCCATAAATGATTGTTTGAAACTACACCATGAAACCTGAGGGGCTGATGATTGTGACCTGAGGGAAAGCTGCATCCCAAATGCAAACATATCTGACAACATGAAACAGAATCCTTCAGAGCATTTTTTTCTTCCTCTGAGACAAGAAATGGTTGACTTCAAGTAAAAGGCTTTCATACAATTACAAGTGCAGAAAAAATTCATCTGTGAGATTCAAACCACCAAATTTAGCAACACTCATCCCTCCTTAGACTCAAAGGCTCATACCTGACCAGAAGAGAGTGTCATACAGCCAACCCAGGCAGTGATGTTCACCTTCGATTTATCCTCCAGGGCCAGTCGGATGTCAGCAGGCTGCCCACCATTCCCTGTGAGCTGCAGCTGAAACCAGAAGAGAAGGATTTTTCCAGTGAAGCAAGACTAGAACTCGCAGAAGAGCCTGCAGGGTTATCTAGAAGAATGATCTCCACCCAGTGGAGAATAGAAGAAGCACAGTTAAAACTGTGGCAGAACATCGTGAAAACTCCACTGAACTCCACGTTGCCGAGAAGCTCAGGGCCTTAGACAAGCACACAGGAAAACTGCACTTTTACAAGTGATCCAACCAAAGTCTTTCTACTACCTTCTCTGGAAGCTGCACTGGGTCTACTATGCATAACAATTAATGATGCCAGTGGCATAATGACACTACAAGAGAATTTATTCCTCTGACACTTCAGACGTATCGATTACTTAGTGAAAAGTAGCCTGAGAGCTCTCTGTGGCACCACGGTGAGTACCAAAAAGACTCTGGGTGAACAAACAGAACTCTGCACAGTTTGTACAGCTTCATATCAAGCAGAAAGTCTTCAGCCTCAGCAACTGGAATGTCCTGGTCCATGCAGTGCATTTTAGACAGGAAATATTCAGTAGTCTTTGATCTTGAAAGACGATTTGTGGGGTTTCTTTTTCCCCATATAGGCTTTTCAAGAGCACCTCACAACTGTATTTGAAAGCCTTCCTCGTCTCGCACGTTTGCACACTTGGGTTGCAATTACCTATATAATCCAAAAAATTTAGCTTTGCTCTACATGGGTAGCAAAGGGTCTCTGGCCCTTTTATTGTGTAATAGGAGTTCGTTCATCCCTTTCTGGATGAAATTTGCCTCATTTCCAGTGCTAGGCTGGCTCCTGTGCACTTCTGGCTTCTTACCATCCAAAATGGGTCAGTGCCAACATTGCAAGACAGATACTCTCAGCTAGCAACAGTTAATCTTAGAAAAGGAAACAATGCTGGTGATTTGGACACAAGGAGGTAATAGCACTCCATGTTTTTCAGGATGATACCTGGTTCTGCCATTCTTTGAGGTGAGAGGTATACTAACAGTAAATATAGCATTACAGCTGCGTATTTTGCAGCACTTTCTCATGATCTCACCCGCTGGTTGTACTTTCTGCCTCTTCTTTCTGACAGGGAATGGACCTCTAGTTGCTTCAGAGTGTAATTAAATGGGTGGGCAAGAGTGGCTCTGTAGTTCATACGGTCTCTTCCAAACTTCAGAGAAGATGACACTGATACCTGATCCATATCAACAGATGTAAAAGAAGCTTGTGAAATAAAACACTTCTCACATACTGACCTCAAACATAAACCCAGCAAGACATCCCTGTAACTTTTCCTCAGATGAATTACGTGTGTAATAAAGTCCTTTTTGAAGTAGTGAGGCAAATTAACTTTCAAATGAGGACATTCTTGCTACCTAAATTTCCTACGTGGCACAGCTGGAAGTAAAACTATCCTCTGTATTTTACTGAAATCGTAAACCATGCTTAAGTTTGATGAGGCTTAATATTGGTCTCATCTTTGGGCACTGTAGTCTCCACAGCCACAGCGTGCTTAGACACAGCTTGCAAAGTTAAGGCACAAGAAAAATAATTTGCAGAATCAGGAACTAAATTCTGTAATGTTGCTGGAAGCAAAATATTTTTGGTGGCAATTTAAAAATTGGTGGCGTCTAAATAGTTGTTGTAATTTAAGTAGTGGTACAGAAATAGATTCTATACAGATTTAAAAGCAAATTTTGGAATTTTAGCACTTTCAAAAGAAATTAAGAAATTCTAATTCCTTTTGCAGGCTCATTTATGTTTCTGTATGGTGACATATTTTATGTTGTCTTTTATCTTTCCTTTCTTTAGAAAATAAGGCAAGACTCAGCTAAGGTGCTGCATTTCAGAAGCACATGTAAAGGCAGCGTAGTTAGATGCAAGTCAGTAAGCTTCCCCACTTATCCACATTTGGAAATCAACCAAAGTTCTCCTAGTTCCATCTTTTTTATATTTTTTTAAAAATAATGCTGACTTACTTTAAGAATACACTGTGCCAAAGCTGTCAGTCTCACTAATAAAGAGGAGAATGAAAGAATGAAATACGGAAGAGCTTCAATTGAATCAGTAGTGCTGAAAATGCTAAGAGCAGGTCCGTGCCACACTTCTGTGTGGGCAAACACAGCATCTGTCTGTGCAACACGTAGGTCTGCATCCTTTTCAACCTCACACTAATGCTCACGCTTACTCACTTGTCTTGGATTTTATTTCTTTCCTCCTAAGCTGCTTTAAATGTGATGTTCACCCTATTCTTTCTGTCTACTCTCAAAAGTTGTCCTACAGCTTTTCCAGATATTGGGAATGGCTTTTATCCAGTGCTTTGAGCCACCTGCATTTCATTGCCTTTGTTTATGCAGCAAGCTGTGGGGTTACTGCAAACAAAAAACACAGTATGGCCTAAAAATGCTTCCAACAAGAATACTGGCTGCTCATCTTTCATAGTCGTAGCTTTTTCTGCTTCCAAGAAGGAGGATAGATTGCCTCCTACCTGAGTTCCCTGGCTTGCTTAACGCCTTTTGTTTTTGGTTTTGGTTTTTTTTCATTTGTAATTCTCCTGACATTCATCTGTTTGCTCTGGGCTGCTGTACCTGGTCCTTCTCATTCCAAATGATAGTAAGGTCATCCCGGTGACTGCGTGCTGAATGTTTCACATATAAGTTGACCCTGGCATGCCATGGGAAAGGGATGGAAAGAGGATGGAAAAGTTCCACTACAAGGAAAAAAAGCAAGTAAGATTTCCCCTTCACAAATTGTGACTGTTCATTTTCTGATGAAGAAAAAGGCAGAGGACATACTGTCCCACAGGCAGCAGGTCAACAGTGGGATCCCAGAGGAAACATGGTCTTTGCTGACAGACCACCTCCCAGATAAGTATTCTAGCGCCTTGGCTAGAATGAAAGTAGCTGCAATACTTCAACTCTCTTCATTAAATATTTAAAATATCCAAAAGCAAAAACTAAAATAAACCCAAATGTTTCATTTAATCCAGAAAACTTCTGAAATACTTTGTAAAATAGCAGTAGATATTTTCACTCTGGCCAAACTTTTCCCTGGCTCTACGGAAATTTTCTGAAGCTTTACATTCCGTACCCACAGTGTTCTGAAGTGGCTATTTCTAACAGACAGACTTATAATGAATTTAAAACAAATAAGATCTCAGAAGGCCTGGATTGAAGCCATTTTAAAAACAAATTGATGTAGTTTAATTTATTTTGTAGTCTGCTATCAACACTGGCAAAAGACTTGAGAAACCTACCCTGAATGTCATGACCTCCAGGCAGCTTTGGGAAGAGTCCAGTGTAAGTACCCGTTACCTTTATCTCTTTCCCATCCCACAGAGCAATGTGCCTCAGCGTACGTGTTCTGTTCCCTTTGTGGTAAACTGTCATAAATACAAGCTGCCTTGGAAGAGTTTTTAACTAAAAATAAAAGAGAGGAAACATATTAAATCTCAAGTTCTCTGAAAAGTAAAAAAACTACGTGTGTCATTTTGATACTGCAAAGTCCTGTGGAATCTAGCTTCAGAAATATGTTTATAAGAGGTCTAGTAGAATGATAGCCTAAAGGCCACTGCTTTTATATAAGCAGCTATTCATTTTTACTTGACTTTATTTCTACCATAAGTCATCTTCTCACATAATGGAACATACATAAACAACTAAGTATCTCCTTTACAGTAGTCTTTGCTTATTATATGTTTTGATTTTCTATCTCTTATCTCACTGAGTAATGCTTACAACACCAAGAGCCCCACTATTACAGAATAAATCCAGCAGACAGCACTAACAATGATGTGTATTTGTGACATCTTTTCTTCCTTATTTAGAAAAAGAAATATGTGTGGTACCTGCATAATAAAAATTGGCAATTAATCGGTTTGTAATATATGTTTTTTCTTATTTTATATATATCCTATATGTGTTCTGTCTACAGGAGCAAAAAAAATATAAAAATCAAGCAACAGTTCATACTATTGGGCACCCAACAAATCTACAGTATAATGTTTGTTCATGCTGCTGGGGAAATCAAGGGCAAAACACCTCATAGCAGCTGGAACTGTATCTGACTTTCACTGTTTTCAGCCAGCATCCTGAATGCCATGCTCCAGAAACTGGGCAGACACAGCTTCCCTTCTGCCATCTGAGTTGATGATACCAACCTGGGACATTGTCTGTATTATTTCAACGACATCAGTGTAGCTGCTTCCAGTGAAAGTTAGCTTAGCTGTAACATTGAAATCTCTTTCTTCCATCCTGAGGTAGAGTTTGCCTTTTGCTTCACTCATATCATAATTTACCTTTTAAAGTTTCCATAAAATAAAATAAAGACAGAAAGAAAGAAAGACAGAAAGAAAGAAAAGAGAGACAAAAAGAGAAAATAAACATTGTGCTTATGTTGTTTGCACCGCATGTTATACCACAGTCCTCAGGACCTAAGAGAGACCTGACTTTCCCTTATGTTCATGTTATAGAAGGCACAGCTCCAGAACAGCATAAACTGAATGACACACATAAGAAATGAGTTTTTATGTGAGTAGGAGTAACTGTGATGAGTTTGACTGACAAATAACCGCATTCATCTTCCTTGCTTATCCTTGCTGCTGTATATTTCTGCACTGCAAACAGCCAATGTCCAGAACTGCTTTCTGCCCAGTCTCTCTTTTCTTAGTAGCCATAGTAACTAAAAATGTTCCTGACAGGAGTCTGCCAGAAGTCATACTTAAGGCAGATGCACAGAAGCAGTGTCAAATAGAATAAAACTTTTCCAGTAGGTTGGGATTGTTAGCATCTCTGAAAAGATAAACTTCCTCAACAACAACAGAAAGGCCAGTGATATTTAGTACTAAAACCAATGCAGCTTCACTCCTAAACTGTTAGAAAAGTCTAACTTGTAGTCATGTATGTGACAGATAACTTGCAGTTACCTTAGAAGACAGTTCTGCTGCACTGGGGAAGTACTGTAGACAGCAGGGATGAGTCTGGAGTACTTTTATGTTCAACTCTTCACTAAAGGGAAGAAATGTGCTTTTGTTCAACAATATTTCACAAAGTCCACTCTCAGTGACAGCACAAATTCACCTGAGTAATCTCCAAGTCTGCCACAGCTTTCAGAGTTAGAACCTGCAGTACCTTCCACTGACAGCTCACCCAGCTCACATTTTGTTGATGCATTCCTATAAAGGTAAAGGAGACCAAACAGCAGTGCCATCTCCAACCTCAGTGAAAAATCTGTGTATACATCCCAGGGACAGAATGTGGCCCACTGGATCAGAAATTACCTTGGCCAGTAATTTACTAGCCACAGGACATGTGTCAGCTTTCTAAAAACAAGACAGGTATTTTGTAATCTGGCTTTGCAAGCACTGTCAGGGTTTCCAGACCTAGAATTTACAATTATTACATAGTTTAATAGAACTTACGAGACTTTTCAGTGCAAAGGTCTTTTGCTAGAAACTTGACAAATATCTGAAATCCCCCAAGGCTGAATATATTAAACCCTCATAAATACCCTCAAAAGCCTACAGTTTTGTTTATATGCTATACTAAATATTTCTGTTGAGGTACATTATCAGACCCTTTTTGAAGTACAGAATTATTCTATTCATTCTTCATTTCTTTAAAGAACTTTGAAAAATTTTAGAAGACAAAAGAAATTAGAAAAATTAGCATAGCAGATACAGCCATGCTGATACCAACTTAGAAAATGGAGTGAGTCTCAAGAAGAACCTTTACAAGGCCCACCTGTGCCAAAATGATTTAATAAGATTTAAACAGTTATGTCAAGTTAAGGTACATTTTTAAGTACTTGTCTGGCTCAGACCTAGAGTCTCCTGTGTTATTTCACTGTCTGCTACTTCTATGCTGTGGGGGCTGGCAAAAAGACAAGTGTGCACCCAAGCTGAGGATGGGAATCTCTCTGCAGCTCTTCACGAACTCCCTGAGGTATACAGACTGGTGTGACCATTCGCTTTGTCAAAGATTTGTTATCCATTTCACTAGTCCTCTGGTGACCAAAACAGGAACTTTTTCCATGGAAAACTACTGTGGCCCAGTGAGGCCACATCTGAAGTACTGTGTTCAGTTCTGGGCTCCCCAGTTCAAGAAAGACAGGGAATTACTGGAGAGAGTCCAGCGTAGGCTACAAAAATGATTAGGGGCTGGAACATCCCTCTTATGAGCAAAGGCTGAGAGACCTGGGACTGCTTAGTTTGGACAAGAGCAGACTGAGAGGGGATCAGATCAATGCTTATAAAAATCTAAAGGGCACGTCTCAAGATGCTGGGCCAGACTCTTCTCAGTGGTACCCAGTGACAGGGCAAGGGGCAGCGGGCACAAACTGGAACACAGGAGGCTCCATGTGCACATAAGGAAAAACTTCCTTACTTTTAGGGTGACAGAGCAGTGGAACAGGCTGCCCAAAGAGGTCATGGAGTCGTCTCCTCTGGAGAGGTTCCAAACCCACCTGGACATGATCCTGTGCAACCTGCTCTGGGTGACTCTGCTTTGGTAGGGGGGTTGGATGAGATGATCCCCAGAGGACTCCTCCTACCCTTACCATTCTGTGCATCACAGTGGCCTAATGGCACTTTTACAGTGCTCAGAATGATCCTTTTACCCTTGCTGGTCTTTTTTTCTACTGATGGTAAAGAAGTTTGTGTTCTGTTCATAGGTCAGCCTCAGCGCTCCTTCGATTTCATTTTCAGTCAGGACTTCTTGAATTGTTATCTGTAAGGGGGAAAATAAATCACAAGCCGTAGTTTCTACTAAGCATTTCACCTAAATTAAGCACAATCTCTTGACTGACTAAAACCATTGCCTTGACTGAAGTGTATCTCTTTTAGACAGGCCTTCTAGATGCTTTCTAGGCCTAAAAAAAAAAAGCATCAAGGGATGTCTTCCTTTTTTTTTTCCGTCAGTATATTTCCATAGCTACTTATTCCTCTCAGACTACCCCAGGTGAGGTTTAAACTGGACATTAGGAAAAAAATTTTGACTGAAAGGATTGTTAGGGATTGGAACATGCTGCCCAGAGAGGTGGTTGAGTCGCCATCCCTGCATGGGTTTTAAAGCTGTACAGATGTGGTGCTTGGGAATATGGCTTAGTGGTGGACTTGGCAGAGTAGGGTTAATGGTTGGACTCAATGATCTTAAAGGCCTTTTCCAACCTAGATGGTTCTATGATTCTGTGATTTGCATTACTGACAACTATTAGCCCTAGTTTCAATGTACCCTGATCTAGTCTAAAGTCACTGGTTCTTGTTTATGTCGCCTCCACTCTTATTTTCCATATACTGTAAAAAACCTGCCTTTCTTTCTTTGGATGAAACAGATGGAACCCCACAAATCTTTTACTCCAGGGTATTTTCTTCCTCCCACGGATGCTAGTTCATCTACGGCTTTATTCTGAGAGTGCTAAAGGATCCCTCTGAGGTAGACAACCACCCTCTCCCACACTTAAATATCAACACATGTTGTGTTTGCCAAAGTCTCTGGGAACAGTAATTTCTGAATTCCCATGATTACGCTCAGACTTTGTACATGAACAAGGCACTTAAAAATTACCACTTTTTTTTTTCTTTTTTTCACTCAAACATTTAGAGGATAAAAGACATTTCACTAAAGATTAAGGGGGAAGGAGCAGGGGATATATCCAATAATTTCTAATAAAATGTTGGCATTAAATGTTCCCTTGAAACATTGATATTTAATATGTAGGTTTAATACTGAAGTAAGATTTATTTTCAGAAAAATCTCCCTTTAATCCTGTATCCTAGCTACATATCCTCTCATTGGAAGAGGTGGTGATGGGTGACTTGGATGTGCTGTTCTGTGTACTACCCTACAAAAGGGCAGGAGACATTTCAATTAATACTTCTTTCTCTGAAGGAATGAAAAGGTACAGCCTTCATTGATCCTGTGAAGTAGTTTGGAATACAAATCTATTTCTCTTTATTCAACACTGAAACACAGTGTGAAGGACATCCATTTCCTACTTCCTTTCTACTTAGTAAACTGTATGAGCTGGGAAGTGACCATTTATGAGTGCCTTCCTGAAATGATTAATCCTGAAATAGGTGAGGTCAGGTACCTGCTGAGTTTCCTTGGAAACAGACCATTAGCTGTGTACTTAAGTTAAACAAGGATTCAGATAAACTGGACCAAGTCATCTCTCATCTGCACTGGCATCAACCTGGAATCATTTCACTGAGGCCACTGGAATTGCTCTGGCTTCGTTCTAGTGTAACTCTGACCACAGCTCTAATCAAAGCACAACAAAAGATCTACAGTTTATTACCTTAAGAAAGAAGGGAAATCCCAGATGATGAAGAAGTGATATTGAATGCTTCACCTCTGCCATGAATTCAAATGTACCATGGAGTTGAAATCCTGTGTCAACATCCATTGTCAGAGTTATATCTTTGTTGTCATATTGGATTTCACAGATAGTCTTGGCTTTGTTTTCTAAAGAGCAAGAACAAAATAGTGTCATTTTGACTGACTCATTTTCAAGGAATTTCAGTCCTGCCTGCATAAAACCAGTCCAACCAGCTTTTAGGTTCATCATTCATCATGACAAAGGCATCCATTCAGGATGACAAGAGCTTTGGTCTGTGGTTGGAGGAGTGCAGAGTTTTTTTGGATGTCCTTGAACATATAGTCTTGAGCTAACTTAGCTTGTGTACCCACATAGGAGTGCTAAGTGACAAGTCAGTTCCCAACTGTAATGTGTTTTTGCAGCCAGAGCTGACTAGTTTAACAGCTAACTGTAGCGCTTGGCAGATAATAGCCACTCCTAGAGAAGAGCTCCAAGCTGTTTTGAACTCGAATGACTCCTTCAGTGCTAGCTACAGCAGACCAATACTGCTCAAACAACACAACTTGAAGACCTTTCCCCATTTCCCTACCAGCTTTTGATATTTGAAAAAGAAAATACAGACTGCTAAGAGGTAAAAATGGGATAAGAAGTGGAACCCAAAACTCTGCAGAGCAGACAAAATCACAGACATGTATGCAATCATTCAGTGACCACTCTGGTGTCTGTTCTGAAAGCCATCTGTTGTCCTGGTGCTTTTTCCAGAATGGGTGAAAGGAGATGGTGACACTAACATTAGTACTGATTAAGTGCCTTCTAACCTCAATAATCCTGACTCTCTGGTGCTCTCACAAGTTTAGGGTTTGGGGTTTTTTTCAACATTAACATAAACCCATGTGGGCATTGAAGGTACTTGACCACAATGTAAATCAGCAGTGGAGGGAATATACCAGTAAGATTTACGTCAGGGAAAGTTTTGAGGATAGAACTGGCTTGTTCAAAGTGGATCTGTCTCCCTTCCACAGTTCAAAAAACAAAAGCCATTTAGAATTCTTTCCAAAGCCCACTTTATGCTGGAATACACTTTTCAAGGGTTTTTTTGGTATGATATTGGAATCTTAATTTATGCAGCTAAGTATCTCAGGGATCACCTGTTTTACCAGGTGTTGTACCACATAAGATCTTTCCTGGAACTAGAAACCCAGATGTGATATAACTAATAAACAGATGCAGGTGAAGATACAAGAAAAAGGCCCTTTTTAGGTACTACCAGCAAATCTTAGTCAGTTTGTAGCTGTTGAAGGAACAGTTGAAAACTTCCTCAGAGCTCTTACGTAACAAGCAGCCTGCAAGAAATGGAAGGTACCTACCTGATTTCTGTAAGCTGAGAATCAAGTTGATTTCCTTCGCGTAGCCAGATGCCTGCAGTGCCTCACTATTATGTACACTTTGGCAAAAAATACCCACTTGGTGGTCAGCATCATAGGAGTTTATTATGTACGTGATTGAGGTTTCTCCAGCTGCAATGTGCACATATCTTTCCTGAGTAGTGTTTCTCCCTTGAAAAAACACATCTATCTAAAAAATGACATGTAGATTTAAGTTCTTAAAACAGTATTTAAATACTAGTTAAAACAGAAGGCAAATGGAAGTGAAAGTTCTCTCTAGTCTATACTTGTGTCAAAAACCTATCCATTAACAAAAAAATCTTAACCTTTCATTAATCATCTATGTCTTCCCAGTATGAAGTCCATACAATCTGAATGAATTTCACCAACCTCACTGATTTTTGTCAAATTGCTTTATATAAAGAATCCTTAATCCATGTGTACAGCCAATATTTCCTAGACAGTAGGTACTCCAACACTTCCCCTAAAATAGCACTGAAAGAAATATTTAAGTATAAAAATCTCATTAAAGAATGTAGGAGCAATATTCCCATTTCTGATGCAGCTTATTGAAACTAATCTCCTGAAGAGTTACAGAATCACCAATATGCACTGTACTAACACTGGTCAGAATAGAATAATCTGTTCCAGAAGTGAGTCAAAAAGAAGTTTTCTATTTCAGTCATTCAGGTTTTAACCATTCGTAGTTTTTAAGTACCAGAAATCTCAGCTTTCATTCTATACCTTAGAAAATGGTAGTTTTCATCTGAGTCATGAGCTATTACATTAAAATAAAGGACATGTCCTGATGGGAACAGTGCAATCCCAAAGGTTTTACTGCAAAAGCTTGC
>WUAM01000262.1:554984-586155 GCA_024336885.1 Actenoides hombroni
TGTGAAAGAGGATATGAGTAAATAAAAAAAAAAAAAAGAAAAAAAGTTTTAGAGAAAAAAAAAGAATAAAATTAAAAAAAAAAAAAAAAGAGAAGAAGAAAAGAAAAGGGGAAAAAAAAGGGAAAGGAAACTACCTGTAAAGATGATGGGACTCCCACTTGTAACAGCTGTGGTGAATTATGATGGAAATTCCCAGTTATGTTGGTACTTGTTTCAAAATCCTGGATTTGTCCTTCAAGAACTGTTAGGTGAGCACCATAATGCACTTTCATATTAAAGCTCTTGATCACCTTCAGATTCAAGATAGCCTGTGTGCAACAAAGGTAAATTGTGAAAAGGCAGCTTTGTATGAGGTGGGACTCCTGCTAGTCAGGGTTCCTTCTTTGGTTCAGACAGCATCATCTCAAAGATGAGTTTAAAAAAAAAAAAGTATAATTTTATTACACAGCATGCTTTACAGATGTCCTTTTTATTTTGAAATTCAACATTTTAACACGTATTCTCCACTATGGCCATGCCTTAACACTATTCAAGCAGTTAAATGATTAATCAAGTGTAAGTGTTGTGCTGTAAGCTTGTGTATCTCGGCTAAAAAAATATGCCAGGTAATTGGAGTCTAAGAGGAAACTATCATTTGGAATGTAAACTGTGAAATCATATCAGTAGTCACCTCTGTCTAGGCTATACAAGGTACACTGCAGATTTCTCAGACAGACCAGCTAAAATGCATTGCCCTCCTTGTGCAGCTCATGCCTCAAGTTCAGCTGTGGCTTCAGCTGTTCCCACACTGGGAGCCAATCTCCACCCTCTTATTATTGCTCTACTCCAGCAAGCTGTTCCCTCAACTCCTTGAGAACAAACAGATTCTGTACTCCCCTACACTCTGGACTTTAAGGGGAAAAAAAACCTAAAACAGACAGAGAGAAAGAGAGCAGGAAGGAGAGGGAAGAGAGAGAAAAATAAAATATAAATGTCTCAAACAGGAACAGGCAGTATGACCCACATGTACTGTGGACAACAACCAAATTCCTTCAGGAGCACAAGCAGCAATGTCCTTTTCCATCTCCATGCTTAACCTAGACAGAGAGCACCCTCCCCAACTTCTTCACACTTCTGCTTGGTTACAGAGCTCAGGAGTACAATCCACAAGGCAAGAAAGTAACTGATTTGTTACCTGTCCTTTACAGAGGGACATTTCATTTTACCACCACCACACTTCTCTGCCTTATATTATCCCAGCATTTTCCAAGATAGTCCTTGTGTGTACAGGTAGAATTCAAATGTCCCAGACCATTCATTTTGCACTAAAAAAAATTACAGTTTGCACATCCTGCAATACACTTTCATCATGAATACTTCACCATACTTCAAATCACTTATTGAAGGACAGAAGACACTGCCGCTCTCGCTGGCAGTTGAATTAAAGGTATGGAAGGCCCAACCTAAGTAGAGTATAGGTAAAGAAGAGCACTGGATATAGAAATAATTACAAATGAGAATTAAACCTGAGGTGGTGTGACGACACAGACACCTTAGTTCAGGAGGATACTTTATTGAAGGTTAAATTGTATTTTAAAATGTTGAGAACAATCTTTCCTACTTGCACCTGCAACATTAGGTTGATTTTTTGCTCCACTTGGGCTATATTTTGCATCAATAAGCTTTTTCTGGTGTATAAATATTGACTTTTAAGTGAAGCAGTATTAGGAATCAACTTTGAAAGTTGTGCTATGATCTTATGCAAGATAACATAACAGAAAAGATGATAAAGATGCATGAGTTAACACATGAATGAGTAAAAATCTACCCTCCTTGACAGAGAGACAAAAATTTCACCTAAAGAGCAAATGCAAAAAGTCACATCTCTGCTCTCTTCTTTGCCATCTGACTTCTACAGCTACTGTTTCCATCATGGTGCGATGCCAGGCTGGATTCCTGTCTCCTGTCATTGTCCAATAACTTACCTGCAATTCAATCCTGTCTTTTATTTGTAAAGTCTTCAGTGCCTCTATGTTATGAGTAACTTTGTAGTTAAAAGACACAACATCCAACTTCTGGAAAAAGCTCAGTTCTTCTGTGATCTGTTCAAATAAAACGTGACAGAAGTTAACTGGAACACCTCTGACATAGAGACTGCTCTGATTAATTGTAATTATTGTACTAATTACACACTAGAGTAAAATTATGAAAAATATGAAAAATGTATGGTGAACAATTGTCTAGTTTTTTTATAAGTCACACCCTTGTACTGTAATGGGGAATATGCTGCATCAAATGAAGATACTTGATACAAAAGTTTGATACAGTTTGCAAATGAGAGTCATAGATAATTGCTGATGTCAATTTTGTTGCTAGAAGTGACTGCACAGGAGTGGCTGAAAGATACTGCCTTCATTTAATGAAGGCCTTTAAAACCAAACCAGCTCCTGCAGAGTATTCCTGTAAAGAACTCATGCACAGCTCCTTCAAACAGAGAAAAAATAGTTACCAAATCAACTAGCTCACTTTAACCTCTGTTTCATGTCTTACGGATATGGAGCAGACACTTACTTGCTTGCTGTTCACACAGAAGTGAGTAAGTCTTTTATAGGAGTCACTGGTTTTTTCTGCTATCACATCAACTAAGATCCTCATAGGAATGCCAATGTCAGCAGCTCCTGGAATGTTATGGGTTAGCACCGCATCCAGCTCTTGTGTTTCCTGTTAATATTCCACAGCATGTATAGAAAGCATGTGTAAAACCCAAAGCCTGCTGCAAGACACAGCTCAAAACAGACATTTAGGCAAATCTGTCTGTCCTACATTTAATACTGACTAAACCCAATTTCATTGAACTTAGGGAAGTTACACTGGGAATGAGGAAAAAAAAAAAAATTCAAGCTGAACAGATAGCATAAAAAAAAAATCTGGTGGAAAAGGTGTAAATGTTTCTCCCTGGTGTCAAAGAACTCCCACTAACTACCTGCTTCTCTACATCACAGAAATATGCAGAAATTACCAGTTATGGCAAGAAGATAAATGATCACAGGGAATACAATACTTCTCTCTGTGTATATACTTTACTCTCCTGCATTGATGACAAAAGAATTCAAACTTTTAATTGTCAAAAGGAAAGCAAAAGATTTACATCCTTTCTTGTGCTGTTGTCTTACTAAAGAAAAAAACCAGCAGTGTCTCAATTAATCGCTGCCTATTACTTGGCTATGTAAGTCCCAGGGATTGCTCTCTAAATCACAATCCTTCTTCTTGTGCATTGCTGTACACTTTCATGATGAACCAAGAGGAGCACCTATTGTATACCTGGAGTGACATCAGCATTTGTGGGTTGGCATGTCTTACCATATATGCCACATAATATAAGGAACATCAAATAGTAGAATAAACAAGAGCTTATCAAGGACATTTTTTCATGACTTGCCACAGCCTGTATCCTATGCATCTGTTTTACTGAATATTACAAGTATTAGATTTTCAAAGATTTTATTTTTATTATGGCATTTATTACTAAAGCTTGATTATTTCTTCCCAGTAAAATTGTTTAGAGTTTGTCTCTCAGTCCTTTGTATGTGCAGTCTGACTGTCTGCAGCGTACTTACATCAGTGGCTTTTAGTATGAGGAGTCCTTGTAATTTCCTTTCATCAACAGTGATCAGCATCTGTGAATCTAGGTTACTTTTATCCACCAAAAGATAGCCTGAACCATCAATTTTTAGTGATGCTCCAAGATCCTGTATAATTAAAAAAATAATAACAATTTAAACATTCACCACTATTACACTTACCCACAGATATGATATACACCTACAATTTTGTATTCCTAGTAAGTAGCTCTGACAACACCTAGCTGTAAATCCAGGCAGCATATCCATAGGATGTCTCAGAAACCTTGACAGCTTTTATTACATTTTATACATTTTGTCTTTTTTTATTTTGAATACGTCTGACATATTTTTGATAAGTGAGTCAGCATAAACAGAACAATGAAGCAGCTCTTCCTGCCTAAGTGAAAAGCCAATTAATTTTCTATGCTTGGCATAGCTCCAGTGGCCAAAGCATCCCAAAATCAGGTGAAAACAGATCCTATACATAGGTTTATTATGGCAGCTCTGTTTTTCAAAGTGGGAAGGTGAATCTCATCTTTGTATATTCAGATTTATCCTGATGTGCATATTGAATCCACAGATCATTTTGTAATAACATCGTTCTCAAACTATCTTTACACTTCTGTCCTTTCCATTCCTGCCTATATAGCACTGGCTGGTGGGATCTGTGACAGTGGGATTTCTAACAGCAGTTCAGATCTTCAGTGCCAATGCACAATCCAGCTACATTTAGAACTGCCACTTCAGGAAATCCAGCTGCAGAATTTCTCCCCCTCCACCTACCTACAACAGCCTGGCCTGGGAGAACAAACTACTGGGCAAGAATTGAGGGAAAAAAATGCCATTTTTCACTCCTCCATCAAAAGGCAAATGGAGGTCAGTATATCATGCTAACTAGCTGAGTGGGGTCACGGTACACTGCCTTTCTTTACTTGTGAAGCTCTGAAAGCTACCTTGCTCCCTAGCTCATACAGGTCCTCCCAGCAACAACGCTGTGGACTCCTGGGAGGGCCTGATGGCAACCAGGTCCACTGTGCCAGAGACAACTTTGAATATTCATTATTTCTGAGTATTAAAACCCTGCAGATTTCTTAACCATGCTTTTAAGAAAACAGCTAGTACAAGCAAGTCCATTAACTGTAGGTACTGAGTCATAGAAAATTTGGCTTCTACCATACAAAAATACAGTGAATGACTGGTTCCAAAATTAAGATGTAACATTAAAATAAGAGAATATTTTCCTTGTTTCTCTGCTACCAATTAAACCATTAGACTATTTTCCTTTTGACTTAGAAGGTGCAAAGATCCTGGTTTAGATGTATGAATTCAAGAGTATAGCAAAAAAAAATAATTCCTTTCAGTACCTGCATTGTTTGGCATTTGTTTTCTATAAACATTTTCCACTGAAGCTTCTTTTCAGGGTCTAAGTCCCCGCTCATTTGAAGCTCACAAGCACCCAGTTTCATTCCTATTCCAATATGATATTTTAACTGATTTTGTGCAATGATGGACATCTTATTTTCCCTTGGAATTTCCTTCAGTTGAGGAAGGTTGTGTCTGAATTGAATTTCCAGTGTAATCCTTGGCTTGCACTCTGCTCTCACTTCCAGATGGGCAGTGTTGCCTTCTGTTTCAAGGACACAGAGAAATTCTGCTTGGCACTTGTCTTTCTGAATGTATCCTGTGATCCGTGACTGAGTTGGGATACTGAGATCCTGAAAAAGATTAAAAAAAAACCCCAAACAATCCTCTGGGTTATACATACATTTTAAGACAAGTTGGTATTGAGTCTTTTTTCTTTCCCGTTTAGCATACAAGAAAGGAGATTTTATGCTACTATACCAGAGACAAAACCTACAATCTTTGTGCTGCCATTTTACTCCCTCCCAACAATAAGATGACAATTTGCCTGAATAAAGTCTGAGGGAAGATTTTAGGACTGCTCTGCAGAATTTACAACTTCTGTATCTATATGAAGTTTTACTTGTACAAGAATAAAAAATGCTTGTCTCTTCAGAGTGTAAAGGCTTACTTAGCATCCTCTACTTCATTCAGACCAGACCAATCTCAATTTTCAAACAAACTAGCCCACAGAAAATAATGGGCCTAACAGACATTCTCACATCTGATGTTACAAGGATTCTTTTATTTTAATACTAAAACTTCAAATGAACTGTTTCCTCTCATTCCTTCAAAGTATTTGTAAAAACACTGAAAATTCTATTACTTTTAATATTTTAAGTGTTTTTCAGTCTCTCTTCTCTACAGATGACATTCACTTTCCTGTCATTTTTGGTTTTATATTGCTGCTTTGTAGCTGAAGAAGTTAAAACTGAGGAATTAAAAAAAAAATATAAATGCCTATCAATATGGAAATAACTCCTAAATATGCAATAGCCATTCTTTCTAATGTAGTCAGTGAGACTAGATGGTAAAAACAAAGAAATTTCACAACTTCTATGTTGATAAAAGTGACAGACCAGATAGTATCTTCTTTTGACAAACTGTTCAAACAAAAACTGCTGTTCAACCTTAGAGGGCAATCTCGGTCTGTGAATGCAGCAAGCAGCAAAGACAACTAATCTCACTCTACAAAGAGCACCTATGGACAGGATACATCAGACACTTTCTTTGCTTAATGTTGTAAACCAGGCTCATCTTTAGAACAGCTTGCCAACACTCAAACATTGTTATTGTAGCTAAAACCCTATAGGGCCTGCATTTGATACCAAATCTCTCTTTAAAAACCTCCAAGAGATACCTGCAAAAGCTGACATTCTGTTTCCAGCATCCATTCAGCTTTATTCTGAATAAAGAGATCTCCTCTAGCCTTAAATGTACATTTGCCAGCCTGCAGCAACAAAATGCCCTCAGTGGTGGAGTCTGTGGCTGCAGATAAAAGGACAGAGTTTTCAAAAGGCAGCCCAAGCTGACTCAGCCAGTGAACTGAATGCCTGAGCATCCCTTGGAGTGTATACTCATGCTCGCAGGAAGTGTCTATCAGCACATCAACTGTTCTGCCATCACACTGGAGGTTCATTAACAAGGCAACGTTGCAGATGTTCTGTTGAAATGAGCCCCCAAAGGTTACAGCATGAGGCAATCCCATTCTCTGCAACAGAAAAGATTATACTAGTTAAAGCACACAAGTTCAAGCAACCAGCTTCCTAATTTGTTTTTAATTAATGAGAAAGTATTTCTTCTTTCTGAACCAATATGCCTTTGGAAGGGACCATTCAAGAAATCAGAAATTTCTCTATGAAACAAGAGAAAAGAAAACCAAAAATAAATGGTATGGGGAAAAAAAAAAATCCTACAACAACCTTTTAATAAGTACTGTAGAAGAAAAAGGTTGTAACCCCAAAGAAAGCCTACAAAAATTCAAACAGAAAGGACATGTTTTTCATTAGATTCTGGGACAAAAGTTTATTTTAGTTAAGAAGCTATTAGTAAGCAACCAGGGCCATAAGGCCACAACATCTACTATTGTATTACTCCAAATTCTCATCTTCAAATACACTCTGCAAGCACTTCAACTCATTGCTCTGCCAGAACAACTTTAATGACCAGAACTGTTCTTTCCATAAGGTGTGTAAGGAGATATTTCTCTGTGGCTCTTAATGATCTGAAATACACAGACTGTAATGGCATACAGAGAACAATCTAGGCTTACCTCTAGACTCACGCACTTGTTTCTGAAAGTAAGTACCCATTTTGTATCTGTTTTGTTACTTGCCAGGCTCACTTCTCCATGAGCTTTTAAACTGCAAGGCCCAAGGACAACATCAAGCACACCCTTACACTTGTCACTTCTCATGGCTGACACTTTCACTTGGTTCTCTACAGCAATTCCCAGAGACTGAAGCAAAGGCAAAGAATGCTGGAAGTCAATTTGTAAATGAGGCTGGATGGCAGCGGTGGCGTGGAGTTGCAGGCAGGCAAACATGTCACCAAAAGAAATATGTCCAAAGAAGATGACAGTAAAGTTGCTGGTAAACATTGATCCATTCAGTGAAACTCTTGCTGGAGTCTGAAAAATTACAGGAAAAACTGTTGTCAAGTCTATTTTCCTGTAAGGCCATATACTGGTTTTAAATGCTTATGTTACTAAAAGAGAACTATTTCCCTACTACCCTGATAGCATTCTGTATTCATCCTACATATTTATGAATGCCTGAACAAATGGAGAGATTGCCTAAAATCTTTATTTCAGAGTTCCATAATAAGAATAGCAGAAAAAAGCCCATCTCCACAACTCCATTAAAACAATTACTAACACAAGAAAAATTAACTGCTATTGCTTTTAGTATCATCACTTCTGATTTTAGTATAAGTAAATAGACTTCTAGCACTGTGAGAATGTGTTCAATTCCCCTCAGACCTCAGCAGGAGTGACAAGTGTTATGCATATTGTACCCACGCTACATGAGGGAAGAACTGAAATACGTTTGTCTTTTGTCATTAGCACATGTATGGGAATCAGAGTCTCTGTGATTATTGTCTTTCTAGAGAGAAACAATATTCTGTAATGTCACTCACACCAGATGTTTTTAACACATTCTTAAAAATACAGCAGATAAGGTTTTCCAGAAAGTATCTTTCTGGAACAGTTCAAGAGACACAGGGACTGTCAGAAACAAATGGTTAGCCATAAAGAGGAGGAAATATAGTAAGAAGTAGTAAATAATGAAATTCTCAGCTTATGCCTCCGATGCTGTCTTGTCCAGTTTATATTATGTTGGCTGCTCAACCACAGACCAAGACCATTTATACTGAGTTCAGTTCTAACTGGCAGAAGATACAGTTTGGAGACCCCATATAGAAACATTAATGTGACTCTTGCTGTTTGCCTGGTGTGCACCTATTAGCTTCTGGTATTAGTTTTCTGCTAGATGCAAGCTCTTGCACTGAGCTCTGGAGCAGCACCATTTGATTGCTGCAGGACCCAGCAATGTCTCCTTTAAAATTGCACCTGTTGGGCCCATAAACATCCTTTACTTCTACTTTGTATTCTGCAGGTGGTGCAGAGCTGTGCACTGAAGATGGACATCTGTATCACCTGAATGCAAGTTTGATGACAGTTCTGATGCATCCACTACATGATGGTGAAACTGACTGTAACATTCCCCACAGACCTGGACAGTTTTTGATGAGAAGTGATCTGATCTGTTTGAACCTGTGAATATTAAGGGAGTGAAAAAATCTGAAAGTATGTGCAAAGCTTCCAGCTAACTCAAATCCATTTCTACATCTCAGACAGCTTTCAGTACTTAGATTCCCTCAGTAGTAGATAAGCAGTATGTTGTTCACAGCAGAGTTTATAAATTAAGCCAGTACCTCAAAGTGATGAAATATAACTGTTCCTTTGCAAAGGCCAGAAAGTTGTTTGTCAGCAGATTCTCCACTGCAAGAAACCTGTTGGATTATGAACAGAGCAGATTCAGAGCATGAAGAAAAGCAGAGAGGACTGAAATACAAAGCAGCGAGCTAAAAGGCTACTTTCAGGATAAAAAGTATGAAGATACTAAAACATAGCTTTAAGAATACAAGTTAGAGATCAGCTTCAAACAGATAAACAGTTTAGTAGATCTGAGGCTAAAGCATGTCTCTAATCTTGCATTATCCTGCCAAATTATTATCGCCACAGCTGAAGACAGAAGATTATCTTCAAACAGTAGGAAGCCATTTCTTGCTAGCAACAGCTATTTTTGGTAGTCTGGCTTTTAATTTTGACAGGAGATAATGGTATTTCTTATGCTTGGCATAGAAAATACCACTGTCACAAGTAGACATTCAGGGTTTCAAATGTCATCAGCTGTGTCCCCATTGCAGCAAATGAAGTCCTTTGGGAGTGCTGTTGGCTGTATGAAAACTATTGCCACTATTATTCACTCAGCCAGCAACACCCCTGTACCCACAGCCACGTGATCCATCTGCAAACCCTGCTTTAGCAAGATGGAAAAGCTATGGTTTTGTGCCTGGGCAAGCCACTCCAGCTTCATGACTTAAATGTTTTGTTACCCAGCACCTTATGAAAATCAAACCTACTCCTTATTACTACGCAAAGAATTTTTAGGCTTCCTGTACTGGCCTTGTTTGACAACAACCTCTCTCCTTTCTGGCTTGTCTGCTTGCTCTCAAGAAGTAAATCTGAGCATCTGAGAATGTGCAGCAGAAAGCTACATCAAATACAGTGCATAGCGGGGTTTCTGCTAACCTCTAGTACACGTGGAACAGTGTCAATCAATCCTCCCACATCATGGTGAAGTGAAAGAGAAGCTTCCATAGCACTGTCAGTGGTTTTCTTCTCTATTTCAATTTTCAGCCGTTCCTTCTCCACTGTGGTTGTTATCCCTGCAGCAATCTTTTTGGTGAAATCCTATGCACAAAAGAAACCAAATCATGGAAAGAAACAAACAACAACATTCCAGCAAGGACTGCCAAAGGCAGAGTCCACTTCACCATGCTTAAATGTCACAGCCTGTGTCAGGGCAGCAGCACTGGTGAAATAAAAGTGCAAATTCATTGAAGTGGCTTAATTTCCAATAGAGATTTTTCCTGTTATGCTAGGCTTTCTGAGTGCTGTGTACCAGTAATTCCTTCTGGCTCCAAAACATGTTGAGAGCAATCAGTATCCTTGAGGATTTGAGTCCAAAGGCATACACAATTAAAGCAGTGAAGCTACTAGTAAGCAGGACAAGGGGAACTGTATAGAGTCCCTCCTTCACACACCTCTGTCTCTCACTGTACCACAGCGGCCAAACTCACCACAAATGTTAGTATGTTAGTGACTTGAGCCTTTTAGCATATGTTAGAAGCAGCAAAATATTTGAATCCTTCTTTTATGGAAGGATCATGTGAGCTTCAAAAAAGCTAAATGTTGTTCACAGATCTACAGCAGAAATGCAGCTAGAGAGGAGAGTGGCCAAGCAACACTGTAGCAGGAAACATGGTCTGTGCAACTTCTGCGGGTATTGATTCCAAATGGAAAGCCATGCCAAACACTCATCTGCTCTTTAGTAGACATCCAAAGGATGACATCAGAGCTCATTAAATCCCACACCAGATGCAGTGCCGTACCTAGGCTTGCTGACACTTACCTGATGGCTACATCATACAGTAGACCTGCCAGTCCACTTCCCATTTATAGGAGAAAAATAAAATTAGACACACCTCCTGTTCCTATGCAACAAAGCACTTCACTTACATGAGAACTGAATGCAACATCTTATTTAGTCTGGATTCAGCTCCAAGACTTCAGATAACAGGTACACAGTATGACATAGTAATTTAGCACATCTCAAAAATGCAGATTCTTTTGAAATAAAGTGCAGTGAAATAACCTGTTAGAAATGGTTCTACCAGAAATTAAATAACCGCAGGCAGAACTCTTCTTACCTCATAATAGCCAGCAGCTTCCACAATAAAAGGGATCCCATGTTTTTTTATCTTTGAGATGTTGTGCTTTAAACTCACAGATAGCTGGGATTTAGGAGAATCTGTGGACAGTCTGTGACCTCCAAGCACAGCAGTAATCCTTTCACTGCCACTCTGTAGGGCAATAGTAATGGTGTGATTTCTTGTGCCATGGTCACATATGGCGGTAAGAATGCCATCCAAGGGCAATCCTATTGACAAGAAAGGAAGCAAAATCAACACAAAACTTATGGGTTGTCATTGTAAAATACAGAAAAAAAATGTATTGCATGTTAAGAGAAGGTTTCTTTAGTTTTTCATAACAAAAGACACACTTTTTTTTAAGAGTTATCATCCAGTTAGCTACACTTAATAGTAAGAAAGGACACTACCTACTGTATAAAAATCATATCAAGAAAGGATTGCTATATTAAAATGTGGCATACACTTTGGAATTCAAGGATTTTTCTTTTCTTAATAAAAGATATCTATCAGTGGGCATTGTGCCCAACTCCAGTAATCAGCTGTTAGAAAGTTTCAGAACAGATTTCTTCAGTCCAATGGGACAAAGGCAATTTACCCATTCAAAATTACTGATAAATTCATTTCATGAAACCCCTTGGTTTTGCTTAGGAAAAAATCACTTATCATATTTTAGTCTTCAGAGTGATTTAGTCACTGACTTTCAGTGTTTCAATACTAGCCCAAATCAAAACAGGCATAAAAATATGCTTAGAGGAAATGATCAGAATGCCAGAATACAGGTGTACAAGAGAGAAATCATTTACTCTGAACTAGTTCAGAGAGTTTTAAAATAGTTTTGTATCCATTTTGTTGTATTTTCTCAACAATATTAAAAAGAATGTTGCTAAGCCTGTATCACATTTTGTTCTGGTGTCAGCAAATGCAGCTCATCTATTTCCACTGGTCTGCACTCATTTAGATAAATTCACCTTGACACCCTGTTACACCACACCACCAAGTCAGAGTTTTCATCATACCTGCATTTTCTAAAAAGCTGATATTATGTGCAAAAGTCCCACTGACTCTGTTGTGCCCATGACTCATGATATTGGAAAAATCTACAGAAAGGCCTCTCTCATCCACCTGGAAGCTAGCAAGCCCTCTGTTCATCTCTTTACTCAGCTGCAGGTGCCCTTTGAGTTTTGCCTCCATTGGGATTGCCTGAGTGCCATTCCGAAACACAGCAAAAGTGATATTGTGGATGGTGGTATTCCCATACACATTTCTGTTCCTGAGATGGAGTCCATACAGTGTTTTGTTGACCATCACATAGATGTTACCTGTAACAGGCAGAAATTATTACTGTGGAGAGTCCTTTTGGACAGAAATAACCAGAAACATAAAAACTCACCATTAACTTTAACACCAGGAGGAAGTAAAAACATTTCTATTTTCTTATTTTTATAGATAATTTAGCCTGTTCTAGAGAGTGAATCAGTTTATTGCTGAGAGTTTCTCTGCTAATAGAAGTGTCTGTGTCTAAAACAAATTACATAATCGTATTTCTGGCAGATGTTCCTTTTTATTGACCAAGCTGCTTGTGCCTTTAGGCCATGAACTACACTGCACCACCTTCTGAAGGAAAATTTACAGAGGAACTATGATATATTACTTGTGTAACTCCAGGCTAAACAATCCCTCTAGAGCTCTGCAGTGACCTACTTCACCCATATAGCCATTCAGAAGAGTGAAAGCCTCGAGTCACTCCCCTTCCACACATATTCCACACACAGACCTGCATAGGAAGGGTGCCACACACTATTTCCCTCAATCAATGAAAAATATGAAACTTATCAAACTCTGTTAGTTCACTAAAAAGTAGCTTTAGCCCCATGACCAGCAGTACGTTTTGCATGCTAAACACTCTCTTCTGCATTATATGCAGTTCCATAAGGAATACATTAAAATTAAGAAGCTTCCTTCTAAGGAAGCTGCAGACTTAACAGTAAAACACAAAGTAAAAAAGTACCATCATGAACGTTGGTTTTGCACTTGAGTAATCCATTCAGAGAAAGATGATGAGGTATGGCCTTTAATCCAGCAAAGGTGTGTTGAACTCTTCCATTTAGAGACAAAACTAAGCCAACTTTCTGCTCCCTGGCTCCCATGAAATCCACGTGAAGCCTGTTTTCATTAAGCTTCACCTCAGAAGATATAGAAAATCTAAAAAGAGAGAGATAAAAATTGGTTAATTTGTGATTGTCAACACAACCTTCCTCTCGCTCAAAGCAGCATTAATGAGAGCAAGGTGCCCAGAAGCCTGTGTGGTCAGGTTTTGAGTATCTCTAAATACAGAGGCTCCACAGCCTTTCTAGACACTTGTTCCAATGCTGTGTGCCAATGAACCAGATGCCTTGCAGTAAGTATATGCTATTCACCAGATATTTATATAACTACTTGGTAAAACTACTCAGTAAAGCCTCACAGATTGGCAGATTGATTTTTCTTCAAATTTCTTGGATGCTTTTGTTATGATCCCTAATAAAAGAAAAAGGAAAAACCAGGACAGAACTAGAGTTGGAAATAAACTCCTCTCTGACACAATACAAAATCTATCTTCAGTACTGATTTAAAAGCAGCATTGAGAATTCAGCTTAAACAATAATTTTAAATGCAACTGTCATCTGAGTTTTGTAAACGAACCATCAAGTATTTCTTTCTATCTTGGTTCTGAGTTGAACAGTATTGGAGAAACACAGTTTGCCTTTTTAGGGAAAGTTGCTGGAGCAACAAAAAACTCAATTTTCAGCATTTCAACTACAAGACTGAGACACAATTTTCACATTGCTTTCAACCACCTGTCCATTGAAATGTCTGACCTTCTAGACTCCAGTATACTACACAAAGTACCTAGAAGTGAAGCAATCATATTTCCATATAGTTAAACATCCCTTCTAGAAACCAGAACCCTCCTGAAAGATTGATGACAGGTAAAACCTCAGTGAAAATTCACTTGATGGGAAGAACTGAACCATGTAATTCAGAGAAATAAGATTCATTTCATCAGTCAGCAACTGAAGTCTGTACAGACTGCATCTTTTTAGCAATTCCTCAGAAATGTTCAAGCTTTCATTTTTCTCTTTTCTCCCTGTAAAATAAACACCCCCAAATTTGCCATTACAGAAATTTTAAGTGCCCCATTTTACTTCCTGTGAAATGAGACACAATTAATTGCTGTTACAGCCTATCCTGGTATTTAAACAAGTGAATGTACTATTGGAAGTACAAGAACTGCAAGTAAGCTGCAGAAACACATGAAATATCTTTCCTGAATCTTTTACAGTAATTTTTCTATTGCTCGTAAATCTAATGAGCTTCAACTAAGTTTTAAAAACTTATGATTTCTTTACCTCCTCATTATCCTTATCCCATCCAGCTTGTAAACTGTAAAATGCTGGGACCTCTTCAAAAACATCAACTCCTTCCTGGCATATTTTTTGTATTTGTGAAATTTAAAAAATCAGCTAGAAGAGAGCTGAAACTCGGAGTGCCAGATTTCTATTTCCCATCCCTGCCACCTCACAGCTTTCTACAATGCTTAATAAAACTTTAACATAAACACTGCAAAGTGACCACTTTCACTGGAATAGCACGTAAATATTAGTTCCTTCTGAAAGGACAAACAATGGGGACAAAAATCTGCTGATCTAAACCCAACAGGACAGCAGCACCTTTTAACTCAAGTTGTGCCTAGACAAAATCCTAGGAAAGCAACT
The DNA here is from genome assembly GCA_024336885.1 of Actenoides hombroni. Taxonomy (NCBI): domain Eukaryota; kingdom Metazoa; phylum Chordata; class Aves; order Coraciiformes; family Alcedinidae; genus Actenoides; species Actenoides hombroni. The sequence continues at coordinate 569,743 of WUAM01000262.1, forward strand.
AGAACACATTACCATAGCTTATTATACCAACTTATGAAACAAAGAGCAAAAGTATTTCAATAACAGGGATAACACATGAAATGGCATTTGCTCATTAGCTTCTGCTGCAACTATCTGAAAACACTTATATTGAAATACACGGAACGTTGGTATCACAGGACACTCTTCAGCTCCAAGATTAACCAAGATTCTGATTTCTTTACCTTGAGGGAAATATTTTGCCCTTGAGCTGGAACTGTATTGATTCTGGGTTTGTCAAGATTGCCTGATGGAGGAAAGTCCTCAATTCAACAACTCTAGCATTCTTTCTGTTTTCATTGTTCATTTCAACTTGCAACATCAGCATGTCCCTTCCATCAGAATGCAGGTAAAGAGAGCCATTGAAATTGCTCTTGCCATAACTCCTTAGGGCTGCCTGGACCTACACATAGAGACAAAGAAAAACAGGACATTAAGGATCTCAAATCATACCAAACCATCAGTTGAAGGAAGAAGACTGAGGACAAGTTGGCCCTGGGAAAAAGCAGAGAGGCAAGTGGAGGGGGAAAAGTTTTTGTCATTGTTTCTCACCATCGAAGTCTATTTTTATTTAGTAACAAATTAAATTAATTTTGCTCAAGCTGAGTTTGTTTTGTCCATAAAGGTCTTTACCTCAAGCCACTACACAGGATAAAGTTAATCCTAGAGAAAGAACCTTTCCAATTGCTAATAAAAGCTACAGATGACACTAGATTTTGTATGTAAGCCTGTCACCATGCTAGAGCTTTCAACAAAAGATCATGAACTACCTTGAATTTCAAGTACAATTTAACCGGACTTTCAGAGTTTTCTGAATTTCAGTCAAAACAGAAGCCACCTAATTCCAGCTGCACGTAGCCATCTAGCCAGAACAAACTCTAACCATAAAAAGTTAACTGTTTCCCTAACATTTAAACCTCTCCACTGCACCCACTGAATCCTGTATGACTGACCAACTTTGCAGTATATGCCAACATTTGTGTTCCCACGGCTGAAAGTAGTTACAATGCAGTTTATAGCACAAAACCAGCTCCCAGGTTGACATGTATTCCTAATGTATGTGACAAGCAAGACACTCAACACAGGTCTCGAGTGTTTGACTTGGAAAAGCCACAAGTTAAAGCGACGAGACTGTAATAATCAGGGAACTGACCTGTGAAGACACGTTCTTGTTGATGATGGCTTTTACACTCACACCATAGTCAAAGTGTTCGAGTTTAGTCCGCCTGGAAGACAGCTCCCCACTTAGGCCCACTGCTTGTGGAAGATCAAGCTATTTGACAAAGTAAAATGTAAACAGAATTTGTCACTGCATTCCCATCAGTTGTCTCATGTGATTTGGTGTCTGAGCTCTTAGCATGAAGTAGAGGATGTGTATAAGCAAATGTGCATATAAAATTTTACCATTTTTACCCAAAGACACTGAAAAATAAATGTGGTAAAAAAAGATGAAAATTAAAGGTCAGTTTGTTTCTTACAAGACGTTATTAATAGAAGTTATGATTTAATCTGCTGAGATTAAACCTAGGGCCTTTGTCAGGGCCAGGACTTTGTTGAAGTAGGAAGTTTTCAAGCATAAACCAACTATAATTCTAAAGATAGTGCAGTAAAACAGACATCAAGACATAAAAAATAGAACACCTGAAGTCAAAACCCCCAGTACCTGGAATGAATGTGTCACATCCATATGTAAAAGATGTCTAAAGTCTGCCTCACTGGATTTGTCCTGATATCTCCCTAGAAAACTGAGAACATCTTCCTTATTGACCTTCAAGGTAGCCTCAAGCTCATGCTTCACCTATATGTTCAAAAAGTGAATAACCGAATTGATTGAAGTATTAACCACGTATATTATGAAAAATGAGAAAAGTCATCCACACCTCGTATGAAAAATGATGAAAGAGTTGCAAGCTATTACATTATGGCTTGGAACAAAAAATGAGCAAAGCAGGAAAAACTAAGCACATTTTGTAAGAAAGATGAATAGATAAATCTAGACAAGGATGAGAACCCTTAATCCATTCCTCTCCCATACTTGTTACCATTAATAATATTCATGCATAATATTGATAAAATAATATATTAAGCAATATCATATATTACTACACAACATATTATTATACAAAATACTGTATCAGTGAGGCACCAACTACATCATTGCCCTGTGAACTTTTTGGTGGCAATATTTACATGGTGAAGAACTGAAGACCTATAGCAAGTTAGGTCTGAAAAGACAGTAAACTATTCCTGGAGAACAGGTCCTGAGAGAAGAGTCTGAGGGAATTGGGATTGTTTAGTTTGGAGAAGAGGAGGCTGAGGGGAGACCTCATTGCTCTCTACAACTACTTGAGAGGAGGTTGTAGTGAGGTGGGCGCAGCCTCTTCTCTCAAGTAAATAACAACAGACTAGAGGAAATGACCTGAAGTTGCACCAGGGGAGGTTTAGGCTGGATATTAGGAAGAATTTCTTTACTGAAAGAGTAATTAGGTGTTGCAATGGACTGCCCAGGAAGATGGTGGACTCACCATCCCTAGAGGTATTCAAAAAACATGTAGATGAGGCACTGCAGAACATTCTCTAGTGGGATGGTGAGGTGTTTTGATTTGTTTTGGTTTGTTTATTTGTTTTTTGTTTGGGGGGGAGGGTATTTTGTTTGTTTGTTTGTTTGCTGGGTTTTTTGGGGAGGAGAGGCTGATGTTGATGGTTGGACGTGGTAATCTTAGATGTCTTTTCCAACTATGACAATTCTGTGATTCTGCAAATAAACAGGTAATTAATCTCTCCTTCTAACTAAATTTAATGGGAAATTTACTCACATTTTGGTAACTTTGACTTAAAATGCATATTTCAACATCTTTGGGTAGCAATCTGTAGTTATAAGGATGAGTTAAGCCAGCACAAACCTATAAAAAAGTTTGAGAGAAAATGCAAGGACCATAAGATACATAAAATAAATCACTCATTTGCTGGCTTTTTTGGTATGCCAGATTAAAGGAAATTATTTTATAACTCACATAGGGGTTTTCAAGTTGGTAACCAAGCGTAAGAGTTTGAACTGTTTCATCCACTCCATTTATCAAAACTTTTGTTTCCAAGAAATAGCGCTTTTGCTTTTTGTCAACAGTAAATGTCTCCTGCAGGAGGAAGCTCTGCAGAATGGGCACATTAAAAGGATGCCTAGAACAAAACAAGGAACAAGCAAAATGTAAAAGATCTAAATAGACAACTACCAAAAGAAATTATGGAGAGTTCAACTTCAAAATTTTCAGTTGCAGATACCATCATGGTGTCAGGTAAACAAGCAACATATATAGAACCAGGACCTCTAATTAATTACTAGAATATAATTACAACTTCATACAAACCTCACACATTTACCAGAATTTCTGATCAAGAGTTTCCATCCTGGATTCAGAAAAGGCTTGGAAGAGCATGGGAGAGGGTAATGCTCTAAAATTCTGACAGGCATAAGCAGCACGTACACTTTATACCTGCATGGCTGACACTTCATTTCAAATAAGGAGAGTGTCCAGGAGCTTATGGCAGCTTTGAAAATCTCACCTATCTACCACATTTTTATGTGTTGAAACAATATCTGCATGCCAAGAATCCTCTTATGCAACAGACGTTCAGCCACTACATAGTAGTCAGAGTAGTTTACTACTTCAGTATAACATTTTATGGACTTTACTATATATTTCTGCACATTTACTTAGTTGGATGTCCTGGAAAAATGCATTAACTTTTTTAAAAAGACATAGGACTGCCTTTATACATGTTAGGATATCTGGTACAGAATTTTGGTCTTCATTTACATGTTTTTTCCATTACTGAAAAGGCATCTTATAGTTTTTTAGCTATCTCCAAGATACACAGTGGCTCCTAAGGGAGCCTGTGCATTCTTGTTGACCCTACTATGCCTTAAGAAAGCTGAAACGTCCCTTGAGACAATACAGATGTCTCAAGTCTGAGCACATATTTTTACTGAGGCCTTCAAGCTGTGTTTTGATAATGGGTAATGAAGAGAGAAAATTCAGAGACAGCCAATATTTAAGCAGCACACTCATTCTCACCAGGAAATTGAAACATAATCCAAAATATAAACAAGATTATTTGTTTTATCTTTTAAGAATATTATTCCAAAGTACTAGGAAAAAAGGCATCTGGATGGCACAGAGAATTAGATCTGGAGTTTGGAACTTCTCACCACTTCTAAGTTTGGACATAGCACAAATCCTGCTGTTTTCATGGAAGGAGGCTGTATACCCAGTAGACTTCACAATCACGATGGCACAGCAAACATGGCCTGTTGCCTTTGACAGCTTTGTTCACTATCATTTCAACAAAGGGGGCAAAAGCTAGTGGATTTAAATAACCAGCCCATGAAGTCAGTGCTCTTATACCAGTTCAGAGAGCCAGCTGGGAAGGAGAACAGGCTTTGTGCATGTGGCACTTCCTCTCCGTAAAGCCCAGAATGTTTCCCAAGAGAAGCATGATTCACATAAAATCTATGCCCAAGTATTCTTCAAAGATAATACTGAACCTGAAATGGAGGGTTCCACGTTTCTGATAGAGCATCATCTTCTTCAGCTCTTCTATCTGACCTTCAAACTGCAGCGTGACAGGCAGACTTTTGTAATCTCTCCATACAGTCTTCACAGAGAAGTTTGTCTTCCTAGGCTGCACTCAAATCATGAGACCAGAAGAGGAAAGGTCAACTGCATCAGGTTTATTGCATTCATATTTAGGAACATCAATTTAGAAACAAATTGCTCAACAGGCTGCAGCAAGGCTGTCATTTCACAGATCAACCCCTTTAAATCCTGATCTCCATTTACATAGGATTAAAAATGACATTACTAGAAAACTGACTTCAGCAGAAGACAAACAACCTATAATTTATCACTTAGGTGTAACCTATTTGCATTATGAGCAAGCTTTAGCTATGGTACCAGTACATTAACAAAAACTGATTGGAATGCTGTGACTAGAAAATCAGTTTTTGTTTTAAGATATGCTGCAAGGAACTGACCAAAGTAAGTGATCAAAGTATCTCTTTGGAGGACAAACTGCTGATTACCTTTCCTGTGCTGCAGACATGAAGCTAAGCAAAAATGATTCAGAGTGGAATAGATTTAAAGGCTAAAATAGCATATAAATCCAGGCTGTTAGTATGCTCACTAGCATGCAAAATATTTTGATTCTCTGAGACAGGAGAATCTTCTACATCTGCCTTACAAGGAAAGGCTGAGAGACCTGGGGCTTTTTAGTCTGGAGAGAAGACTGAGAGGGGATCTAATTAATGTCTCTAAATACATGAGGGTTGGGTGTCAAGAAGGCAGGGAATAACCTCTTTTCACTTGTGCCCTGTGATAGGATGAGGGGCAATGGAGTCAAGCTCAAGCACAGGAAGTTCCACTTCAACATGAGGAAGAACTTATTTACTGTAAGGGTTACAGAGCACTGGAACAGACTTCCCAGAGAGGTTGTGGAGTCTTCTTCTCTGGAGACTTTCAAGACCTGTCTTGGATGCATTTCTGAGTGATTTGCCCTAGTTTTGGTCCTGCTCTGGCAGGGGAGTTGGAATCTTTGGAGGTCCCTTCCAACCCCTAACATTCTGTGATTCTGTGATCAAAATGTAAGTAATCACATCCACAGCTCTCTTTCTAACCTCTAGTCTCTTTGTCCTCTCTTCCCTAACTTGCTGTCTGTAGTTGGCCTCCCAAATAGGTAAGCAGTACTCAAAACTACACCACACAAGTTCTTGTTTGTTTTCTTTTTTAACCTAGTTTTACACTTCAGGTTGTCAAAAGCAGACAGAAGTAGAAGCAGCACTAGAAGTGTTTTAAGTTTCAACACCAGCAACAACACCTCTCAGGAAGGTGGCAGACCTGAAAAAGACAGTGCTGAGTTAAACAAATCGCATTTGTATTTCTTTTTTACCATTGGAAGATTTTGATAGCTGGCTGTGAAGTTAAATTCCTGTTTTTTACTCTTTATCTTAAAGCAGAGGAATTTAGCTTGTTCATTATTCACCAGATGAATCTCATTCTTCACAAGCTGATTCCACAGAGATATCACTTCACTGTAGCTATGCAGAACATTTCTCTCAAGGTGATTAAATGTGGATGCCTGAAAAACAAAGATGAACACATCAGCCTGGCTGAGTTAGGACAGACAGAATCCTATTGTGGCAGCAGCAGAGCACAGAACTGAAAAGAATGGATTTTCTTGGAGACAATCATTACAAGAACTATTAACAATAATGTGTCAGCATTTCCATCATCAAGATATTCTCAAAATAAAGATCTCAAAGGTCACTTTACCCCCTCTAAGCAAGGGAGTGAGAAAAAGCTAAAGAGTTGAAAATAGTCAACACTTTTTTTCTCATATAAGAATGCTTCCCACAATTCTCCACACTGTGCCTGAACCAGTAGTGATCTAAGGAGGGAAAGCTGAAGTTCAGAATAAAAGAAGAATTTGAACATAAACCTAAGTTAAAGATTTAGACAACTGCAGTGGATGCAAAAATTCCAGACTCTCATTTACAGAGGCAGATAAGTAGTTAAGCTTTTCCAAGACAAATCTGGTTTGCATAGTGACAGAGGTTTATCATATTGCTTAATGCACAACAACTGTGATGAAATCAGTTTTAAACCTCTATTGCATTGCATAGTCTAAAATAAATGAGGAGGAAGCTTAGAGTCCATAGACTTGAGGCACACTAATTCCACCCAGTAGATATTTACTCATTTTATAGAATAAGAATTCCAACAGAAAAGATAGAAGACTACATTGAGAATCTGTTACTGAAGGTTCTCTCACAGGTTTGTGGGAGACTGAAGTAGATCTATGTCACAACAGAAGAAATAACCTTTCATTTCTCAGGACTGTTCCAAACCACCCATCTATCCAGTGCTCTAGCCTGCATCAGGATTACCATTTCTCCTGCTGCATCTGTTTATACCACAGACTTGCCTGTAGAGATACTTACTCATTTTGTAGAGATACAGCACAATGAAGAGCAGCAGCAAAAACCCCTCAGTGGCAAAGGTGTTCTGCAAGACCAGAACTCTTCATATTAGTGGAGCACTAAATACTCAGAGAATTTTTACCAAGAGTGACATATGGAGAGGCAGCAAGTGCCATGAACATGACAACCTGTTAAGCAGGATATTCTCCAGGAAGAGGCAGGTTACATGCTTCTCAGGCAGAGGATGCTTTAAATACAATGCCTCAACTTTAGGGGAATGCTGTAGTCACTGGGCTCTTCATTTAGAAGTCTGGCTATTATTCTTCCTACTTTTTAAATGAAAGGCACTCTCAGCTCTTTCATATCACTAAGGAACAAGTTTTAAACATTTCTTCCATGATGATCCAATTTCCCTACTTCCTGAAACTGCTGGCTCATGGCAGGGGAGGACGCGAGGGAGGGAGAACATGAAAATACCAATTATTATTTGTACACTTCTAGGCAGAACTCTGCCATTGTGTATTTGAGCTTTGTGCAGGGAGTGATGGCCTCCCCTCCCAAAGAGGGGCCCTAACAATTTTTTTTGTTTTGACTGCCCCAGAGGAAGAAGAGCTCATCATTCAAGCACAGAAAACAGATGAACATAGGCATTTCAAGATCTTCTCTTATAAACTGGAAGACAGTGCACGAGTTTCTCAAACAAGCAGCCTGCTGAATAAGTGTTATTTCAGTATGATGACAGTGCTATCAGGTATCTGTCACAAAGCTCTATCATCAAAGTCACACACTGTAGGAAGCATCATGTTACTAACCTGCAGGTACGTGGTAGCTGGAGTGTAAATGTGAATTTTCCCTTCCTTTTCACTGCCTTGATCTTTATAGAATAGTTCCACTACGAGATTCATAATGGAGAGAGCTTTTCCAGTTGTCAGCTCCGCAGTCAGTAAATAAGCACCATGCTGAGGCTGCTGTAGCTTGTGAGCTGCATACAGATATAGCCATGGGGTGTCTACCTTCAATCCACCTGGGAGGAACATATATTAAAGCTGGCAGAAAAGTGAGATTTCAAGTTACCTGGATCCTAACTCTGCAACAAAGCTAGTAAGATGATGGAGTTTTGCAATGAGGCTAAAATGCTACTATCAACCCATTCTCTTTCAATTTTCAAAATCTCTGGATGGTATATAATGAGATTAATGTCCTTCACTAGCATAACATACCCAAACAGTGTAACACCTAGGGAGGTTGGCTAATAAATGGAAATTCATGAAGCCCAGTATATAAATGGCACCAGGAAAGCGTTCTACTGAATGATCTGCCACAAAATGTGAAATCTTCAGCTGAACTGCAAGTCTGTAACCATTATTCACAAAATTACAGCAACGGCCTTAATCAAAGCTGTTCTGACATATTCCAAGACTGAAATTCAATTCTGCAATACATACATTTTGAACAAGATATGTAGGTTATTTTGGAAAGTAGTTTACAGACAACTCAGAATGTTTATATCTGAGAAGCTGCTGGAACTTCACTAGCAGACTGTTGCAATTTTGCTGTGTATTTCTCACATTGCACCATTCATTCATTGTGACACAGTTCAATAACTCACAATTATTTTGACACACACCCAAAGCAATCTACAAATTTTTAAAACTTCAGAATTAATCTAACCCTAATTTGTTTCACCTTAACAACAAGAAAAGCATCTATTAATTCTGACCACTGTATCAAATCAGTTGTTTTGCATTAATAAGGATTCAAGATTTTTGCACAGTATATACTAGATTTGAAAAAATATATATATATCTATCTCAACAGCAAATCTACACAATGAGCCAATCATTACCCTGATTTATACAGCTTCATGAATTGAAGCATAAATGGTTGTGGCATTCAATCCGTCTTAAGAATTAAATGTCAGAAAAATCATTTTTGGCACACCACTGGTAACTTAACATTTCTTTGAGAAAGGACTCTAAATCTGTAAAACACAGCTTATTATTATAAAGGCCTATTCCCTGCTTTACTTTATGAAGCAAAAAGTCCAACATAAATGTGATTTTTTAAAAATATCCATACACATGCACAGATGCTTAATTTATAACTTAAAGCACACCAGTCGAATGCTGTTCAGTGTCTCATTTTCTACTGTTCTTAAACAATATTTGATCACATTTTAGAGTAAAGTTTTTTTAAAACATGGTTCATTTCCTGGTTAGTTATCTCAGTCAGAAGCTAACAGGACATTACTGGTCTACATTAGGAGCATGGCCATCAGACAAAGTCCTTTGCACAGGAGAGGAGAGGTTATGTCTGTAATGTCGTATCTGCTTTTCATAGAATCACAGAAGGTCAGGGGTTGGAAGGGTCTTCTAGAGATCATCAAGTCCAACCCCCACCAGAGCAGGAACACCCAGGGCAGGCCACACAGGAACAGAGCCAGGCAGGTCTTGAAAACCTCTAGAGAAGCAGACTCCACAACCTCTCTGGGCAGCCTCTTCCAGGGCTCCATCACCCTCACAGTAAAGAAGTTTTTCCTCATGTTGAGGTGGAACATCCTGTGTTCCAGTTTGTGACCCGTGCCCATAGTCCTATCACAGGGCACTACTGAAAAGAAACTGGCCTCTTCTACTTGACACCCACCATTCAGATATTCGTAAACATTCCTAAGATCCCCTTTCAGTCTTCTCTTCTCCAGACTAAACAGCCCCAGGTCTCTCAGCCTTTCCTCATATGAGAGATGTTCCAGTCCCTTCATCATCCTTGTAGCCTCTGTAGGACTTTCTCTGGTATTTCCCTGTCCCTTTTGAAGTGAGAAGCCCAGAACCGGACACAACAGTCCAGATGTGGTCTCACTAGGGCAGAGTAGAGGGGGAGGAGAACCACTGTTGACCTGCTGGACACACTCTTCTTTATGCACCACAGGAGACCATTGGCTTTCTTGGCCACAAGGGCACATTGCTGTCCCACGGATAACTTATTGTCCACCATCTGAACCAATAACTTATTGTGCTCCATTTTGGATGACCCAGGTCAGGGTGGATCGTGAAAAAACAGGAAGACTGCAGCAGAGGGCTGCTAGGATGATAAAGGGCCTAGACAACAAGACCTGTGAAAGAAGTCAGAGAGCCAGGCCTGTTTAGGAAAGGAACAGGGGAATCTAATAGCTGCCAACAGTGAACTTAAAAGTAAATGTCAAAGATAAGTAATGCAATTCTTTCAACAGAGGCAGACAATACAAGGGACAATGGTCACAAACTGCACTTCTAGAGGCTAAGGAATTGCTGGAAAAAGCTAGACAGCAAGGACCTGGCAAGTTGGAGATTCTAAAAACTCATCTGGACAAAAAGGACAGCAGATGTGACCTACTGTTAGGAACAATTCTGATTCCAGCAGGAGGCTGGTCTACATAACCTTCAGGGTCCGTCTCTTCCAACCAATATTTCTATGATTTTGTTACACCCATGCACAACTACCTCACAAAATCCCAGCAGCAACTATCAACGCCAGCTTTTCTAATCACAGACTGGAAATGGTTTGTGGTACTTCACCTTCCCACTTCTTCAAGCCATTTCTGGACGCATCTTTCCACTGTAGCTCAGCCACAAATGGCACGTGGTCGTTGTACTGGACCTCAAAGTTGGTGTTGCTCTGCAAATAAACCCGTGAGCTGTGCGAGTGCTGCAGCTGGGCTCTATAATTCACCTGCTTTTCCAGGACTTGCATGGTAAACTGGAAAAGAAGTGAAGCAAATTTAGATAAAACCAGAATCCCATCTTGAAAGCTAAGCTAACACAAACACACAGAGGAGCAGGAAGGTCACAGCTAGTGCCTTTGTTCCACACGTTTGCCATTTACTTTGTAGCTTTTCATGCATGCTGACCAATTACAAATTCAGATTTCTTTAATATGTATTTATTACATCTACTGGAGACTCCCAAAGGAAAATTGTCACTAATTTCTAGATGATTTACTCTGTGGGGAAAAATACCCAAAAATACAATTCTAGGCCAGTCTATGCTGAGATCACAGATAAATTCTATACTTAAAGGAACTCCCTCTAGAAATAGAATAATGACAGCCCACCTCAGGAAACTCTTACCTGCTCTAAGACAGTAACAGAGAAAACCTACAAATTCTAAGAAATAACACAAAACTTTATGGGAATAGTTTATATAGCTTGTATGCCAAGATAAATAATTATTTTCTTTCTTTTTGTTGCCTGTATAATGTGCTTCAAAAGAAGGCATAGCCACCCTCTGAGGCTTTTAATTATATTTTACTACATGGGAAAAATTTTTACTGATCCAGGGTAGAAAGCAATTTATCACAAAAAAAACCAAACAAGGAAACCCAGGTCTGATCTTAGTTCTGCAACTGCATTCCATACCAACTTCCACCTAAATGCTGTTGTATTCTGAGTTATAACCTGTACCCTCCTTCCACATTGCATGAACAAAGCAACCTTGATAAATCTCTGCAATCATTTTATATGTGTAAACTCTGAAAAAAAAACCCTCAAGACCATATGGTCCCAAACTTTTAGTATCTGAAAAATCCATCTACTGGATTTCTCTTCTTCATTTTAAATGTCAGTGATCTCTATGTGCCCAGGTTAAGACCCTAACTAACTCAAACTCATTAGTTGTGGGTATCTGACACATTATTAATACATAACACAGCTGGGGGTGTGTGTGTGTGTGTGTGTGTGGAAAGTCTAAAATAAATTTATCCCAGATTTTGTAGTTTGTCTGTTAAATATTTGAAGTGAAGGTCTTGTTCTTCAACAATCATGATTACCTCCATGAAATAATTGACTAGAGATGAACTGGAACTGTTCTTAAATGCTTGGCTGATCATGAGTTTCTTCTTGTTGTTTATTTCATCATAGTGTTTCCCATAGTTCACTTCCACCTGGGAGGAAAGCCAAGATGGACTGGCTTCATGTTTCAGGTGAACCTAGAGAACAGAAAATCACCTTTTCCTGTAAAATACGCTTTCTCTTTAATTCACTGCTGTTAACTGTCTCTAGAAAAGGTTGCAAATTTTCCAAAGAAAAAAATCATATTCCAGCAGAAGATACTAATTCAGTGTACGAAGCCCAAAACATTTAGTCTATGCACTGCCAGTCAAATTGCTTGTCTCAAAAGCTAAGGTAACTGGACTCGGGTACTCCTGATGGACTGTTCCACGTGGATTCACCCTGCAGCTGCCAAGTCTGGCAAGAACTTGCTTCATGGGAAATGCTCACACTTCTGGGCTTCAGTCCAGCTTGGACCAAAAGCAAACCTGAAAGTGTACAAAATTTCCCTATAATAGAGAAGCTTATTTTTCAGCCAGCTCTCTGTTCTGCAGCAAACACCCAGTATTAATGGTGATATGCCTTCAAACTAACCATCGTCTTTGTGCCGTCCGTAAAGGAAGAAATTTTAAACAGATCTGCTTTTTCTGCATGGAAGGGTCCCACACACTGAAATTTCTAAGAAAGCATACAAATCTGAACCAGAAAATTAATACAAAACACTGTAAAATGCCTTATTTTCCAGGCATGCAACTTCTGATGAATGAGCAGAGTTCCTGACTTTTTGTTACAAAAGGATAGAACAAGATAAACCATAAACTTATTAATACTATTGTTTTCTTTATAACAAAAGTTTCTTTAACAAACATTCTGCAGTTCTGTGAAAGGATACTTAAAAATTATATCACTGAAGAGTTCTTTCACCTACATTTGTAGTGGACTGCACAGATTATCCACTCGACTAGATAACTGTACACAGAAAGGCAAGAGAAGCAAAACAAGAAGAAAAAGACTGATCCAAAGATGACTCCTTGGGCATTGCTCTGCTTAAGCCCTTCAGTATGTGAGTGACACAAGGATGTCAGTGCACAAATACACAAGAGCTTTGGTCAGTATCTGTACCTTGTGATTATAGGTCGGAGTCTGCTTACAATGGAATTCATGCCCAACATCCAGGTTGTACATGTTATGTCCACCTGTCTCCACTTTAATCTTTTGCTGCATACTGCACTCATGATGAAGCTTTTCTGCCTCTCCTGTTCAAGTTAAATCACAAAGTTACCTATTCAGATAAATCAGAAATAACTTTCAAAATGTTAATAACATAAATCTAGTGCTGCCTTCAAGGTTTCTATTTTTCAAAAACATGAAGGTGACATTGGTCTATTTTTACAGACAAATACTTGTTGATTTATCCAATGAATCCAAGACGGAAGCACAAATTTAATCCATCGTCATTTAAGAACAGTGAGTTTGTATTTGATAGATAAGTGATTTACATCTATGAAAATGAAAACACTCCCACAGTAAAAAGTAAAAGAGAAGTGGATATTTAATTCATGTAAAAGGCCTGGCAGAATGTTCTGCAGTTTAAAGGTACTAATCCAAGTCTGGGAAGATTGGTACCAATACTGGTATAACGGCATTACCATGAAGTTCAGCTCAAGAATTCTGTTCAATGTCTGTTCAAGATCCAGACACATTTTACAGACTACAGTGTTGTTGTCAGAACACCATTTCTGACACCTGAGCTTATTTTCCTGCTATGTGTCCAGCCTAACATCAATGAATAGCTTTGCACTTCAGGCTACAGACACGTTGTATATGAAAAACAATTTGTAAAATTTTGGAAAAAATGCTTTAGACATTGCAAATTTTTATGGGTTTTTTTCCCCACCAGCTGTACTACAAATGCAAATCCTAGGAAGAGGCTTTACATGTAAGAGTTTTGGCCTTTGTTTACTTTATACTCTATTAAAATTTAAGCTGCCTCTAAGTTCAGACAATTGGAAACAGCTGGTTCGTATTGAATGGAATGAAAATGATCCAAAGATTTAGGCCAATTTTGTTTAAGGAAAGCAAAGGTTTTTCTTAAGACCAAACATGTTTTTCTTAGATGTTTACCACATTTCCATGTTCTCTGACTCACTTTTTCTTCAGAAGCAATAAATAAATAACTAAAACCAGGTACTAAGCTTATTACTTGAATGGAATTTTACCTGGGTGAAGTAAAAGCACTACAAACTAACCATGATGAACCTTTGCAGCTTTCTTTCACAAGGTTTGATGATTTTCTGTTACCACTCAGCTCCTGATATCATGACATTACCTGACATACATCTTAAACAAAAAACCATAATGAACTTTCAGCCCTTGTGGTCACTCAAAAAAAGCTTAAAATAATGAATCTGAAGTTTCAACCAATAAGTAGGATTACGTGATTTCATTTGGTTATTTTTTTATCTTTTGTTTTGTTTTTGTTTTTGTTTTGTGTGTTTGTTTGTTTTTTAAATCCTGTGCTTCTACAAGAAATCACTTTCAGGAGGAACAGTTGCCAAACTGGGTTAATATCAAACTATGACTTAAGCTCTAGGTATATAAGACCATAATTAGATAGCTTTAGCTAGACATCATCTAGTACTGATATAAGCACTCAGGTGTGTTTCTGTTTGTGTGTATGAAATCCTCTGACCAGCACACCATTTTTAGCAAAATTTTGGGATCATACCTGCGTAGGTTTAAGAAAACTTTACTACTCTTATTGCTACATACTGTCTCTGAATGTGCAACATACTTTACACATACAAACAGCCTATAATGCTTATCATGACTAGCTACTACAAGTATTCAATACCTCAAGATAATTGTACTGATGTTCCCTTGCTTTATCCCATAAAATTAACACACAGTTCATATATTGCAGCCAGCAGAAAAGAGCCAATTTTTCCCTAGAAACAGTCCCTCATATTTTTAAGTGTATATATGCAACCATTCATTTTGTATAAAAACCTGAGAATACAAATTAATTAGGACCAATTCCCACTGAAAAAGTGATTTTTACTCAAATGTTGGACATGCTTGTGAAAAGCACAATAAAAAATTAATTCTTTTTAGATTCAGACTCAAAGAAAGAAGCAAAAACTCCAAGTTAAAATCGAAACTCATTCTAGGTCTCAGATCACTCGATCTGCTTGAGGGTCGGGAAGCTCTGCAGAGGGATCTAGACAGACTGATTGATGGGCCAAAGCCAGTTGTACAACATTAAATAAGGCCGAGTGTCAGGTTCTGCACAACCACCCCCAGCAGCACTACAGGCTTGGGGAGGAGTGGCTGGAAAGCTGCTCAGCAGAGAGGGACCCGGGGGTGTCGATTGAACATTGAACATGCCAGCTGAACATGAGCCAGCATGTGCCCAGGTGGCAAGAGAAGTCCAAGAGCATCCTGGCCTGTATCAGGAACAGTGTGGCCAGTAGGACCAGGGAAGTGATTCTACCTGTGTACTCTGCACTAGTGAGGCCACATCTCAAGATCTGTGTTCAATTTTGGGGCCCTCAATGCAAGAAGGACACTGAGGTACAACACTATATCCAAAGAAGGGCAACCAAGGTGGTGAAGGACCTAGAGCACATGTCTTATGAGGAGCAGCTGAGAGAATTTGGGTAGTTTAGCTTGGAGAAAAGGAGGCTCAGACGACATCTTCTCACTCTCTACAGCCACCTGAAAGGAGGCTGTAAGAGAGGTGGGGGTCAGTCTGTTCAACCAAGTAACAAGTGATAGGGCAAGAGGAAATGGCCTTAAATTGCACCAAGAGAAGTTTAGATCAGATATTAGGAAGAATTTCTTTACTGAATGGGTTGTCAGGCACTGGAATGGCTTGCGCAGGGCAGTGGTGGAGTTCCCATCCCTGGAGATATTTAAGAGTCATATAGATGTAGTGCTCAGGGATAAGGTTTAGTTGAGCTCTTATCAGTGTTAGGTTAATGATTGGACTAGATGATCTTAAAGATCTTTTCCAATCTAGGAAATTTTGTGCAATTTTGTGATCACAGTTTAAAAAAATCAACTGAAATCTTTCTTGTTAAGAGAGTATCCTAATCACACAGGCAAATAACTTGCCAAAAAAAGAAAAATACATATATCAGACAAATAAAACACTTTTACTTTCCCTCTTTTTCTCTGTACCTAGGAGTCCATATTTTATCCTCAAACCATGAGACCACAAGCCCTCATGCTGCTGGAGAAGACCGATGACTTGAACCCCAAGAACACCTGGAATGTAAGTCTCCCCTTCCAGTGAATATTGTCTCAGCTTATCATCGAGCTTTTTCTCCAGAAGTGCTACAAAAAAAAGAGAAGTGATTATGCAGTGGTGGAACATGAAGATAATACTTTAGCTAGTAAAATTAATATTACAGTGGAAAAAAACCACAAATGCATTAAGTTCCCATCTAACTGAGGAAGCCCATGATGTACTCCATGTGTAGTGAACACAATGACCACATGTCCTGGTTTGAGTGAGAACAGAACTAATTCTGTTCAGTAATTTTGCTTTTCAGCTCTACTACTTCTAACTGCACTGTCTGAATTTAGCAGCCTGTTCTCACAGGCAGTGTCTGCTTCT
>WUAM01000262.1:586255-598002 GCA_024336885.1 Actenoides hombroni
CTTTCTCTTCCCCTTTGGGGAGGGAGGGGGGTTAACAGAGAGCGGCTGTTATAGGTCTAAGGGGCCGCCCTGACCCTCAGCTGTGACACCACGCTGGATGCTCAGTCTCTGACTACACACACATACAGCCTGCAGACCATATTTCTCAGATACTGCTTAAAGTTTAGTGAAATTAATCCAGCCAAAGATGCTTCTAATAGGATCTGACAGACTGACCTTTTCATTAACTAAGATCTCACCCATGAATACGTGGGTATTAACTTCTACATTAAGTCAGAGCAAGTCTGTGACTCTGCAACAGAACTGGCAATCCACATGAAAGCTAAGGATGAAGATTTCATCAAAAGATGATCTCCCAATAACCTAATTGGCATTCTGCATTCCTTGAAGTTAGTTTTATTTGAAAATATTGTGTAACCCCATGACATTTCAATGTCTTTGCCACATGGAGACAACAGTAAGAAATACTAAGGAATAAAATGAGAGCCTTAGACTTAAATTACTGGATTCCACTGTATTAATTTACTTTTTGACAAATTGATATTATACAAATAGTAAAGGCCTCTTCCTGATACTTTCTCTTATATTGTCCTCTTAGTGTATTTGTGAGAAAAAAAGATTTTTAGAACAGGTCTTAAGAGACATTTGTGTCTCTGCATTGTTTTGTACTAACAAAAGTGTACATCAGAAAATATTCTAAGAGCTGTTATTGTTTTAGCATATTTTTTTTAAGTGATTCCTTACATCTTATTTCCTCCACCCTTTTCAACAGTAATTAAAAAGAGGCAAAAAAAGCAATTTATTTTATAATTCCTATTATTTTGTAATTTATATTAGTACTAATTCATCAAGGATAATTATTTTTAAAAGCAGCCTTCCTGATTTGAAAGGATCTTCAGAAATGCATATCCAAAACCAGGCAACCCTAATAAAAAAGGGCTCCAGAACATACACTCATATGGCAAATACTTATTGTCCTCTAACCTGAAAGAAATGCAGCATCCTTCAATAAATTATTCAGGGATATTGAAAAAGCTATCTTCTTGCCAAGTTGTTTAGTGATGTTTCCTGACAGAATGATAGGAGTGCTTTGCTTTATCAGCTTTACCTCCAGTTGGGTCATGTATCTCTGCTCTCCGCCCAGCATCTGCAAATCTGTCATTCCCTAGAATAAACAAATAAAAAACAAAAACAAAACCCAAACCACTCACCAGTACAAGTTGATCAAGTTTTCAGAAAGCAGTAGTATAGACATGAGCATTTCAGAAATGAGAGGAGGGGAGGAAGAAAAGAGAAAGCTCTCTTCCACCCTCCCAAACCATAAAATTTGCTGTCAGCAAATAATGGAGAGGAAGGATGGATTTTATTTTTTCCAGTCATAGAAAAATCACAGTGCTGTGAGATGCCATTTCCTCAACCTCCTGCTGGCTTTAGTAGTGACTGAAATCACTAGGAATGTTACAATACTGAGCCAAAAACATAATATGGTGTTATTGAAACTGCTGGCAGTCTTACAGAAGTAATTAGATTTAGGTTGGACTAGATGCAAATGCAACAATCTGCAATGCTAATTAGTGTTTCAGTTCATGAGAAATATCCAAAGAAGTCTTTGTTGAAATATTACTCAAGAAAAAAAAAAAATCTGTTAAATAATGTGTTCACTGTAGGAAACGCAGAGCATTTGAAACCAACTGGCTTTGCAGGACCACATAAGACATCATGTCCTTCTACGGGTATCAATTACATCATGAAAAAATTGTTCAGGTCCTGGTATATCAACAAAATTATCAGTAGAGTTTCAGTGATAAACTCCCACCTGCATTTTTGTTTGCTTTTTGTTTGAGAGTTCAAACATTGTGATTCTTGCTTATTCCCCATTGATGAAAACAAACAAAAAACCCAAACAAACAAAAAAACCAAACCCCAACTATTTCAGCGATATAAAAACCAGTATCTTAGAGATTCTTATGTCTATAGAGTCCACAGAAGTGAAGAAATCAGCCTAGGCTTACTCAGAGTCTTTATACATGGTCAGAATACAGGTCTGAAAAACCGTGTGACTACAGTAAACATGCACATTGTGAGCCAAAGTGCACAGGAGTCAATGTGATCTCCTCTACTGACTTAACATTGGAAGCAACCCAAATGTTTTGAGTCCCTCTGAATGTGAAAAAATTGCTTTAGATTATTTGCAGAAGCCATGCATTAAAAGCTTTTCAAATACAGCAGTTTTGCACTGAGTCTATCTCAAAAATATGTAATAAAGAGAAGTGGTAACTCCTGTGATGGATTGCTCATAAAACTAGTTTTCAGTATGTGTACTTCTCATTGCCTTTCTTTTCTGTGCTTTTATTTAAGTATTCATCTTAGTAGAAGAGCTCATGATCTGAAAACATACCTTAATGTAATATACATCTCGGTCATCTACTATCAGCTCCAGGTGTCCAGTTCGAGTAGTTTTAGAAAACTCAATTCTTCCTTGGAGGGAAAAAAAAACCAGTTTACTTTTTCTGGACATACACTGCTCAGTGATGTTTCATAAACCTGGATCCAAAATGATAGTTGCCATTGTTGTGAACGATATGTTTACAGAGTAAAAACATAATAAATATCAGAGACAAGGAAATAAGTTATGAACAGAGTTTGCAGAAGTATTGAATACACAGGTCAGAATACACATCTCATATTGACAGGACATTCTGAGAACACTAATTAAGACAATGAAGCTGCCTCCAACAAACCAGCTTAGTTCTAGAAGTGATTTCTACACTTCTTTAAGCTTGTGCTAAAACTTAAAAGCTGTGTTGTGATTTGGAGACAATTCAAAACACTGTGCATGCAAAACTTTGCACAGTGTAGGCAAATCTTCCGTGCCATCCATTTGAAAATAGCTAGGATATAAAAAAAATATTAACTCAAGAGGTAAAAATTTTAAATGTGATATGTATGTTTTCTGTATTATTACCATATATTTATCAGTTTATATTTCATCAGTGTGTTTATTTAGTTTTCTATGTTATGCTATGATTGAAATGTTACTTTTTATTATAATGCACAGAAATATCATAGAAATATCATAGTCAGTACTTAATTGATTAGGAAACAAGTAATTTGGTATCATAACTGATTACAGCAAACTGAAATTCAGAAACAGTAAGGCCAGCTCAGCATATGTAAAAGATTACAGAACAATCTACTGTGTTCCTTAACCTGTACTCCATCTGCACCAGTAACAGCTTTCCTCTTGGATGTGAGTTTGTAAATCTGGTACTCAACCTCTGACTCTGCCAAGTAGTCTTAACCGAGATGCAAAAACCACTGGGAATGGGTGCTACCTAAAGCAGTAAACTGAATGGCTATCACACAAAAAAGGATTTTTAGCATGAGATTATTGACTGAAATATATTGATATTTCTCTGTTAATTCTAATTAAGTTCTCTGAACTGACATTAACTGATGATCTATTTCTTAGTTGAAAAACTTACCATCAATCTCAATCTTTTTCTTAGGTTGTATAAATTGAATTCGGAATTTCTTCTGTGGGACACTAAAATTTAGGTCAATACCAACATCCCTTTTCAAGTCTGACTTTGGAGTCCCGATGAAAAAGTGAAGGACAGCTTCGTTTGGGATCCATGAACTCTCCTGAAAGAAAGGACAGATAATCACGCTTGCAATTGGCGTAGCATTTACAAAGCAATCAATCACACTGGGTTACATCACATGACCATAGACACCTTCACCACTACAATAATTTTTCACCTATCTGCTTTTCAACTTTTTCAACAAGAAATGTCTCTTTTTCCCAGGTTGTATTTTCCATTCCCTGTCCAGTGCTTCTCTTGGGAAATGCATCCGAACACCTTGAGTTCCACAGCATATGGAACCTTCTCTTGTAATTATGCTGAATCCTGCCAAAATTTATGGAAAGATCAGACTAAACTTCCAGTAATAAATTGAAGCTCTACAGTTCAGGCCTAAGTGACTACAATTTGGCTGGGCTGTGTCAAGCCCTTACACTCTGGTGTCAGCAGTGGGATCCAGCACACAGCACCGTGACCCTGCAGTAGGTGCCTCAGCTGACAGTTTTGTCTTTGCCCTGTGTACAGACATCAGATTCTCTGGCAGAGGAAAATGCCTGTTCCCTCTCCTGCTTTTATTAGAGAAAGTTAGAAAAAACAAAATCATGAGGGGAAGTTACTCTGCTTATTGCCCTTATCTCACTTTCTTAGACATACTGAGCAGTGTCCAAATGCAGTCAAAACCCAAATTTTCTCCTGGTAAAAAGAATTAGGTCAAGCCCAGCAGCATACCTGAGCTGACAGAGAAGATAAGACTCCAGCCACTGCCTCTGTTAACCACCTAGACTACCACCACTTTAGAAAAATGCATAAATTCTTCCTGTCCCCTGCAGAAGTTGAAAACCAATCCTTCCCCAGGCGTGCCCAAATAAGCATATTAAAACAACCAGCAGCAGCCTTCTAGAGTGGATCCACTGGAGCCTAACTTCTGCTTTTAAACAAGGTGTTTAATGTAAATTAATTATTTGGGCTTTGAGGTTTATTGTCACAAAGAGAACCAAGTCATCAAAGTGAGGCCAGGTTGTTTATTACTGGGCAGCAAGTCAAAAAACCTCGTCTCTACTTCCAGCTCTATCAGTCTTACCTAACCAAATCAGTTAACATTCATGTGCACCATTTTGTGTATGCAAACAGCAGGTACCTACTATAGGTAGCAGTGATTTGTTTTCAGTGTATTTTCCCACTATAATGGCAATGGAAATAATAAACACTTGAAAGCCAGTTAAGTTGAATATATAGTACTGAGATATACCATAAACTAGAACAAAGCCACAGCAAAGCATGCCATAACGATACCTGAGCAACGTAGTTATATGCAGCTTCCACAAGGTACTGCTGCAGGCCTCTATCTCGCTTAGTTAATGTGACAACCGTGGTCAAAGGTCCAATAAGGGGGAAAACCAAGCCACTGGCTGGGTCAGGATATGACATTTCAGAACACAGCTGCCAGCCAATAATCTCAGACACTGGTGGAAGACAATAGTTGAACGTTCAGTTTTAACAACAGACAAAGAAAACATGCAAGTGAGCATTGCGCTGAAGACCTTTTAGAACTAATATGTAAAAGAAATTTGATAATAGGATGAATAAAATGATTGGTTATGGATATATCAGAATGACCAAGCTTTCTGACAAACAGAGTATCTAGACTCACCTTCCTCCCTGGTGCAAGATCTGGTTTCTGTGTGATCTTGGGAACCATGTATATCTTCTGTCTCATCCACCATTATGAAGTAAAGTTTAGAGCTACAACCAAGAATTTCAAATCGTCATTTAAAAGCAATTATGCTGAAGTTACATCAATATTTAAACCTGATTTGCAGTTATATGCCATCTTCACCCAGATGGGAAAAACAAGAAACAGGAAATTCTGCTAAGGTCACTGAGTGTTTCTACTAATTAGCACTCATTTTTATCCACAGTTCCCATGTTTAATCTGTCGCTGTCTTGAGACTCTTCTGCAGTTCCTCCAGTTAGCATTAGATTTCTCTATTCTGAGCAATTTAGTACGGTCAGCTTATTGCAACTCCACTCGCTTCCTGCCTTCTAGACATTGGGGTTTTCTTCCCCCTATGCTATGTGTGGACATCAGTTTTGTTCCAGTCTTTTGGTTCTTCCAGAACTTCACTAAACTACTTGTACAAGAATCATGGTGTCTGCACTCCAAGTGAGCAAGGGAGTTACTGCAGTATGGAATAGACTCTACAGTCAGGCTTCAGTTCAAATAATGTACAATATGCTCTGGTCTGTCATCCGTCCTAGCTAACAGAAACAGAATTACACCACTAACTCCCCCAGAGTCGTAAGGGAATGGACGGTTTAAATGTGAAGTCTGGTGTCTTAGCTCTTTTCTGAACTGCATATCCTATAGTACCACTATGTCCCAAATAAGAGAAACACAAAGGAATGACAATCCAGACACTCTAAATACTTCATTCATCTGTTGTCAGGTCTAAGAGGCGTGTAGCTGACATGTAGTTTACAATATGTGCCTTCTACTTAGACTTCTATCAAATCTAAAAGTCCAAAGAAAAGAGAAAGCTAGCAGAAAATAATGAGCTAAAAAGTCTAGCTTTCATTAACACAAGTAATTAATCTGCTTAACAACTGACAGATGTTGAGGTGGTATTTTACAATGCAACCTTTACCTAGCATTAAAGAACCTAACCAAAAACCCACCAGAAGGGTACAAGTGCACCTTGTTAGAAATATATTCCAAACTAGCATTTTGCTAAATACCATTCTGTACCTGGTTTTGCTAAATACCATCTATAATGCTAAGCTTTTCCTCCACTACTTTATTATCCTGAACTAGATTTTTTTAGACACTAAAGTTCCAGAAACAGCACGGACGTTCAGTAGGAGAAAACAGGGGAGTATGAAAAATTAATTTACGTCTTTTATCATAAGGCTTTGATTTGTACATATGTTTTTACAATAAAACAATGTAAAATGCACAGAATAGTTTCCCATTTCTTTTCTTCTGAATGGCAGATTTGGACTATTAGTCAGACTGAAACAGTTTGGTTTCTCACAAAACATATTTCTGATCTATAAATGAGCCTGCCAGTTAAGTTCTGATTCAAGAAAGTTATCACAGTTACCAACTTAGGAAAATGTGCTTACTTAATCTTACCTGAAATTAATGATCTCCATAGATTCTTCTGGAGTATTCAGGAAAACTTTGAGCTCTTGCCCTTTTTTTACCTGGATTCCCCCATCAAGACTAGTAGATGTCCTCAATCCTGTTAACCATCTTAGGCCAGCTTGTCCCAGAGTCCCCACAGTTCCCATTTGGGCAGAAAGCTGGACAAATGCACTGTCGAAAGATTCAGATATATATTCTTCTATGAAAAGCTCTTTCATTTTAAAGCACTTAAGCTATAGGCTGCTCATCCTCTTAATAGATACACAGTATTTGACACTGTAACACAGTATATTCTAATCAAAATCATGACAATTATTTTGTTTCAGGAATAACTGAACAGTTATGCATACACAGACATACACTTTCTAATATGAATTACAGGAAAGGGAAAGTGGTTAGAATTGATGATCATGGTGTAAGTTTATCTCTGTAGAGAGCACATAGTGAAGTTTAGTAAATGCATTCAGTATGTTTAAAAAACTACAGTAGACAGGTAAGGAAAAAAAGGGTCACATCATCCATTGTTTTCTAGATCCATAACCTGTAACTGCATGTTTGATCCTGAGAAAAACCAAAAATGCCATCCCTGTAACAGGTAAAGCATTCAAAAG
This sequence comes from Actenoides hombroni, assembly GCA_024336885.1. Lineage (NCBI taxonomy): Eukaryota > Metazoa > Chordata > Aves > Coraciiformes > Alcedinidae > Actenoides > Actenoides hombroni. The sequence continues at coordinate 593,596 of WUAM01000262.1, forward strand.
ATCATCTGCATGCAAGCATTTAGGAATTTGATTTAGAGACAGGGGGGAATGGTCATCTTAAGACAGTACTGGAAAAGCACAGCAATAGAATTCCAAATCAGGCAGGCAGGATAGGAATCCACTGCTGTCCTCAGAGGACAGCAACCATTCAGCAATATAAGGCTGATGACTGCTGGAGTTCTTCAGGAATCTCCTAATTGATTACAACAGACAATCAGCCAAAACATTCACATTAAGAATTGCTACTTGACATCAGGAATATGTGAAAGTGATACACTTGCATCAGTTATTACCTTGGCTTGATATATCCATTTAGAAAGAAATTTGACTGTTGTTTAAAATCAGCACTCCCTTTGATTTTTATGTTGATTGCTGCTGAGGCATTGACTGCCAGCTGAACAGGAAAGCCTGAAATTGTTGGAAACTGAAATTCTTCAGTGATCAAACTCAGCCTTTTATTAAACTGGACCTCTTGCCCCTAGGGTGAAAAAAACCCCAAATAAACAGAAAATTTTATTTTGCATAATAAAGTCAGCATTCAAGATTATTTCCAGGTATAAACATCCATTATGTTTGTCTGCTGTGAAAATGTTTTAACTGAGCTGATTTGGAAAATAAGGTAGAAAGCAGCCCAAAGCCTGCATCTGGCCAGGGCATGAGTTAGACCCTGGTCCTACCTCAGTTAAAGAAAGGATTATTTTTCTTTTAAGCACAGATAGATTTGACTGAGAAAAGCAAGAGTTAAGAACCATCAGACAACAGAACAAGTCCTTGACTATTGTGTTGAATGCTCTCTAAACCCACTATATACTGGTGTCTTTTAGAGTTCAATTTAGGGAAACAGTAGGTAACATTTTCTTTTACATATCTGTCAGACAGTAGTTTCTCAAGGCATTTCCTTTCAGATAAGAGAAAAAGGTTCCTTTTACCTTCAGAAGTTTGACAGCCAATTCAGCCAGATTTAAAGAATAATGCTTCATTTGTTTTCTTAGATCTTCACAATCCAAGAAGCTAAGTTCATTTCCAAAGATTTTCATGCTTAGTTCACACTTCAGCACCTCCTTTCTCATCGTTCTCTCAGTGAACTGACATGATAAAGAAATAAACCAGGAAGAGAATGCTGTTTATACCAATTTCCTTTCAAACTCATAATATTCATAAAGACATTAGGCTTCCCTTTATAAATATTTCAACACCACTTAAGACCCTAGATTAGTACTTGTTCTTTCCAGCTAAACTTCAGCTCCAACCACGCAAGCTGACTTTCACTATGAATACAAGTAACATCTAGTCCTAAGACAACTGGGCAAAAGGAGAAATATTGCAATACATAACCACAAACATAGGAGCCTTTGAAAAATAAAATCTCAACTAATACAATATTAGGGGTGCCATGATTGCTAGATAAACTGCTAAGTAAAAATTTTACATTTTCCCTCTTTATGAATCAATACACAGCAACACAACATGAACGTGACCTTACATTGTAAGAAGAAAGTCTTAAGATTGAGTCCCAGGAAGAGAGATGGTCTAAGGCAAACTAAATAAAGTTTTCCAGATAATACATCAACAATGGAAGTCAATTCCACAAGATTTCCTGTTATATACATAGAACATACCTCTCTCCAAACATGGGTAAATTCATAAAGGGTCAATGTAACATCTGACATCACAAACAGCATGACTCAGGAACTAAACATCAAGCAGCTGTTTATGTTGCCATAGAAGTCAATAGACAAAAGGACATCAGTATAAAGAGGATCAGAGCTCAAAATAAGAAGGGAAAGCCTAAAACACAGGCAACATACTCCCCTGGCTGAGAGTCATTGTTTTGAGACAATAAAACAATCTGAAAAACTGAAGATCTGGTTCTTTGCTGCTTTTTGTTTTTATGCTTTTTTTTTGTTCAGTTCTCTGCAAGTGAGTGGAACAAATCCCATGCACTTCATGCAGAGGGGTCACAGTAATACAGAGCAGTTGTCCAATGCTAGATGGGGCCCAAAGTTTAAGCAGGGAATCTTTCCAGAATCTAGAGAGTCAGTTACCTTTTTGCCTAGCTCATTCATCTTACTGTACTTTCTACCAGGACAACTGCGGTTAGCTTTCCTCAACTTTGGCTTGCCAGACTTGGCCACAAGATGATCAGCAGGGCTGTATCTTTTCGAAGGCAGCTTCCTCTGCTTGACCTTTCCTGTTGTTTCCACTGGGTTTTCTGACTTGTCGTTTCTTTCATTAGTGTTTGCAAAAAAATAGTCACTTAAAGTAGCAGACTTTGGCCCAAAAATCTTCTGCATGAGAGCTTCAGCGTTCTCTAATCGTACACTAACCTAGAGGAAAGCAAGCAGCACTGAGAAAGCTGACAATGACATATATGCACCATGTCCAGTTCTATAGGCAGAAATCAAAAAAAATACATCCAGATGAAACCCTTAGGTTTTTGTACAAAACAAGATTTTCCATACAAGATCACAGTGCTCTACAAAGTTTAGTATCCTACCTCACACAGTACCCAGTACCAAATATTTCAGTATTAAATCTTTCCAGCAAAAACTCTTTAGTTTGTTGATTATGTGAAGCTCAGTACAAAATTAAAATTATTTTTTTATTCAGGTACTGGTTCATTTACACCATGTTGGAACAGTTTGAGCTATTGCTATTTTAGCATGTTACAAACAGTACTTTGGTTGGAAAACAATTGCACATCCTTTTAATGTTCCTGAAATAACATTCTGTTTGGAAGTTTGACTAAAATAGTATTACTAACACATATAAATCCAGGGTATATGACACTGAAAGAGATATTTTGTTTCCTTGCAAGCTTAATCTTGGGATCTGAAGGCTACATTAAATTCTTCCTTTCACATACACATTTCTACCTGCAATAAAGAGTTCATATGCCAAACCTTGCTTTCTCCTGAAGGTACAGTGGAGGCACAATTACAGATGATGAGGTTGCAGGAGGACCATTTAAATATCCCAAGAATTGGATGCCCAATGGGACTAAAACTGTGACGTATATATGACTATGTCCAGTATTAAAGGAAGAGTGTACCTAAGCCAATCAATTTTCCACTGCAAGTCAACCAAAGGAATATTAATATTCTAAATAGGAGATAGACCAGTGTCTCAGAAAGCACTGACTTTTATCTTTCATTTGAACAACAACAAGATCTGAATGTGACTCACTTGGCTAGTTTATGGTACTATCAGAGTGAAAGTGGTTTGTTTATGACCAAGTCCATTACACAAAGTCATCAGTTTGAGGCAACTTTGCTGTAGCAGTGAAAAGCATACCTTGCTAAAGGAACTGCAATGGGAAAATAGAAAATATTTCTTTTTACTTCAATACATTAAGTGTCCCTTGAGGAGGGAGATTAAAAAAAAAAAAAAAAGAATAAAACATAAACTTGCCTCCAGTAGATTTATAGCCTGCCCCATAAGGTGAACAGTCAAATTTGTCATGACTGATCGTGGTAGGAAAGATGCAGGAGAAAAGACCACTGCTGCTTCCATATTTGCACCTGCACCAGCTGCAATAGGAAATATCAGATGCCTGTCATTCAGAGATCAACAATTCTCATATCTTTTGCAAGTCTCATCACTCTTGGTAAATCATAACTCTGCTCAGTAAGATGGTAAATAAATGATTATATCAACAGCAAAGACTTTAATGGACATTAGTGAAAGCCTATTATCTAACTAACTGAAAAGCATTTACAATACATATTGGACACAATTGCACTGGAAGAGATGGACAGAAAAATCGAAATGTTACTCTGAAGAATATTATCTAGTGTCTTTGCTAAAAACAAATAATGAACAGACAGTGAAACAGGAGGGAATTTGTCTGAATCTTTCCTTATACCAAGGAAAAGACATAAATCAGAAGAAAAACAATTACATCCCAATCCCCTGTTGCTGCAAAGGAAGCTCACTAAGGAAGGAATCAAAAGTTGATGTTCACAAAAATAAACTAAAAAGTTAATTGGTTCTTATACTCCTCTCTCACAAAAAGCAAAATTTGATGACTGGTATCTGGCTTGCTGGCATCACATTTGATATACTCCAATTAAGGACAGAACAGAATCAAGCCTACAATTTGCATTTCTGGATATTATTAAGTCATAAAAAATTAAAATTCTCTGGAGCAAGATGCAAAGGGACAGAAATATCATGTAGGATTTTAATAATCCAAATGCTACAAGGCACTAAATTCTAAAACTCTACATACCTGAGTGGAATGTGACATCAGAATATGAGGAGTATTTCCATGTCTCCTGGTCAAAATCTCTGCTAAGGATTTCATCAGGAATAGCATTTCGAAGGTCCTCCTTCAGTGGATCATCTGTCTCCAGGAGCTGTGAGAGATGACTCCAAACAAAGGAGCCCACTTAAATAAAATAAATA
>WUAM01000262.1:598102-628655 GCA_024336885.1 Actenoides hombroni
GGGGCTGGGAACGGCCATTGGGAGCCAGAGCCCCCCCCCGGCCCCCCGCTCTCCCTCTGCTCGTCGCGTTGTCGCCGCCCCGCCGAGCGTCACTCCCCTCGCCCGCTCGCCCTCTGCCCCTTGCCGCGCTCCCGATGCCCCCCGGGGAGGGTGGCCGGCGGCCTGGGGAGCGGGCGAGGCGGCTGCGGTTGCGGTTGCGGTTGCGGTGGGCGAGGGGCCGGTGGTGGGGCTGGCCCGGCGTGGGCAGCCGCGGGTGCCGCTGCGGTGCTCGGGAGGTGCCCAGAGCCCGGAGGTGCTCGGGAGGTGCCCAAAGCCCGGCGGCGCTCGGGAGGTGCCCAGAGCCGTGCGCTGCCCGTTCAGCCGCTCTCTGGTTTGCGGGCGGTAGGCACAGCGCGGGTGAGGCGATTCTTGCTGCTGGAGCCAGGGCCTGAAGGACCCAGCTCCGGGCGAGGTCTCCTAGGTGGTGGTTTCGGCATCCCTCCTACCCGTGAGCCCCGCTCCGTGGCATCCTTTCGGGGTGGAGGGTGCGATGGTGATGGAGCTTGGCAGAACCAGGTGGCTGCCGGAGCTCTTCACTCGGGGGTCTGTGCAGAAACTCACCTGGGTGGAGGCTGCGGGGTGGGACAGGTCCTGCCTTCTCCAGACCCTGCCGTGCAGGCTGTGTCCTGGTAAATTCCCGGGAGAGGAAAAGGTCTGAAGGAAAGCACTCTGCTGGGGTCTCTTAAGGAAGGAAGGGTGACGTCCTGCCTCTGGGTGACAGAGAGACACGAGCTGATGCTGGGTGCTACCGTCCCAGGGTGATGATGGGGCTGCTCGGGATCCCAGTCTTCTCTTACAGCAGCCTGCTTGTGCCAGACCTTTGGTTCAGAGCCCTTGGGTTGTGGAACTTCTGAGCTACTCTGCCCTTCTTTTTTTTCTCCTTTCTCTTTCTCTTTCATTTCTAACCAAAGCTTCTCGGGACAGCGACCTTAAGGCCTGTCCGATGGACGTTCGCACAGTGCTTAGGCCACAGCAGCAGAGCAGGTGTGGGTGGCTGTGAACAGCAGCTCCATATGGAGGGGGTGTGTGGAAGGTGCAGACACCCTGGCTGCCCGCTGTGTCTTGCTGAAATGGATAAAGCCCCCTAGAAGAAGGCGACCTGATTCTTGCTGGCTTTCTGCCTTTGGGTAGCAGTATAAAGAACGGGGACTTAGCTTGACAAACATCTGGCTCCTGTTTTCACTGTTGTGCTGCTAAAAGTCAGGTTGTTTTCTTGTGCCGCTGTCTGTGCCCAGCTGTCATCCCTTGCTGAGCTGGGGTGGTGGAGGTCAGTGCTGTTGTTTCGTTTCCCCTTTTAAGATCCTTTGTCCTGCAGCGTTTGCTGTCCAAAGGCAGAGCAGAGATGTGTGCTTATATGAACAGCAACGTTTGCAATTGTTTTTGGTTGTTTTTTTTTTTTCTTGGAAGAAATGGCACATCCACGGCTTCCTGTCCTCCCCCACCCATTTCCAGGCAGCCTGAGATTGCGAGATTGTGGTTTGGCCCAATATAAAGTCCTGATCCTGCAGTCCAAGCTGCAACAATGCTCTCCGATTGCAGGAGGAGTGGGAGCGAAGAAGCAGAGAGAGATCTGTGGGAAACAAGAGGAGATGATCCTAAGGAGAACATTGGGAGGACGAATCCAGGAGGGGGGTAGCTGGCAGGTGAGGAGGCTGCTGGTCAGTGGAGGGCTTGGACCAGCACTCTGGACTCACACTGCTTTGTGCCGCCGATTGCCCGCGTGACCTCTCGGTGAGCCACTCCCTGGGACCGTTGTCTGAAACGGGAATAATGATATTTTTTTTGCCGTCTCAAGGAGGTTTGCAAAGGCCTCTAGAGTCTTGGGTTGCAGAAGCAGTCACCTGAGGTGCAGGGATGAAGGTGGGACGAGAGGGGTGCAAGGGAAGCAGAGCACATTGGGAACAGGTGGAGAGAGGAGGGCAGAGTGAATGGAAGGAGGGGGGGAGAAGAAGACTGATGAACCTTCAAAAGCCATGACAGGGACTGTTAAAACAGCTCTAGATCACCTTGCGTGGGGTTTAATGCAGAGTTTCCGTGCTGAGGGTGCTGCAATGTTGGGGGAGTGCTCAGCGTCCTTCTCTCGATTCGCTGAGCTCCGGGGTAGCTGGGGAGAGAACTTCTGCCCTCCCCATCTTATTTCCTGCTCCCCCTGAGGAACCACTGGCTTAGTGGTGGTGGCTGCCTGAGCCAGAGGAGCCAGTGGCCCGTCAGTTTTGGCACCGTGGGACCGTGGGAGTGGACTGTGCCTGGGCAAGCCACTGGACACGGCCCCAGCTTTGTCGGGGAGAGCCTCTCCAGTGTGGTGTTGGCCCAGCGGAATGCTCCTCGAGGGGGTTTCAGATGGTCTCTTGCGCTGCAGGAAGGTCTGTCTCTGAAAACATTTCGGAAGACAGATGAAGTTTTAAGCCCTCGGGGTGTGAGGAGAGGCTGGTCACAGCAGGCTTGAAGGCTCGGCCCCTGGTTAGCAGGTGGAGGCTGTTCCCTCGGTCCCTTGTGTTTGGAACAGGTCCAAGTGAAATGCTGCGTGGCACCTTACGCCCATATCTCACCTGAGCAGCCCGCAAAGAGCAATTTATGCTTGCGGCAGCCTAGGACACTGGTAAATAAACACAGCTGATTGCTACCAATAAGGAATGCTGGTGAGGTGCTGGTGAACACCACAGAAAGACCTCTGTGTGATTGTTTACACCGTTCTTGTCTCGGAGCAAATTGTTTCCACAGGTTTAGATGGAGCCAGGAGGCTCACGCTGTAATTTGTGCCCTCGACAATCTCTTTGCCAGACGGGGCTACCTTAGAGTAATGGAAAAAGCCAAGTCTGGGCTCCTGCACGTCCGTTCCTTAGTGCTCGCTCTCCCACCCGTCATCTCTTTGCTGCTTCTCTGGGGCTTTGGTGGCTAATACGAGGGGGAAGAGGACCTCAGTTTGCTGTGTGAGTAGTGGAGGAGGCACGAGTCCTCGGGCTGAAGAGGTTGGTGAGGGGAAAAAACATCCTGTGCCGCGCTCCCTAGAAGCTCATGGGCTTTGGATGCTTTCCCTGTGGCTGACTGCTTGGTATTTGTGCTTCTGCTGGTGGTACCCACTGGTGCAACTGGAGGAAATGCTGCTCTGGGGACAGTGCACATCTCTGCACAAGCATGGAGCTGCAAAGCGCAGTGAGGAGAGGAGCTTGTGGATGAAAGAGGGGTAGGAGGGATGAGAGAGGGGAAAGACGAGGTCGGGTGGGACAAACCCTGCTTACGCTGTGTGAGAAGCTCCGCAGCTTGAGTGTGTGTTTTGTGTTTGTTGGGGAAAGGAAGGGAAACCTGGGGGTGCTCTGGCCTTCCAGGGCATGCCTTCTCTCGCCCGTAAACTACAGGAGGAGGAGACAATACCACCAGGAAGAACCGCGCTGCCAAGTCTGCTCTTCTGGGCTTTGCCTTTCTTCCTTTCCCTTCAAAGCTGTCTGTAAGCTGAGGTGACCTATCTGTCTGCTCCTTCGCCAGGTGTCACCTCCCTGTTGCCACTCTCACTGGTTTTCCTGATAATGGGCCAAACCTTTCTGGCAGGATTCCCACCCGCCCCCCTTCCAGTGTAATGTGTGTCTGGGCTTTGCTGGCTCATGCACGATGGAAATGCTGGAAGGCGTTGGTGGTTTTGGAACTAAGGAGCGAGTAAAGCACCTCCACAAACCTGTATCAATCTATTCCTGCACCATCCAGCCCGCTGTACCTCACGGCAGGAGGAACACACGTTCTGCCTGTGGCTAATTCAGGCAGCAGTCACTAGATTGGGGTGGTTCGGGTGGAGGGTGGTCACTGGGCAGCCTGTCTTTGCCACAACAAGGACGTTGAGGTGCTGGAGAGGGTCCAGAGGTGGGCTACAAAGCTAGTCAAGGGTTTGGAACACGTGTCTGATGAGGAGAGGCTGAGGGATGTGGGGCTGGACCTTCTTGCCCTCTCCAGCTACCTGAAGGGAAGTTGTGGTGAGGCGGGAGTTGGTCTGTGCTCCCTGGGGACAAGGGACAGAACCAGAGGAAATGGCCTGAAGTTGAACCAGAGGAGGTTCAGGCTGGATCTCAGGAAGCATTTCTTTCCAGAAAGGGTTGTCAGGCATTGGAATGGGCTGCCCAGGGAGGTGGTGGAGTCACCATCCCTGGAGGTGTTTAAGAGCCGGGCAGATGTTGTGCTTAGGGCCATGGTTTAGTGGTTTTTGACAGGGCTAGGAATAAGGCTGGACTTGATGATCTTGAAGGTCTCTTCCAGCTGAAACTATTCTATGATTCTATGAAGAGTCACTCCTTACTGACCACTGCAAAACAATAATATCACATTTCCAATACAAAATGTGGTAATAATACAAAAACATATTTTAAAAGCGACCTACAAAGTATTAAGATTTAAATAAAAATTGATACAGATTGGTACCATTGCATCTGTAAAGTAAATGTTACAGTGAAGTATCATTTAGGAATGTGTAACACTTGAGTAGTTGCTTGGCTAACCTTGACTGGATGTTTCTTTCAGCAAAGTCTTCTGTACTTGTTTAAATAACTCTTCATGTGGACATTTCATTGCTACGTAATAAGCAGCAATTCTTATTTCCACATCTTCACTGGTTGCTTGATACAGCTGAACTAATATAGTATTCTAAGAGAAAAAAAGATAAAAAGATAAACAAAAAAGAAAAGTACAGTTATGACTTCCAGAAAACATCTCATGTACGCACTTTCAGGTACAGGTGGGGTTTTCTCTCTGAAAGAGATAGCTATTGCTTTATACCTGGCAAAGTAATTTCATGCAACACGTACACAAATGTATGTACATATTCTCTATACTACTTTATCTACAAATTTCCAGAACACCTGAATCCCATACCAACTAATTCACCTGTACAGGACTGTGCAAAACAGAGCCTCACTTGCTAGCACTGCTGTTCACAACGGGTTTATTGCACCACAGGGGAGAGCTGCTCTGCTCTATTTCACATGCAAGCCCCAGCTAACACACAGACAACAACAACTACTTCTTTGTTTTAAGATCACTGTTTCTGGTCTTAGTCAAAGGTAGAACTGTAACAAATTTATTCTGTTCAACACTTCCCTGGTATCAAAAAGCATGAGTTGTTTGGTGAACTGCCAGGAATTCAGACCTTGGTGACTGATGATAGTAACATTTCTATCAGCATTTAACACCCCCAGCCCACCCTCAGTTTAGCAGGCCTTTTGCTAGACAATAACGGGATGCTTCATACTTTCAATAGGTCTAAGAAGCGACACCTGAGCTTCATAACTACAGAACAAGCAGATTACACCAATCCATGTTAGCAATAAAATTTGAAAAGCCACAGAAAATGCTTCTTCAAGTGCCAGTCCATGTGGAACATCTTGTTCTTCTGAATCAAGACAGCCAGCTTTGCCCAGGCTAGCACTCCTGGTTTTGCCATTCTTTTTAGCATCAAGTTATTTGGGATGAAAGAGTTTTGTGTTTTCTTCTATTAAACCATTAACAAAAGGACACTATGACAGCATGTTGCCAATCACAGTCAGCTCCTAATGTTAATACTTAGCATTACAGAGAATAACGCAGTGGAACAGACCATAGGAAAAAATCAAGTGCTATGGGTTTTCAGCCATAACCCACACAGACATCAGCCCCACCAGCTGAAGTAACTTTTAAAGAAGTCATCAACATTCCCTCAGCCACAGGACACATTACCTCAACTACAGCAAAGCATATTATAGGTCCATTCATCAGGGTGGTCCTATCAATCTTTCCAACAGTGGAGGAGCTCTGCTGGAAGACACGTTTGCACTCGTTCCTTATTTGCTTGCATGTTTCATAACTATGCCAGAAGGTCAAAACTTTGGGGCAGCACCAGGAAGCCAGCAGTCACCTGCTGGCAGTAAATCACTTACCCTGACAGAGCAGGGAATGCGCCTGAAGGCCTGGATAGCAGCGAGACGAATTTCCACTGGATTACTTTTCAGGGCAGCACACAAACCCAAAACAGGAGCTAGAGAAGCTGCTGCCAGTCCTGCATTTCCGATGGCTTTTAATACCAGTTGCATCTGTAAATACAAAGCAAGGTAGGAAAAAAATTTCTCTATGTTTTCAGCAATTTTATTGCATTTTCTGTGCAAAATTCCCTGTTTAAAATGATGACTGATCAGTTGGAAGTTTACTGCAGCCCCTATTGTACCAGCTATACTCTGGCTTTACTGTGAGGACAAGACTCATATGAATGGCTGTTCTAATGCCACTACTTACTTTACTACATTATTTACCTATAATTAAAATCTGGCTTCAATCTGGTGGAATGCAAAACCATTAAAAAAAAAAACAAAAAAAAGCCTGCATTGCAATGGCAAAGCAGAAGTCAGGGATTTGATGTACAATAAAAGTTTTTCAAATAGTTTGATTTTCCCTTTTGATCACAGACATTTTAACTTTCAAGTAATTCACCAGAGTTGAATGGAAACATGGAGACACAATAGCCAATTTAAAATAGTTTGTCAACAGATGTCAGAATGTGACCTGTTTTCTTTTCAAACATCCACAACTTCGGAACCCAGAAAACATGCTACTTCTGGTAATCAATTAATTTTTAATTACAAGCTCTGTTTTACAGTTTAGAGCCCAGGGACTTAAATGTAATATAGTGCCTGATTTTCCTTTTACTGACAGTGCTCTAGAAACAACTTTACTCAAGCCAGAACAGTTACATTATTCAAAAAACTCCCACGACTGTCTGGGGTCGGAAACTCTCATTCACTATTGGTTTGAGACATCAGGTAGGAGGCCTCTCCTATTTTCCTCCCCATATTCAGTGTAAAGTTCTCACACACAAAGATACCTCTCCCACTCTTCTGTACACTCACAGAAACATGCTGCTGAGTTTCAAAAGGCTGCTCTTCATTCATCAGACAGCTGGTTTTTGCAGAACAGGTTTCAAGAAGCTAATGAGACTTGGGCAATCTTTCTCACCAAGACCCTGTTTATCAGTTCCCTCTTCTCATTTACTAATCTCTTGGCTAATTTTAATCAGACTTGTTGGAAGACAAAAAGGGTTACAAAAAAAGTGCAATGTTTTCATGAAAACAGGCAGTTGGGTGGGAGTAGTGATTTTGGCTGGGATGGAGTTCATTTTCTTCATAGTAGTCTGTATGGGGCCGTGTTCTAGATCTGTGACCAAAACACTGTAAAGTTTTAGCTATTGATCAACAGTGCTGCCCAGCATCAAGGCTTTAGCTGTTTCTTACTCCACTTACCCAGTGAGTAGGCTAGACATGGGTAAGAGGCTAAGAGAGGACACAGCCAGGACTGCTGAGCTGAAGTTACCAAAGCAGTAGTTCAAAACATATGGCATCATTCTCAGCAATTAAACTGTTTGTGTGGAGGGAGTGGGGGTGGTTCCAAGGTATCCAGGGCACAGGAACTGGCTGGGTACCAGGTGGTAAGAGACTGCTTTTGCATCAATTACTTTTTGTATTGTTGTGGAGGTTTTTTGTGGGATTTGTGCTGTTGGTTTTTTTGATTGTTTGTTTGTTTGTTTTGGGGTTTTTTTTGTTCATGTGTGTTTTTGTTGTTATTTTTTTTCCCTTCGCTTACTCTCTCTTTATCTCAACCAATGAGTTTTCTCGGGTTTGCCCTTCCAATTCTCTCCCCCAGTCCACTGCAGGGGGAGTAAGTGAGTGGCTGTGTGGTGCTTAGCTCCTTACCAGGGTTAACCCACCACAGTAGAGCCAAGAAATTAATGCTGTTCCCCACAGAGAAAGACTGCAATATAAACTGAACAGACACGTTCGCTTCATTTGGTCAACTGCTAGCAAGCTGGTACTGACAGGCATCCAGCCCAGGAACACAGTTCTAACTTGGAACTACCCATATGGCACCCTCCTTGCCCAGCTGGCAGCAAGGGACCTCAGAGGAAACAAGGACAGAGCAGACGCTCAGGTAACCATACCAATCCCACTAATAATCAGCAACATTGAAATGAAAGCTTCTCTTGAAAATCCCACTCCACATCCATCTTTGGGAATTAAATGGCTGGTTTAATTTTTTGAAATGCCTCTAAGAGCTCAGTAGAGACCAGTGAGGCACCTCTGAGAAATGTGAGACCATTCACCAGTGTGGTGATGTCTCTCACCAATGGAGAGCACAGACTTCAAAAAGGATTCTTTAGAAAAAAATTAGAATAGATGATGCAAGTAGTGGATCCCCAAATGATGTAAAATCCCAATACTATCTAAACAAACTAGGTAATTTCATCTAGTACATAGCAAAGAAACTGAAAACATCACAGATATTATGATTCCATGGCTAACAGAAAGACAAAGAAGTTCAGCAATGGAGTATTTTCTTTTTTTTTTTTAGTTAAAATAAAAATTTTGTTCAAGGTACATAAAATCTGGCTTTTTAAGTTATTCCTTCAATAGATAGGCTAAGAATTAAAAGCAAACAGACTGCTCACACTGTACGAAGTAAAATACAAATCCTGTGTGCTTATCCTGCACACTGGAAAATTAGACACAAGATGAATTTGGCTCTTGGGCTCTTACTGCTTCCTGATACACTGTCACTGGTACCCCTGTCTTCTAAGCACGATAAAGAAGAACCAATTGTTTAAGTAGATCACCAAACTGAAGATACAAAGATATTTCTTCAGCAGCAAATGTCAATTAAAAATGTGCTTCTGTATGACTGATACCTCGCTGATCCGTTCGGCATCTCTCACGGTACAGTTTCCTCCCAAAAATGTCCCAAGAGTCCTCACCACACTCTGCACAGCAGGAACAGCATCACAGGACACGTAAGCTGAACAAAACCTATGTAAGAGAGCAGTTACTCCTAAGAAGTAGCTCTGGCTTGCTCCCGGTGACATCAGCAAAGGCTGTAAATAAGCACAGAAAGAACAGGATGTTTCAGAAAAGTCACTCTCATCATTACTGTAACACACCATAGAAAATAAATGTATCTAAATATTTACATTTTAAAACTCAATCACAACAATGCAGATTTTCAAACAGTCCCTAAGGGATTTAAACAAACAAACAATAAAGGACAACACTGTAGAGGTACAGTGGGAAATTCTTCCACCTTCACATGTATACATATGGGCTAAATCAGTGTCAACATGATACAGACCTCAGCTCTCTTCACAAGAAATCATGCCCTACGTGCTTAGGAAGGAGTGTGAAAACAAATCTAAACCATTTGCCAGGACCCTCAAAATAGTGAAACCAGTGTCTAGTTTCTCTAAGTCTTACCTCAATACTTAGCAAAAGTACTGACAGCTCAGTCAGTCACAGGCAGTTTACCTATTTTCAGAATGAAAATTATTATTAACCTGCAAATTCCCAATTCCTGTCTCCTCTGAAGCAAGCCTGTCACTGTTGGAATCCCACAACTTCAAACAATGTTTGCAAAGCCCAAATGAAGTCAAAATTAATTATTTCACATAGATGCTGTGGAAAGCCAGCAAACACCGAGAGCATGCATGGCTGCATTCTCTTTTGAAATCAAGATTAAAATAGCCATTAGTTTCCCCACCAAAATTACCTGGCCAGAGTTTGATATAAATCTATGAAAAAGACTGCTATTGTAAAATACATAAATTATGAGCCAGCTATATTGACAATAAATTAAAGGAGAAAAAACAACATCCACTCACAGCAAGAGATTCAATCATGCCTGATGTGGGTTTAGGCATGAATGACAATGACCAGAAGAAATATTCTACTTTGTCTTCCTCAGCTTCTCCGGAAGCTATAATTTCTTTCATTAGGACAACACACGCCTCTGTAGCACAAGTTGGGAGAGCATCTATTAGTGGCTGCCTGTAACACAAGAAAAGAGTACAGCCCGTCTAAACTGACCAGACTACGCAAGAATCAAACACATGGAGGTTGGGCTTCTTTCAGAGTAAACAGAAGTCCACCAGCTTAGTAAATGCCAGATTCCACAGAAATCAACATTATCCTTTGGTTTAGTGACCTTACAGAAATATGCTTCAACCAAGACCTGATGAAGTGTATTGATGTTTCAAGAACTCTACGTTACCAGGCTTTTAAGAAAAATATTCAGTTGCTTTCTCTATAAAGGAAGCCAAAACATATCCCAGGTTTGACCTCTAAAGACCGAGGTACCTTAAAGCACTGATTTTTTATTAAAGTGGTTTTTTTCTTTCATTTCACCAATAAAAAAATGTAAATTTCAGATCTTAATAGACCACCTTTTTACTTACTGTGCTTTTTTAACCTTACCTAAGTGAAAAGGTTACACCAGCATGACAGACTACGCACTTCATAACTGAAGAGTCCCTCTAAATTTTCTCTACTTACCTCCTATACAGGTGGATGGACCCTTCCCCATTAACTAGGAAGCACTTAAAACTAAACTGGGTAACAGAACTTGAATCAGAGGAAGAGTAGTCTGCATGGGATTCTTTTTAGCACCTCAAGTTAATAACCTTGTCCTGGGTAAAATTAGTCTAAAGTTAATCCAGAAAGAGGCAGAGTAGTTTAGATTACTTTTCAATACTGCAGAATATTATCATGACTATGTGTCAAAAGGCAAGAATAAACCTAAGCCAAAATAAAACTTGTCCCTTTTGCAGGAAGTAATGTTTAAGATACTGTTACAAACATAAAAGCTGACATTACATTAATTTCAAACAGGCTGATGATACTTTGTACTTAAACTAAGTAAAACACTTCCTTCTTTGTTTACACTTTTCAGAACACTGATTTCTGAGGGAGACAAAAATTGTATTGATTTTAATAATACTGGTTAGTATTTCTAAAAGTATCAAACCATTGGATCAGAACCATTCTTGACTGCAGGGGTGTGGGGGCCTTGACCTTTAAACCTGCAGTTCAGTGATCATACTGATCATACTGGTATGAAGCATCCTGAGATCAGGCTGCTACTGAAAGATGTGGCTCTACCATGGCCGTACTTCCAGCCTAACATTTTTCTCCTCTTCCCCTTGAGCACTAAAGGCACTGAAGGTACAAATCCAGGCAAACCTTTTCATAACAAATGGCAGTAGAGGCTTAAAATCAACAGCATTGCTTTCCATCTAATCCATGACTCAAGTTTCCTGTTCACATTGTTCCTGAAACAGGAAGTCTGCCTGTGGGAATAAGCATGAGTCAGGAAAGCCCATTGCATAAACAGTGTTGGTTCAGCAGGGAGAGGGTATCATCCTGCTCTCACATCAACAAGATCTGCAATATTGCAGTCTTCCTTTAAAGTGCTCCAAATTCAAATGCAACGCTTGGGCATGGATTGAAAACATTATTCTATTTTAAATATTTATTTCCTATTTATTTATTTATTTATTTATTTTTAGATGCAATTACTAAAGAGGCCTTACCAGTTGTCTCTGCATTTGAACGAAGATCTTTGCCATAGTTCTTTCAAGGCCTTCAGAGAAAGATGTCGAAGCTCAAACACGAGGGCCATGAAAAGGTCTGCAGTCTGTAAGAAAGCATGCAACAAATGTCACAGTACAGCTGTGCAGAAACCTGCTTTAGAGAACACAGAACGAGAGACTCTGGGTGACACCAGCACTACCATTGATTTGCTATGTAACCCGAGAGTGAAGCCTCTCTTCCCTCTGCCCCTATCTTCCTTCTCTCCCTTGCTTTTCTCTTCAGGCTGCAAACATGAAAGGAGGAGTTTCATTTAGGACATCAGTTGGTCCTTCAAGCAGCATTGCTTGTTGACTACTATGCAGGCCACTAGCATGCAAACAAATAATAAACCAAAATGCAGCACTGTGGTTACAATCCAGAAGTGAAGGCCATAATCTTCTCTGCGTTTGCACTGCAAGATCCTGATTTATGACCAGAACTGCTGACATAGCCTTAACACAAAATAAAACAATAGTCAAACTACCTTTATATTAGTCTTAAGGTTATGAGACAGATCATTTAAGTGAGGTTTGGACAACAGTTTAAAGTTTTGTTGAGCACCACTTCTGTTGTGTTTTGCACCTTCCTGGGGAAAAGCTGAAGTGTAACTGCTCCTAGCTCTGCAGGCAGCATGGCCTTAGCTAAGAGCGTAGCAGCAGTAGAGCTGTTCTCCCTGGCTAAGCTGAATTGCTGCCACATACTGCAGCTCTTTCACCTGCAGTACATTATCACACACACATTTCAGTGTAAATAAATTCCCTACATTTGCAAGCTACCCCTCACTCTTGTGGGCAAAACTGAAAGAAACTATTTCAGTGTTATTTCTTTAAAAACTCAAGTGTTCCAGTCTAGCTGTACAGCTGAAGCTGAATAGGTCCATTTAATCATTTATTTGCATGTGCATGGATGAAAAAAGTTAAGAACAATGCAGAGCTGACTCCCAGTTTACAGAAAAGTAGCTGCCCCTATAACAATTTACATTAAAAAAGCCCACCACTTAACATATATGGCAGTATCAGTTTCCTACCAGCTGAAACAAGTATTTCTCAGAAACTACTGTCCCAAGGTACTTTTGGATGTGTATTACATTACCAGCAATAATTTTTATTTTCTAAAATGTGATTCAGGA
The DNA here is from genome assembly GCA_024336885.1 of Actenoides hombroni. Taxonomy (NCBI): domain Eukaryota; kingdom Metazoa; phylum Chordata; class Aves; order Coraciiformes; family Alcedinidae; genus Actenoides; species Actenoides hombroni. Next base: position 610,667 of record WUAM01000262.1, read on the forward strand.
AATCAAATTAATCAAATGTTGAACTGAATGCATTATCAAGATGACAGAAGCCTATCTAATTTCATGGAGTACAAACCTTTCAGTGTCATCCTGACACAAAACAGGCTCTTTATTACCTACCCAGCCTATCCTCTGCTGAGAAAGGAGAATCTTGCCTCCTTTTTTCAGATTATTTTCATTTGCACATACACTATTTATCACATTGCTATTTTGGCCTCAGCAGAAGCTTTTTGGAGAATAGCATTTTAAAGGCTAAATAGCATGTATATGTGTCCTCTGAGACCTGAGTTGAAGAAGGGAGATAGGTCTCAGTTACTTGAAGAATTACCAGAATGTTAAATACAGCAGCCTGTATGTTCATTTTAACCTAACTTGATAGCGTACAAGTTTTAATCACGCCCCATGTCACACCAATTCCCTTCAATTCTTTATTCAGATGTGAAAGCCTAAGACATAGGACTACTGTTCTCTTTCCAAAGAAAAATATTTTTCTTCATGTGAAAAATCATACAAATGAAGTTGAATTCCATTAAGACACATTTCCAAAGATCTGGAGAGAGACCTACTTAGACTTCCTGATCTTCCTTCCAGAAGCTTCTTCCAAAAGCAATGAAAAATTGGAAAAACCCCATGGTAGCATTTGATTTCAATTGAAGACATTTTCAGTAAAAAGAAGCTGGCTTTCTGTAAGCTGATGAAGTAATTCTTACTGTGTTGTTCAATAGGCTGAGGGGATAACATGCCAGATCTAATCCAAACATCGTTCATGTGCGTGTTCTTTTGGGACTTCTTTTCTTCTTAGCAATAGTATAGTAATTTCATCTAATTGAAATTTAGTCTTGTACACAAAGCCCTACCTAGGTACTAATTCTGATAACATTTATAATTCCATAGCTAAAAATCATGTATTCCATGCCATCCTTACCTTTAAGGTCTATTTATTTTAAAGAGAAGTTACCAAACCCTCAACACTACAGCACTAGCGAAACAGATTACATTTCATGGTTTATAAAATACTCAGAGAACTGTGTTTAACAAAGTTGTTGGGAAGCATTTGTAAAAGCCAGGCCATACATGCATTTTTGCACATGCAAATCCACTCTGGGCAGCACGATTAGGGGAGCTGGGGAGCCTGACAGACAGCATCCCAAGGAGCTGTGTGTGCAGCTGCTGCTGAGCTCAGGTGGCCCATCAGCTGCAGGCCACAGCACAGTACAAGATAACATTTCCAGATTTATGTGTTTCCAGGGGATGTAATTTTAGACTGCAGACTGACTTCACTCTGCTTCACACCTGCTGACTAGACAAGCTCCCAGCTAATAACTCAATGCAAAATTTCACATAGAAACAGCTATTTTTACTTCCTAATAATCACAGAATCACAGAATGTTAGGGGTTGGAAGGGACATCTGAAGATCATCGAGTCCAACCCCTCTGCCAGAGAAGGATAAAACTAGAGCAGATCATGCAGAAATGCATCCAGACAGGTCTTGAAATAATGAAGTTTCAGAATGGACTGTCTGGTCAGGTGGGCTGTTTGTATTTTGTAAAGTAGATTGCATTGAAATTGAGTTGTCAGATAAACAATAAACTCATTGCAAATTCTTCTATTTGCAATATCTTAATAAAATATGTGCAAATTTGGCTCCCACTCCCACCCCTAAATGAAACATAACTAAGACTGGCTTTTATTCTACAGAGGAGCTTACCTTTCCTTCTATGTGCACGCTTACTGTAGCTCTACTTAAAAACCAGAAATGCTCTGAAAGCATAAACATGGTACAGTTCAGATTGGAAGGTGAAGTAGTACAATGCTTCCCAATAAAAGTGTTTCTATTTGTGATATACACAATATACAAAAAAGCCTTTGAAAGCTTGAGACCTTATTTGCAGCTGAGTAAAAGTCCATTTAACCACAGGGGAGGTTGCTTTGAAGATGCGTTCAATGAACATCTTTGGTTTTGCCTATTGATTTTTGTTCTCAGTGAAAGTGTTGAGGCCTTCTCTCCAGTAAATCTAGTATATCTCTTTGGAACGGGACAGCTGCCTCTTCTGCATGGAACTTCTGGGTTTCATCTGTCTGATTTATTTTTTTTTCCAGCTCTATGTATGTTAAAGAACAAGTGATTTCCTTGAATTGAAGGTCACGTGCAAAATCAGATGGAGGTGACACACTCTTCTCTCTGAAGTCTACTGGTTGAACAGCTATGATTATTCTCTCCCTGCCATGGCATAACTTACCTTCCTTCTGATCCTCATCAGTTCTTTCTTTCTTGGTTTCTTACCTTGCCAGTTACCCTTATTTCACCCTCGATTTCAGGAAGAATCTAACTGTACCTGGTCACAGACCGGGTTTAAGTGACCTGACAAGCCATTCCAAATACCATCTTCCGATTCAAACCAGACAAAGGCTTCTGTTCCTGCTAAAATTATTACAGTCATACAGAAAAAGAACAGTCAAATACTAAAAAGCAAAATAAGCCATGTAACTACAGTATCTTAATTCATCTGGATAATCAGAACATCTTCCTTATGAAGGAAAGTTCTGTCACACTGCCTACACCCACAAGTTAGAAACATGCAAATCCTAACACCCAGCTAGCTAGTAACTAGCAATTAGAATGCCCTACGAGAAAAACAAATGGTGAGACCATGTCCTAAAGTAAACTCTTTTAGGTCAGACTTGGGTACAGGAGTTGGGCAAAGTGAATCTGACATACTCTCATCCACACTGCTTAATGCATACATAGCCCCATTCACCAGAGCTACCAATCCAGCATCAAAATCCAGACAGCCAAACGTAAATGCAGCCCCCATGAGAAGCTCCATGATGGGCTTCCTTCAAGTGTCTCTCATGTGAGGGTCCCTCCTCTCCATCCCTTTGACCATTCTTTGTCAGTATGCAGCATGCTCACTTAACGGTCCCTGAGCTAATCTACATCCACATTGAAATTCAATCTTGTCTCATAATAGCATTAAAAAATTAAGCAACAACTTTGCTGCCTTGGAAGTGACACAGTCTCCACCCCTATTTTCTCATCCCTTCACTGTTTCCCCTGGAAGCAGGCATTTTCCCTTCCATTTACTCTGGTGGTTTTGTCCTGTAAAAAATGCACAATCTCGCCTCATTCAGAGCCAAACAATGAGGGGACAAACAAGCCATACATGGCTAACAGCAGAGCTGTCTCCCCAGCAACCTTGGGGGCATTCCCATAACTTCTTTCCTGGCCTAAAGGACATTTTATCAGTTGGAATGAGGTATAATAAAGATCCCCTTTGAAATGTCTTGTCACAGAGAAGGAACACCCTGAAACAGTGAAAACGGCTGACAACCAATCAAACCCTTTGCTGGGACAGGCATATGATGAATAATTCACCTCTTTTTAAGACAGTGGCACAGACAGCAGCCACTTGTGCTAATCTTAGTAATTTACAAAACAAATTTCCCACACATGAAGCCAGTGGGCCTCTCTGGAGACAAGTGACATCCCACTGTCACTGGGAAAAACTGTCTACCATTCTTTCAAAGACACTGAATTATGAGTGTTCAAAAGAAGGTAGGATTTAGAGAAAGTTTCTCAGGTCCACTGCAGTAATTTCTTTTTTCAACCTTTTTCAAGCAGTATGTAGTCTGTTCCTAAATGCCATCACATATTGCTGTTACAATGACAGCCACATAGAATTAAGCAGTATTGTACCCAAAAAGGCTGCTTTTATTCTCCATTAGCAAGAACTATTATGTTTATGTCTATGTTAGCTGTCTATAGCCCCATCCTCCCTAGCATCCAGGTAAAAGAGATGGAAGACTTGCTTAGAACTCAGAGAGAAAACTATTCCATATACCACCACTCAGAAAGGCCATCTGCTGCTCTCTCTTCATGCCTAAAGTCAGGCTACGATCCCAGGTCAGACCATGAACACCATTTGATAGGTTGGGAATAACCACCAGGGTTATCATTTATCATAGCTGACTGAAGTTGTTCACTTAGCAGTTGTGCCCACGATCCTTCTCCACCCTGTGCCTTTGCCTTAAGTCTCACACCACATTACACAAACACCTACTTGTGCTCAATAATCACAGCTGAAGCTAAGGGAAAGGTGAATAAAGATAGTATATTAATTTCTAAACAGGCATCCCTGGCCTGCAGAGCTGTAATCCAGCAGTGCACTCTTCCCCAGTCCCTATAAAGCCTGTACTCCATCTCCCAGTATCTGCATGTCCCCCCACCCAGGGAAGAGGCAGGCAGAGCTTCTCTTCTTTGGCATGGGACTTAACCTAGATGAAGGAAGATGAAGTACCTTCTCCTAGGCTAGGTCTCAAAGCTTTCAGTTAAAAACACTTGTACCTATGTGAATTTACAGGAGAAATCACATCTCTACTACACAAGAAATATCTTGTTCCAAAGTACAAGCAATCTAACAAGACAAGAACATCAGAGGACAAGGACTATATCAGGAATGAGCTGACTAAATTCACCAGTGGAAAATTCTTGGCAGCACCAAGGCCCAGTTTGGTGCTTTCCCCATTAAACCATACTTGTTTTCTAGTAATATCCTGACCACAAATGTCTTAAGAAGTATATTTTCTATTTTCAAATGTAAATTTTTTTCCACACTGTTCTGTATAGGAGCTTCAATACTAGCAAGAACCACTCTGTATGAGGGATAATGGGACATGAAGTGCCCCCTCTTTTAGGTCATTGCCCTCAGTTCATCTCAGGTCAGCAACAATTAAGCACCATCACCTGTTGATCCTTCAGTACTGTATAAAACAGCTGCTCTTGATAATCTCCAAATTTCACAGAAAGGAACCTTCATTTCAAAGACAGTGACAAATACTAACTGATCCAGCTGCTGCCAGTATCAATAAAAATTACATGACCTGAGTGAGATAAGAAGGCAGGCAGGCCTTCACCCAGAGTGATGGTCACCATAGGAAAAAATAAAATGAAATTAAGCCACTGCATGTTCCACATGACTGGAATATTCCACCCTATCTCAGCAGCACTCACCAATAAAACGGGTTTAGATGAGAAGTGCTTCCCTCTGGACCTAAGCAGTATCCCCAGAAAACATGATGGTTATTACTAGAACTCATCAGAAGCACATGGAACCTCAGAGCCAAGATCCAGAGGCAAGGATTTCATGTGCAAACTGTTTTGAGGGGATGAGGCAACAGAAGGACCACAGAACCCCAATAAACATGGAAACAACAGCACTACCAGAGGTGGTGTCCCACTCTAAAGCTGTATAAAAAGGGTTTTTACAATTAACCATCCAAACCATCAGTGATAGCACAAACCAGAAACTTTTTTTTTTTTTTCTCACAGCAAAACAAAAATTCTGAATATTTTTCTTTCAGGTTAATTGAGAATACAGTTCAAAATTCCTTTTGCACAACATTCAGGGTTCCTATGACATTTGTACTCTTCAGTTTGACTTATTGTTTGTATAGGAAAATTCCACTTCAAAGCATTTTATCTTTCTAGAAGTCCACATTAAAAATAAAAAAACCCACAATGGAAGGCTTCAGTATTTCATACTGCTGTCCCCCCTTATCTGTGTAAGAGATCTCTCCAACCGCAAAGGAAACGTAGGCTCTGTGTAAAAACTTACCTCAAAACTCATACTATGTGCTAAGCAAAGCTTCCACACTAGTTCAGTCGCTTCCCCTCCAGTGACTTCCCTCTCAGTTTCTTCCCTTTCATAGAGCATGCTGGTCACATACAGATCCTCAGAGCCCACTGTAAAGACATAAAGAAAAGTCAGGTATCTGGTGGTTGCCAGCCATTTGCTATGGTTAACCCTAATGCTAGGAGAAAGTTTCTCTCTGAGTCTTTATTTCTACACGTAAGAATCTCTCTAGCCTCAATAAAGCCAAGAGCAGAATATGAATGCCTGCAGGCAGGTTGAATTTAAGAACACAACAGAATAAAGGCCTAAAGACAAGTGTGACCTAAAAGAAAAAGTCAGGGACATAAAACAAAGAAGATACGCATGAAAAAAAGTCCATCAATATGCCTCTTGCAATGGCCCTGATACTTGACATTCATTGCCTTTTCCAATTTTATCTCATCACTTGCTCCATCCCACATTTCAACCCCCCCGAAACTCAACAGGAGACCTAGGCGCCAACAGAAATAAATAATTGGGCTCTTAAGTTCTTCCTGAGGAAGAATATTGTTGTCTTATGTCAGCATAACTATAAACAGAGAGTGTCCTGGAAATCTGGATTTTCTTTTTAAAAACAAAACCACAACTATTTATAAGCAGACAAAAAAATAATACAAAATATTTATCAACATTTAGACTCAATTTTAAAATCTTTCACCAGGCAAACCTTCCATGGACTTCAGTAAAATCATTATCCTAAGGAGCAGCACACAGAGCAAAGAAGGAACAGAAATCAAAACAGTTCTCAGCCGTGGCACATCCTTAGTTCCATCAGGACTTGCAATTATTTAGGCTCCATTTGTACACAAACCAGGAGTTGTCCTCAGACAAAGGAAGGCTGATGCTCTGTGTAGAAGTGGGCTAGGTATGTCAAGTAGGTAAAAAATGAGTTGGCCATTACAGAAACCTATCACTTTTGGAGAACCACCCAGTTTCACTACAGCACTCCCCAACTCCCAAAGAAAGAACAGCTCTCAGTAGCCCCCACTGTAAAAACATCCACTGTCACATCACTTAATACATTAAAGGAAATAGCAGGTGCACAGAGTTCTCACAGGCAGGGTGCCATCCCAAGATTTTTCCAGGAAAGAAATTTACTTTATTTTAGCAGAAGCATCATGTTACCTTTTTTGTATAGTGCCTCTGTTTCCACTTGAAAGAGTTTCAGTGAAGACTCTGTCTTTGTCTTTGCCCCACTGCCTTTTGGAGGTAACAGTGTAACAAGGTTGGACTCGGTACACTTGGCCTCTGCCAGGACTCCATCCTTAATGCTCTGAACACATTCCAGTTTGGAGGACAGGATCTGCTGCTCAGACTGAGAAGAACAGATACTTCAGGTAAAGTCTTTATGACCTCTCTGTCAGCCTGCCCAATCCTTCCTCTCCCAACTGGAAAGGATTCCAGTTGTGTGATACAGTGGGACGTCTCCTGTTCATAGACCTTTGACAGCACCCAGCCTGTGGTGGTCAATATGCTCTTTATTTTCAGTCCAATTTTTCCTTCACTGAAATGCAACTGCTACTAAAACTTGCAGCATCAAATGGTCTCAATTCATTTCCATTCACAAAGCATCAGTGTTAAGCACATCTTTTTAGTCAGCAGAGTTGAGAAATCAAAAGGCTTCAAAATTCCAACTAGCTAGTAGAAGAAACAAGCAATACCTAAGAAAACCAGCACGAGATACAAACACTGACTGGATTTGCCATGACCACTGGAAAGCTGCAAGTTTGGCTTTTAGAAAAGCTTCTATCTTGCTGAAGTTTTCTGCAAATAACTTCTTCTGCATAATGTATTTTTCCTATCTACATCTCTCAATTCCTCTCTTTGATGCTCTGCTTTAAGTTTACCACTATAACATATTTTAATGAGAGAGTTTAATCCAGGTGCTTAAAAACCTTTTGCATTTATACTAAAACGTTCATCAGCTACAATGCAAATTTGCATTACAAACAAATTCCTTGAACAACAGGCATCACAGGGACAATAATATTCATCATTTTATTGCTGAGGATTCAAGCTTGGGCAGACACACACAAACATAACTCAGCATAAATGACTATTCAAAAATGTTTTCATGTTCATTATGACTCTTCAAAGAAGTTCTAAGGCCTTGTGGAGGAATTGGTGGCATTTCTTCAGCACTCACCGACACGTGAGGAAGAACAGCAGACTGCACAGAAGTAAAAGCAGAATAGCGATGCGAGCAGAGGTTTAAGTCCCTTGTCTTGACAAGAACTGAACCTTTTCGCTGATACCTGGTTGGGCATATTCCCAGAACATCCACCTAGTAACAAATGTACACTGCTAAATTGCACATGCACACATACGGTAAAAGCAGGTATTATGGGCTATTACAATTACTTTTAATAATTCTTTAGTTGTAATAACAATGCAGAGGCAGAAAAGGGCAAATAATTTTGGAGACCTGGGTCAAACTTTATAGTAGCCAGGGTTTCTTGATTTGTTTCACTTCACTCCATCATTCTGGGTTGGATCATTTACAGATGTATGCTTTTTCATTTAAATTTTGTGAGTTTGCAGGGAAGCATTAATTCAGAAGATCATTTCTACTCAGAAGTGATGCAATTCTATGAGCATCCCAAACCTGACTGCAAAACATCCATGTAAGCACTGGTATGTAGTAATAGCATGAGAATGAGGTAAAGCACATCATGCTGAAGGTCAGTCTGGAGACTGTTCTTCACCACAGAACAAGTGCAGCCAGGTACCACAGCCCCACTTGTGCAAACACACAGGTGGGAGTGGGGGTGACCGTTCTTTCAATGTAACACAGATGAACTTGAGCTTTAGCATTCAAAAAAAATTGAATAGAGCTCTGAGAAGCTTGATCTTAAAGACTCCTGAAATTCGTGAAAAAAAGTAATGATGAATAATCATGAATAATCAATATTGCATTTTCCCCAGAGAACATGTAAAGCACAAGCCCTGGTGTTACAGTTACTCAGAAAACTTCAGTACACAGCTTTTCCTTAGGTAACCAAGTAGTAAATTCTAACCCTCAACAAGAATGGAAATTATAGATAATTTCATAACATTCACTACAAAAAGCAATCAGACGATGACCACTGGCTGATGACCATTCACCAAATGGCAAAAACCTCTAGCAATTTACAAAGGAAATAGACTTAACATATACAAGGGCTAACAGCAACCCCAGGGAGTGACTCTACCAATGGTCTCACCTCTTCAACAACTGCACTAGCAGTGGATATTTGTGACGTCTGCAGGACACTGAGAATGCCTCGCTTTATGTTCAGTGCCCAGGTCTGTTCTCCCTTCACAGGACAGAGCTTCAGAACTTTCCCATCATGGAGAGAAAAATGAAGAGGATGTTGTTCTAGTATTTCCCTGAAATAAAACAGTTCATAGTTTCTTGCTTCAGACAGTGACTTCAAGTCAGTTTATGGCATTAGACTGACTTTCTCAAGTCAGTTTATGGCATTAGACTGACTTTCTCAACAAAGCTGTTCTTCCACAATGGATCTGTCTTATTTTGTATTGCCATTCTTGATAGCAATCTCTATTCTTCATTAATTCATCCAGCAACCTCTATCCTTCATGTATTCGTCCTGACCCTAAGAGCCCTTAAAACCCAAAAAGACCCTATCAAGATAATCACAGCATTTCTGACACAACCGTAACACTTAATAAAGCAAACTCCTAGTAAATTCTTCACCAGTAATTATTCTTGAGGGCAATGATGCTTGTTTAATGCAAGAGAGAAATTTCATGTTATGAATCAGGATACTTAAAGGAATTGGTGAGTATTGTTCAGTTGCAAATTAACGACATACACTCTGTATCATTCTTCTTCAGCTGTGATACACAAAAGAATAACTGCTTTGCAATCAACTCACACCTTCCTGCTCTTCTAGGTGTACCTGTGTGGGCTTTATCACAAACTTATCCCCCAGTCTCTGTTGTCAGTTCATTCCCTTTCACTATCCCAGATTGAGAGTATGCTGTTGTCTGCTTTTGCAAGAGATCACTTGATTTTTCACTCCCAATGTAATGTACTTAATTCATCTATTTCCCCTCTAAATGGGGAAAAATAAGCTTTCCAAAGGAAGAATTCAACAGTAGCCCAATGGTCACCTCCCATACAGGGAGATACACAGTTCATCTGCACATTAACTGTGGAACTAAGTGTCATGAAAACAATGCAAAGGGAAAACTTCCAATGCACTAACACCTGCATTAAGTCTTTCCAGAAGAGACTGTGCACATGGGATAAGGGTTTCTGGACTCCTAGGCAACTGCAGTTGCTTTTGCTACAATCTGTGCAAATTACATGCGTGTTCAGAGGACAAGCTAGACCACTGTATATTCACAACAGGCTGAGGCAAATGCTAATAAGGTTCACTCATCTGAATAATTATTTTCAATAGCCCAGCTCCACTGAATACTTTCTTTGCTACCTCTGTATTTTGTCTTCTCTGCGAAGAACAAGACCCAACTGCTCTTACCTCTATGAAAATCCTGCCAATACCTTGACAGAAGAATATGTGCCTGTCCTCTGATTTGAAGTCTGATACCAATACCCATACTGTGGAACACTAAGTTCTTCCTGATGAATATGAAAAGCTGTGCATTTAATCCAAACTTGCTCTTTTTGACCCTTTGAATTGCATCAATTACCTCAGTTCTCAGTGTTGTTTAAAGGCTGAGAATCCAAGTGGCAGGACAAAGGGGAAGATTACAAGGCTGAGCTGCTTAATCAGACAACAGAAATGCCTTTTTTTTTTTTTCCTTTGAGATATAAGAAGCATCAGCTCTCTGGGAAAATACCAGATCTTCACAGTTTGGAAAGACCTTTCTGTATAGGCATCTTCACTAGAATCTATACCTTTGCAAGTCAGAGGGAAATGCACTGACATATGTTATGAATAAGCTACTAAAAGCAAAAAGATAAAAGAAAGAAAATAACATTAGGTGAATAAATTCAGCTTAAATATTCTGGAAGAAGAAAACCATTTTGCATTGTGATAATCCTCCAGACCAAGTACTTAGGAAATGTACTTGAAAACTCAAGAGTCTGTACAAGGAACAACTGCAACTCAGAAAACTAGTGAGTGATTCATACACACTGCTAGGCAACTAGAGGCCTGATAATTTGTACCCAGAATAATTTTAATTGCCTACTTTCCAAATTTTTTTACGTAGAAAGGGATAAAAATTAGGTTCAAAACAACCTTTATGGATCAAATGCCTCATTTTGCTGTAGGTATTCATATCCTGAGCCTTGCTTTTTCAAAACCAAACCAACCAACCAACCCAACTACAACGAAACACAGGATGAAACAGTGCAAACAATGGCCAGTCAAGCTGCTGCTAAGCCACATCACAAAAAAAAAGCAAGAACAAGACCAGATTAGAACATTTTCTACCTTAGACTGTCCATTTCCTTCAGAGGCTTCTCTCTGGGTACAAGACTTCTCTTAATCTGTACATCTTGCACCTAGGAACAAAGATTATAGAGCAACAAATATCACTGTCAGTAGGAACTTGGGCACTTTGTCACATGACAATATCTACAATAAATGTCACAGACTATAAAAAGAGGCTCAGTATTGCAAGCAACACAACAACATCCACATCTTCAGGCTGCATGGCTGAGATGGTTTCCAGAAATTTCTTCTACAATGTTTCACTCACTTTTAAATACATTTTATGGCATGCTATTATATCTCTTTGATTTTCAAAACAGAAGCAATCACCTACTCTGAAGTAAAGTAGAAGCCTGGAGCCCTTTATACTCCAGTTGAGAAGCCCTCTCAGTCAACCCTTGAGACTATACCTGCTAAAGTTCTCAGTATCCAATAGCCATTTCATAGCTTGCTTTTCCTGAATTCAGAGGACCAAATGTGTACTTAAGTTCATTATCTGATTTCCTGAGGCACTGGCAATTTGACTGGTTGTGGTAAGGAAGTGATGTTCTCAAATGATCAAAAAAGTGGCACTCTGCCCTATTTTAAGTACAGTCATAGACTGCAACTGTTAATAATTTGTTTTCTTAAAATCAACTTCTTTTTTTTTAAATAAAGACAAGCATTCAACTACATACTGTGCTGCATATCTTAGAAGACCTCAAATTAAGATGAAGAGCTAGAAGTTGGAGAATCCAGCCATTCATATTGCAAGGCAGAAGAAAATGATTTCATCTGAAGACAGTACCCAAATTCTCATTTCTTATGTAAAATCAGAGGAGCACTGTCCAGTTAATTTTACCCATATGGCCATGTTAGGACAGGGATAACTATCTTACTCTTTGTCAGCCTCATATATATGTGCATATAGCACACACATGTCAACCCCCTGCAGAACCCATGAGTTATCCCATCTGTTACCTGAAGGAAACCCAAGGCAGATGAGACAAATTTATTTTCCATGCTCCCTCAGCTAAAGCAGTGTACTTCTCAAACAGCCCTACCACTGAGCTCACCCCAGGAAAAGGTCTGGAATTTGAAACTGGTCTGTTGCTCTTGCCACTGAGAGCAAGGTCTCCTGTAGAAATCAGTGGAGTGTTACATGACTGGACTTTACTCTGGGCTAGGAATGGCACTAATCCAGCACATCATGCAAGTTTCTCAAGTTCTCTAAAATGTTCACTATTTTAGAGTTACTGTCACAGATACGAAAGTGCTTAAAAATAAATCAAGTGTCTTTCAAAGGGACTAGCTTTATCTACAGTGCTGCACTTCACGTGAATAAACAGTGAAACTGTCACACCACTTAGGAAAGAAAACAGTGATTTGTCTAATCTGGCTGTTAAAACTAGCAAATAGTTAATTTGAAGCCACATCACATCAAAGCAACTCCGCAACTCTAATTATGAGATCCAGAATTAAACAGCCTTTTAATAACAAAAAAAAAACCAAAAACAAAGAACAAAAACAACAAAAACAAAAACAGAAAACCAAACAAAAACCAGAACAAAACAAACAAAACAACACAAAAAACCAAACAAAAACCAAACAAAAGCCAAAACAAACCAACCCCAAATGTTTTAAATGTGGCAATAATTCCAAAGAAAGATACAGTTCCATGTCAGCTCATCCCAATTGATCATGTCATTATGACAATACTCACTTTCAAAATCACCTGGCAATTCCCCAGCACCTCAATGATCACCGTGCTCTCCAGAGAGATGCCACTGCCTTGGTAAATCCTTCCCTGCAGGAATGTGCTGGTGGCTGTTGAATACCTGTAGCTGTATCTAGCTCTTTTCGGAAAGTACCATGCACTGTGTCCTAGGAAACAAATTTTTTAAATGGTTTCTTAGTCTATTAGGCTTCCTCCTCCTATTTTTTTTCCCTACTTTTTAATCTTTTGGCCGCTGAAATCAGATAAACAAGGGGCTGGATATTCAGAATGCTTCCTTCCCACTTGGACTTAGAATTGAAATAACTGGGTTTCTGAAAGCACCCTGCATGCTAGCGATAGTTCCTTCAAGGAAGGGGTGAAGAATTCCCCTCTCTCTCCTGTGCACATAACAGCACAATTTCCATTGAGACAGGAATCCCATTTCCAAGAGCAGAGAAGGAATGCAATGCACTTACGGCGTGATGCTCTTTAGACAGCTTTCAGAGAGCAGCAAAGCAGGATCTTTGCAACAGCACGATGAAAAAGGTCTGCTGATGCATTCAGTGTTTTTCATACCCATGCCATGAGCTACACATAGACAAACAAATTAAATGACATGGTTTTTAAGTAAAGAACTTTGGTTCTGAAAGCCTGCCTGAAAAGATCCACGCTGAGAAAAAACCAAACAAACAAACCAAAAAACCCCAGCAACATAGGAAGATGAGGATTATTTGTATTTGTATGAAGACAGTGTAATGACCTGGCAGGTGTCCAGAGATAGCACTGCCTCCTAGTAAATCTAGTATCAGACACCCTGTGTGAGCTATATGGTCTCTGTATTCCTCTAATCACAGGAGTTTCTCTTCTAAACCAGGTGAGAAGAGGTAACCTTGAAAGGATGAGAAGATCAGAGTCATGATACCTTCAATGCAACAGGTTTTGGTGGCCGTGGTGTGTGAGACTGCAACGAATATCGTGTCCCTAAGAGATAAGACATCATGGTATGACCTTAACTGGGACCACTGAAGTGTAGAAGAGGCAAAATTCAGAGAAAATACTCTCCCTTCTCTCAGATGTAGATGACAACACATAGGAAAAATTACCATGTGGCTCCCATAACAGAGATTCTTTTTGTCTGCCTCACAGTGACACTGCCACACTCAAGCACTCTCGATGACAAAGCCACACAGAGATGAAGTAATGTTGAACAAATAAAGGCTCTCTACGTTGCACAGTCTGAGTAGGTAGCTAAGAGGCCAGGCTAAGACCTCCTTGGAAGCTCCCCTTGCTGTTACACTGAAAAGCTCTTTTGCCCTTCAGTTACCTGCTGCCAATGTAAATGAGAAGCATAAATCACAAAGCACACCTCAAAGCCATTCAACAAAACCTTTCCAGGTCAGCTCAATATCCTGTATTCTCATCCTTTCCTCCTTTACAGCATATAAGTATTGCCCAGGTCTGGGCACGGTACAGCTTAGTGGAACTCCTCCACTGCTTCTGGGAATGCAGATCACTCAGACCAAAGCACCACACTTCTGAGAACACAACATCCCTGCTGAAGAGAAGGGAGTTCTCAAATCCCTCCCTCCTTATCATATATAGGGCCTGAAGACAGTCTTGTTTTACTCACCTACACACTCTGCAAAGCAGGAAGCTCCATAACTTAAACTCCCCAAGGATTCTGCAATGACAGATAAGATAACAGAGAAGCACTCAAGATTTGTGTGTAGCTCAGGACCCACCTGCTGCTTTTCAGTTACAATGAAAGTGAAACCAAAGGATGGTCCTCAAAAAAACCCCAAACAAACAAACAAAAAAACCCCACAAAAAGCAAACACACACACAAAAAAACAACCAACCAAAGAAAACCCAAACCCAACAAACACAAAAAACCCACAAAGTTTTGCCATTACCACAATGGATTACAAAGCAAATTAAAAAAAATTAGTTCTTAATCCAAGAAAGCACACATTCTATACACACACTTAAGCACATCCACGGGCTTTTAACCACTTAGCTAAGATTTTTATCACACATGGCCATTCAAGAAATCCTAAGTATCATTTAAAGCAGAACAAGAGCAAGCTTTACTGCCCAAGAAAATCTTTTCCAGCACCAGCACTGGAAGGAACACTGAAACATCACAACTCAAAGGTGACTTGGTTACAGCATTCTTTAACACCGGAGAGCCTGTTCTCCAACATGACTCATTGACACTTTGACTGTCTAGCAAATTCATGGGGATGCAGAGCACACTTAGACTACACTGATGGAATTGCTTCAGAGTCATGTTGGCATGCACAGGGGAAACAGTTGGGGCTGCTGCACACAGAGCCTTCAGTCCTTCTTTCCTCCCCGTGCACACACACCCGCACAGTAAACTGGTGAGACTCTCATTCTAAAGCTTCGACACTGAATGACCACAAACTTGGCAGAACTACATCCATCAGTTACTGCAAGCACTGCTAGACAACTGAAAAGTCCAGAATGAACTGAAAGAAAACTTCTGTTTTCACTGAGACATGAAAGCAACAGTGAAATTTTTAGGCTGTGTTTCCTCCACATCACGGTGATGGCCTCTGCAAAGCCCTGGGCACTCAAAGGGCTATAGCTTATATACATGTTTATTCCCAAGTTAAAATTGAAGTTTCTGGAGAGCAGAATTACATTGTGCTTGACGAGGTCTTACCCCCACATTTATATTTTCTTCCCGACAAATGTTCCTTCTCATTTTGCACAATTAATTCTCTGTATGGATCTTCAGGTTTTAGCTTTACCAAGTAAGAATAACACGTTATTCTCAAGCAGACTTGGTCTAGTGCTACAGATAGCTGCAAAACTAGGAAACTCTCTAGCATGGTCAGACCAGGTCACGTTACATGAGAATTATAACTTGAATATTCATTGTTATAAAAATACTTTCTCTAACATTGCAAACACACCGCATTTGCCAAAAAGAAAAAATAATAAAAAAAATACAGTTCTCAGTTTCCTCGGGGGGTGTGTGGTGTGTGTAAATGCCTAAAGTAGCTAGAGGATCAGGTAAGGAAAGGTCTGTCTAGCTCACTCTTTTAAACAGTGGGAAAGGGCAGTGTTAAACTAATGGCTTATAACAAAGAAATCAGTACAACGTGCTGAAGAACCTTAAAAAAAATAAAAAACTAAAACAAAAATGGTATGACAAACTTGCAAAGTTCACATCTGTTGTGTACCATCAGCTTTTTAAGAGCATGCCTCTCCAGGTCCTGATTCCCACGCTCTCCCAGCTCCCATGTGGGCACCTGAGTGCTGTGCTCAGGATTTCAGTGTGCTTCTCACAGACAGATGGTGTGGTAGGCTGAGCACCCTGCGCACTCTGGCACTTTAGCTTTGTTAAGGTGCTTAAATGTACAGTTCCTGCTCTCTGCTTTGTTCTAAAATGTCTTTCAGTTCTAGAAACAGCATGGGGTTATCTCTTTGCAGTTGAAGAGAAACAAAGAACCGCACCACTGGCACTTCACGATCTAGTCACACTTTCCAGAATCCTGCATCTGCCAAACACCAAAGTGAGCACAGTTTTAGAATATGATGCTGTCACGTCACGTTTAGGGGAGATGATGAACTGACTGGCACCATCGCACTGTTCCTGTTGCTTTCCCTAGTACTGCTGAGGGAAGATGCACTGTTCAACTGCACTCTGTTACAGGGGGAGTGCCCTGCTACCTGCCCAGTGCCCCCCAGAGAGCTCCCTAAAGCCACCTGCTACACTACGCTGAAAATTAAGACAAAGTCTCTACAAGAATTACTGCAAACCTGCAACGTATAATACCATTTACAGCATCTCAGAAATGTTGCTGATGAAGTACTTAGCAGAAGTACTCAGCAGCGAGAAAGATCAGTCTTAAGAGGAAAAAGTTTCTTCTACTTACCCCCCGAAGCTCCTGCCACAACAGCACCCAGTAAGACGATGGCGTGCAGCCCCATCACCGTCGAAATCACCTCCTCAGCCCACAAGTGAACAAAACCACATCAGTTCTCCTCTCAAAGGCACCTCTGAGCAAAGCAGTGAATGAAGATTTCCCTCACAAAGCAGCAGCTTACAATTTCAACTCCCCCCTTCCAGGCAGAGGAGGGGCTCCGGAGGGGCAGGCTGCGGAGGGGAGAGTGCGAGCTGTAGTAAGGGGGAAGACACAGAAACATTTATCTGATCTCTGGCAGCATTTCAGCCTTGTGAAGGGGGGAAAACAAGAAAAAAAGAAAAAAAAAAAAAAAAGTTAACCTATTAGAAATTCCACAGAACTTCAAGGAAAATAAGTATATGGCATCACAACACAGCAAATACTCAGAGCAATCCCACAGAGCAAGTTGAAAGTAGTACACAAGTACATTTTAAATATCATCCTAGCAATTGTTTCCTGATCATTAAACCATTGACTAGCACACAAGATGAAAGGAAAAGCTTTGGGGCTGAAGGCAAGGTGTTTCCATAGAGGCAAGCAAGGTCATGGGAGGCAGCTCCTCCCTTCAACCCAAGTCCCAAACCTAAGATGGATGAAACTGGGTGTAAATGATACTGAAACCCACTTAGCTACAGTCCTTCTGGTACCAATCATCTCTTGCAAAGTATCAGCCATAGGTCTACCAGGGTTCACTGAACTTGTGATAAAGACCTTCCACTTCTGCTTGAGTGAGATTCCCCATCCATCACCTATTCTGCTGACTTACTCTTCTCAAGCTGGAGTTGTTCTCATCACACACCTTCCCTGGCAGCCTATGGCCCTGTCTACCCTCCACACATAACAGGATCAGAAATCACTTACTCCACTGAGGCATCCTCAAAGCTCACTTACACTTGCATGCCAAGACCTTCTGAAAGAAGCCATTGTGGACAGGCAAAGAGGTTTGGGTTTTTTTCCTGCTGCCACAACTTCACCTGCTATAAGCCTCTCTGGTTTACCCTGAACTACTGTTTAGTCAAGCCTGGTTCACAAGTAGAAACTGCAGATAAAAATCCCAGCCACTGGTACCACTTTATCCCACTAAGCTTGGGTTGTCACAGTCTCTTGCCTGAACTTACTTTCTCCACCAGGTAACATTTGCTCAGTTCAAAATGCTTACAAATTTTACGTAAAGAGAAAGCAACTTCTCACATGTTTTACATAGATCAATGACCAAAGAAGATGAGAGAGAGCAAGTCAAGTCTAAAGAGTTAATAAAATATACCAATATTAAA
>WUAM01000262.1:629569-642765 GCA_024336885.1 Actenoides hombroni
ACTGAGCTTCAGGCCTCAGTGCCCAGTAAGACCACTTAAGGCTTCTTAAGGTCTTTGGTAAACAATTCTTGAAAAAACAAAAGAGCTTAAATCTTTTATTCCTCAAGTTAATATAACGATGATTATACTTATTCTACAGTGTGCACAAGCAACATTTCTCAGCATTTTCTACACACCCGTAAGAGGGGATGAAGCGCTGAGCCACCGCCTGAGGTGAGGGCTGAGGAGCCTGTGGTGCGTGCAGCGCTCCGCAGCACACCGCGCACACCCGCGCCCCTCACCCCTCACCCGCCGCGGCCCCCGGGGGCTGAGGGCAAACCGGAAAACCCGCCTGCCGGCGGAGGCGAGGAGGAGGAAGGGAAGACCAGGCCTGGCCGGGCCGGGGACAGCAGCACCCCCGGCAGGGTCACCACCCTCCCGCGCGGGACCGCCCCCCCCAGCAGCGGGAGGAGGCGCAGCCGCCCAGGGCGCAGGGCGGGGGCGGCAGCGGAGGGGGCTGGCGGCCCAAAGGCCGCTGCCTGCCAACCCTCGGCTTTTTTTGTTTTGTTTGTT
Source organism: Actenoides hombroni (assembly GCA_024336885.1). Lineage (NCBI taxonomy): Eukaryota > Metazoa > Chordata > Aves > Coraciiformes > Alcedinidae > Actenoides > Actenoides hombroni. The sequence goes on from WUAM01000262.1 coordinate 630,122, forward strand.
ACAAAGATCAAGATGCTGCGTGAAGCGAAACGGCCAACCACAAAAGGACTTTCGAGAAGCCTCCTACTCACTCTCGGTTTGTTCTCGACTCGTAGCATCTCCAAACCACACAGGCACCTGTTCAAACAGACAGGAGCTGTTCAGAGTCTGATACAGAAAATTACTTGTAACAAAAATCCATTGTAAGTGGCAACAAGAAGCACTTTGTTTTTGAAATCAGCAGGCTTCACCGTGCACTTTCTGGTGTCCTGGTTCGGAAAAGTACCGACACCCATGGGAGGAGTTAGTGCTGTACCGAGTTCATGTCCAGAACATCACACAGGAAGATATTCACCTCACAGCAATACATTAAAAGTCATCCTAAAGATAATGGATTGGTATCACAGTGCAGGATCTTATAAAGAAAATAGGAACAGAAAGATTAATTTGCTATAAAATACAATTCACTTGAACTATAAACACTTTCTACCTTTGTGACAGTGCTTCTTCGCTTTTATTCCTCAGATGACAATGTGTACTCCATTCCTCGCTTTCTGATGCTCAGTTATGAAGAATAATTCACTGGATTTCAGCACATAAATCACAACTTATTTCTTCAAAGAAAAGACTTGTGATTAGAGTGCCAGAAGTGCTTTCACAAACACTGTAACAAATAGGAACTTTTTGAAACGACTCTGCTCTTGCTTAACAACTCTCTCTTGTAAGGCTGTCAGCTGCTTTTTACTTGTTTTAACAGCTTTCATTTCAGATCTTCTTCGCATGACATATGGTTTGTTTCCTTCTCACTCAAGCCTCGTCAGAATGAGCCAACTCTGAACATTGTGCAAGTTCTGTCAATCAAACGTAGAAGTCTAAAGGAAATCACAGTGTCAAAGTGTAGCAGAAAGCACATCCTCCTGCAAAGTTAATAAAGGTGGGGGTAGGGGAAGGCTTCCCCCCTATCTGTCCTGTGAGGCTGAAGGATTCCAGATGGCACCTTCCTCCTCCTCAAGGATCTGCGGAAATAGCCCGAGCACATGAAGTCAGCACGCCAGTGCTCTTCTATCAACGGAGGAAAACACAAGCAAGTGGAGTAATGATTAAATAGTAATAAACTAACCAAAAAGCTGCTTAGTAAAAAAAAATAAAAATCAATGCATTAGAATAAGACTGAAGTATTAATGCTGCCTTCCTGCACTTTCTGCACCTCAAGAAACAAAAACTGCTTCAGACATTAAAAAACAAGGTACTCTAACATGACTAATCGGGATTCTTTCTGACTGCACATGATGATACTTAGTATCTATTTTCTCCTTACTGGTCCCTGGTATGTAAAAGTGTAGTCATTCCTATATGTGTTTGCTTGCTGAAAGTTTTACCCAAAGGCATTTTAACTGAAAAAAAATACTTTAAAAGCCCAAGTTGCAGGAAAACAACACATTTTGAAATGTAGTTCTGTGTGTAAGCGGCTGGTCTGCAGGCCAGAGAATGCCCTCTATTAAACTTTGCCCAAGGGAGACTGAAAATGTTCACCCTGTAATTACATTTCTTGACTCACTTTTAACATTTCATCCATTCATGTGTTTGGAAACATTCCAAATGTTCTAATTTTCTGATTACAAGCACTAGATACAGAAGACAAGGTTTTTATTTTAAATATAATCAGTTTTAAAAACAAACAGTAACTTCAACGTAATCAAACACAAAGCACTTTCACACAAAGCAAGTTATATCCTGCATTTGTCTGTCTAAAATAAGTTTAACAAAGCAAGTTACTTCGGTGCATTCTGTAGATAATTCCATATACAAGAGAACAAACACAGGCTGTGTATTTAAGGAAATTTAAAGTACAGAAGGAGCAGCAGAAAGTTCTGCAGAACACTTAATCAAAAATGGAACAGCTGCCAACATCATCTCCTATTCTCAATCCACGGGAGGAATTGAAAAGAAATGCAGTGTACTGTGCCCATAACACAGAACCGAGAAAAGCCCACAGAAGTATTTTTTTGGTCAGTGTCTGGTCTGCATTCTGGTGCCACCACTTCAGAGTTTCCAGCCATCAACGTTGTAGTGAAAAGGGAAGCCAAGGGAGTAACAATGTGAAGACTTGAGTCGCCAAACAAATATACGGCAGCATTATCCAGACTAGACTGACAGGACAGGGGTACAAAAAAAATCCCCAAAGTCCTCCCATTCATGCAAGCAACCATAAGTTTGGGAACACTGCATGCTTCATTACTACTTCTTGGTTTGTTCTGATGATAAACTGACCAGTACCTTTCCTGTGGAATCCAGTGCAGAGGAGGAACACTGCTTTACAGCAACACATATGCCTTGTGGAACTTAGAATCGCTGCTTGTGCCATCAGAACTGAAATTCAACAGAGCATCACTCAGGCCCGTAAAAGAACATGGAAAGCATTATGGTGGTGCAGCAGCAGACAAAACAAAACCAAAACCAACCAAACAAAAACAAAAAACACACAAACAAACAAAAAAAGCCCCACATGATAGTACGGCTTCAAAGTGGAAAGCTACAAAACTACCAGCTTTGATCTCCATCATTGTCTTGCCAGTTAGTAGCTGTACCATAAAAATGTACAAGGAGATAGACTATCAGAAACCTTTTCCAAATGTACAAAGGAAGCTCTTAAACCACTTGCAGACTGACCCATGAGGGGCAAGAGTTTACAAAAACTAACACACAGCCTAGAGGTTGTATTTGTGATTCACGAAACTCCTGGATTGCAAATATGAAGCACTGAAAGACTTTCCAAATGTAACTTATACCAAATATTTATAGAAGGCACATATGTCAGGAACAGTATATTTTATTTGTATTTATTTTTGCCTTTTACAGAGATTAATACAGTGTTAACATCATAGCCTTCTTTAAACACCTGTCTGCCTTTTCTAGACAGGTACCATTCAAATGCATCAAGATGTTATTTGGACCAAGCCTGCTGCTTATGACAAAGTAAAATACTTGAACCTTTTGTAATCATTGTCTTTTTTTCTTTTTTTATGAAGACATCCATCTTAAGATCTTTAAGATATCCATCTTATATTTCCAAAAAAATAACTCTTTCATTGAGAAAAAAACAGAGTACAAGTCTAAATAATCATCAGAGAAACTCCTTAACAAACACGTTACCTTCTTATTGAAGAAACAGTAATTAACAAAGAGATCAACAATTAAAAACCCAGGTCCTGTACCTGTGCTTTGCAGGTGGAATTCAAGGCTTAAGATTAGGCTGAGGTTTATTTACAATCTAACAGCTGATTTATGTGAATGTACAAGGAAGATTTCCAATGCTATAACCAGGGCTCTATCAGCATTTCCACTGGGGTGGAGAGAATGCTTCACAGACTTAGAAATCGGTGGTAAAAAACCCCAACCAAACAAAAAACACTGAACAAATACCTGTTAAAAATTCCCGTATGAGCATCTCTAGTGTAGGACAGAGATATAACTAGACTTGAAACTAGCCACCCAATTCAGGTATAGACTGAATCATCATTGATGCACAATAACCTGAGTTGTCCATTTGGTAAAGCTGCCTTCAGGAAAGCGGCAGCCTTTAGGTTTGGTTCTCTTTCAACTAAAAAAAGTTTTAAAGTGAATTTTAGTGCTCATGAAAAGACGCCAACAAAGCACTTCTTTTGTCAAAGAGAGGCATCTGTCTCAGAGGCAAACAGCTCCCTTGACAGTCTGTAAACAGTGCTGTTGCAAAAGCATTAATGGCAAGCATGAGACTATATAGGCCTCCATAGATGTTCTCGCCTTGGTCTGTGCTGAGACTAAGTAAGCACACCAGCGTGCACCGTGATTGAGACAAGATTAACTGAAAAACATCACCAACCTGTTTTACATAAAGCAGAAAGGGAAAACATTTAGTTGCTATCAACTGATGCTGGACTGAGCGGCCCACAAAGATTACATATACTTTTTATGGCCTTAAGTCAGAAACCCCTCAAGCAAATTCTTATTCAAACAATATAGTAATAAACATTAGTTTTGATTGGTTTCCAGTGACAGGATGCACAGAAAGAACAAGAAGTCTCCACGAAGCTTCAGAAAAGGCTTGTAGAGGTGCTAACCAACTTCATCAATCAGTTATCAGTGTTTAAACATTGCCTATAAACGCTTGTAAGAACCAATAAGAGCATTGCAGTTTGGACAGGTGTGATCCACGTCCTTCAGGGCATCAATGCAGAAGGGAATTAAACAGCAACCAGCTGCACACCTGCAGAGAAAGAAAAAAAACAAACATCTGGTTTACCACTTGCTACATACACAGGAAGATAAATAAATTTCCCATAAAAGCCATCATAAAACTGGTGCCATAAAGCTTTAGGAAGAAAACATAAGGCTATGGAGTCCATCACTCTAATGTCCTAGAGCTGCTTTAAGGTCCCGTAGGACTGAAAGGCAGATGTAGGCTGCTCAAACCATAAAGGGTCAGGTCCCAGACAGAATGAGAAAGAAACGAAGCTCTCAGCTTTGTTACTCCTTAGAGCTATAAAAGGTCACATAAGAAGAGAAAAATAAAGTGCAAATTGGAATCAACCTACCCCAGCAGGCAGAGGCCACCACATGAGAGCCAAGTCAAAGCCCCAGAGTCATATGAGAGCCGTGTCACTATCATCTGGTTACAGGAAGGGCAGCACATCTGAACTGGGCGGTCATGAAATACTACTGGCTGCTGCACATACACCGTCTGAACTGTAACTGAGCAGAGAAATATGCTGTTTACTCAATGAGTAAATAAAGAAAAAAATGATAGTTAATCAGCTTCCTCTGTGTTAGAACCAGCTAGTACTCAGAAATATCTGAAGCTCAGAGCAATGAAATGCACAATGACAAAGAGAAGTATCATGGCATTTCCTAATGCAGAAACATGCAACCTTCAGAATAAGGCTGCACTAAAAACTACAGAAAGCCAAATTATGTTGTTAAGATTAGCACACACAAGAATTGATTCACCTTACTCCCTTCAAAAGTATTTTTTTGGAAGGTGGGGAACACCTTTGAACTTCAATCTTTCATCTTCTGCACAGCACCTAATACACAGCCACCAAACAGCTCCTTAATATGAAGCACAGTAGAGCCTGATGCTTACCAGGGTTAATCGCCGGTGCAGGCTGTCCCATGCATGAGGGAGGAGGGTTCATCCCCTTCCCATCTGGTTTCTGGCCAGGTTCTGGGACAGGATAGGGGTGAGGATAGCTCACATTGATTCCTACTGTTTCCTCATAGGAAGGTGGTGCAGATGGGACAGGGGCACCACTCGGAGCAGACATTGTATCTAAAACATAATAGAGAGAAAGTTATAACAAAAGACATTATTTATTGAGGGCAAGTGACAACTATTTAGGCTCTATTCAGACAGAAAGCAGGAAGATTAACTAGATTAAAAAACACTTTTATCATCATAAAATTTGCCTGTTGTTTCTGACAGTGTTAAATGTTAATTTTGATTTCATTGTTGCTGTTGCTTTCATCCCTCTTAGTTTTCACAGGGTAGTTTTTACACTTTTTCAAACACCAATTTCTTCTTTTATAAATTAAAAAAATGCTAAAACAGGGACATGGGGTATCCTTCTTAATGTACTAAGCTATCTGGCAGATTCTCAAATTCTCCAAGAAGAGTATTTCAGATCCCTCTTGTTCTATCTAACAGTATGATAGGCCACCCTGTACTTGTGAACTAACATAAGCCTGGTTTGTGGTGAAGCTCAAATACTTAAACAAGACTATTTACCTCTGTTGTGATTTGAAAAAAAAAAAAAGAAAAAAGAAAGCCCAAACAATTAAGTACATCTGACTGAACTAAAAGCTTTTACAAATCTCAAGTATGTCTAAGGTTGCCACTTTTGCTGCTTACCAAAGGTTCAATGAGTTTGTTAATGAGAACTTCCTCCACTGTTATTGCATTAGACAGTATAAAAATTCTAACCAGTATAAGAATTCTAACCATTGCCTTTTCCCAAAGAGGAAATTACTGTGATTTTAACACAGACTTCCTCTCTTTCTCCCTGCCTACCCATTTCCCGTACTCTGCCCACCCATTTCTCTGTTGCACAATCTCTCAGAGCACCAGTGCTGATTAAGCAGCTCCCTTTTTCTCTTCCTCCTGAGGAGCCACCAGACAGCTCTCCGAGAGCCACACTCCATCCCTCTGTACACATGCAAGTCTTTTCACTCAGTACTATCTGGGAAGGGCAACCTGCAGTTGGAATATTAATTCCATATTCTTACAGTAATATAGAAGCCATAATTAACCATAGCACTAGTATGAATAAAAAGAATAAGAGACATCACAGTGATTGGAGGGGAAATATGTTAAGAAATAAGAATACCCACAGCAGTATAGTACTACTGGCAAAGCTTGTTGAAAACAGCAGCTTGCTGGATGTATGCAGTGTCTTGTGGTGTGAGACACCAAAACACCAGGCATTCTAAACTCTACCATTCTCCCCACTGTTCATATCACATCTCGGGACACACTGCATGGTAATAACAGAACCTAAACATACACAATTTAGTTAATTTAGTAGTCACATACTTAGAAAACTACTCGCAAGGTTCACGGCCCAACTTCCTTTTCTACCTTATGCAAAAATGACCCCTCCTCCCAAAAATAAACCAGAGAGGAATGTGGCTAAGTGTAGACACAAGCTGACTCAAAGAAAAATCAAAGTTCAGACCTGGTTAAACTCCCAAGGCCAAGCAGTGAATAATCCTTTTCTCATCAAACTATGCTGTGGATTTTTGTAATCCAGGATGTATGCTGTAACTTGACTGCCCAATGTATAGAATCACTACACAGAAGGACAAGGAAAAGTAGAGTGAAGAATCAGAGAATCAGAGAGTAACTTTGGCCATGAAGACCACTGGCTTTCTGGCCCATAAGACAAGAGGGGGAGGAAAAAAAAAAAAGTAACTCAGCACAAAACCTGGTTAATCCTGAAATTGTTACACAGCCTTTTGGGAATTTAGCGCCTGAGAAAAATGGAAGATCACAATTTCTTTCACACTGAAATGAGTATCTAGTCACAGCAGAGGAACAGTCAGTAGAGAACCAACCTACAACTGCTGTGCAATGATATAGTGTGCAACAGTCTCCCACACAGTGGCCTGAATAATCCTTTTACTCTTAAGCTAGAATGATTACTTTATCAGGGAATTTATTATTCCCAAGTAGATATAACCACTGTGAAACTATCCACCTACAACCACCTTCTCCCAGATTAGCTCATGTAATTCTGTTCACACGTGTGGACGAAGAGCAGAATTTGTTTGGTGTTTTCAGTACATTGTAATGTTTAAAAACACCAGTTTAACAAACAATTGCAACAACAAGATTCATCTCAAGGAAGAATGTAGCTAATTTGTGCATAGGTTTGGAACTTTGCCACTGTGCATTCTGAAAAAACATCTTCTCATCACCATTTCAAGACAGTTGTGTAACAGTCACCGTGAGGACAAAGCATCCTGGACTTCTAGATTACCACGTGGCCTCCTACTATTAAGGAGCTATGAAAGAATGGCCTAATGAACCCCTTTTGGTCTCTTAAAACCTGGCTTTTTGTACTGTTGAAAATACACCTCTCCCCACCTATCACTCCAGAATTACATCACAACCCTCATTCAGAAGAACCCATCACTTTGGCAGCTAGACTGCAGAGAAGGATCCAGCAGATCTACTAGACCAGAAGCTGACAGTGCCATGACCAGCAAGACCAGTGTCTGCATGACAGCTGAAAAAGTGCTGCTGCTCTGGGAAATCCCCCAGGGGAGTACTTGCTTTTGTAAATAAATGCAATGACTTTTAATTTTGAACAGCTACTTTTGTGAAGACTGATTCTGAAGTGAGATGCTACATCTTCCAAGGAAAGGAAAGCCTGATCCTGAGCAAACTGCTTGTAAACCAACCTGGAGCTCATTGCAAGGCTGTGTCTGGAACTAAATGAAAAACAACTTCCTCTACTTAAAAAGCCAAACAAGCAAACAAGACAAAACCACTCAAAAGCAACAAACAACAAAATCAAACCAACCATGACTATAAAAGTTTCTCAGTACCAAGCTTGTTCAAGTTTCAGGTAGGATCATAAACTGATATGGCAATAAGCATTAACCCATGGATTAGATGGTGATGAAAATAAAGGTAAGAGGGGCACTCTAGAAAGGATTTTCATCATATCTTAGCTTAATAACCCAGGGTGCAAGTCTTGCCTAAGTAAAATACATCTTATACTTCCCTTTGTAATCTCTTAAGGCATTAATAGACTTTCCATAGTCCCCATTTGCACTTTGCTCCCTGCAAATAGGTACAGAGCAGCTTCTATCTTTAATCATAATGTATTTTACAGATACATTCTTATATAAAATACCACGGACACAGACATGTCTGGGAAGAGCAACGAGTGCAGAACACCCGGTTACAAAGAGGGCAACAGATTAATATTACAAACCAACCCCAGATCATGCAGAAGGTGATTCAGAATCTCAAGCATTAATCTAGGATAGGGAAGAACCTGAATTTCTAATACTTCAACAAACAGTACCCGGCTACTTACAGAACAGCAGCAACCTAGTAATTAAAGGCACAAAAGCAAGCTGATGGCAGAAGCAGAAATTAAACCCACAAATTTTGTCGTCTTAGAGCAGACTCTCAAGTGCTGCCTCCAAATAATTCTAAAGGGAAGGCTGTTTCATGACAGGTACCCAACTGCAAGACAAGACAAAGGATAAGATAGGTAATAACAAGGAAGTCAAATGCACCAAAATGTTATCTGGAGGGTGGCATACATACAAACCATGAGGCAACATTAAAGCTTTCTCAAAGCAGGATATGCAAATAATGCAAGACCAACAAGCACACCGAATGCAAGACCGGACCTTTTACACTGATACACAACTAGTTTCCATTGACATCTGGAAGTTTCAGATCCAAATGCTACGAAGCACAAAGAAGAACTGAGCAGTTCAAGTTTCTGCTCCCAGATTCTCACTACTCTCTTGCTTTGAGTCTTTAGAAACACACGTGGTAAGACTAGGACCAATGGCTTCAACTGCCCATCCCACATCGTTCTTCTGGTCTTCATAAAAACCCTACTGTGTTCCAGGTGCACAGTGGTAAGGTGGACATTGACTCGCTGTGGCCAGCTGCATTCTAATGCTGGGCAGATGAGTCACTAAATTCCAGAGAAGAATTAACAAAGCAGCAAAAGCACCAGCTCCCTCCTCCACATCTTCCTTTTTTTTGTTCACTCGCTCAAGAATAAGAATCACAAGTACTTTAAGCTGTGAATACTTTTCTCAGCTCAAATAATTTCCTTTGTAAGCACAAACTGGAACAACACTGGCATGGGATAAAGCACCCTCCCAGTTCATTCCTTCCTGCAGAGGTCTATTGCTCTACATAGAGAAGGTTCACTTAAAGGGAGGGAAAAGGATGGTAAGCAGCTCTGCATTCACAAACCACTCCATTCAAATGAAGCAAGATTAGTTACTTGTACTAGCTGGAGAGACCAGGCAAACAGGTAACAAATTCTAGTGACAGAAGAGTGCCCGGGGAGTGCAGCACAGCACTGGCTCTCTCACAGCTGCCCTAAAGCACAGGAATTCTGAGGAATGGAAGCCCGCTGAAACTGTTGAATACTTCGTAACTAACTCAGAGGTGTGCAGCAAGTTTTGCAGCTAATCCAAGCATTCCCCGTTTTTTAATTCCTACACTGTAAATCCGTGCAGCAATCTGAAACCAGAAGCATTTGCTCCCTTGCCAAAACTGCCAATTTTAACACAGCAAGAGAATGTGCAGGCTGCACCTGTCAAAAAACAAAACCAAACCACAACAAACAAACAAAAAAGAAAAAAAAGAAAAAAAAAAAAAAGGAAAAATTAAGACACATGTTGTACTTTATCTTGTTATTACAGAAAGTGCATTACATGAATCAGAAATGAAGGTAACATCTGAAGAACTTATTAACCAAGCATTCATTGTAAATCAGAAGACTCTTACAGCCCGCTATCATGGGCTTCAACGTTTGTATCTGACTGACATGATCCAAGCTCAAACTTGGACTTGAAACCAGCAGCATGCTCAGCAGCATTGCAGTAGGTGTCAGCAGGGTGTCTCAGACAACTGTCCAGTGACATTTATGCAATGAAAATCCAGGCTGTGACTTACATCATTTTCTTAAAGAGCTACACAGCATTTCTCAGCACACCCTCCCACAACACGGGTTTGTAAAAAGTTGGGCAGTTTCTTCAGAATGCAAACTGAAATATCACACTGTAAAACACGGTGTAGATGAGGAAGACTCTGACCTTCTTCATCAAGACTCATACAGGCATAACAGGGGAAAAAAAAATAAATTACATATATTTTCCATAGTCCAGAAGCCAATGTGCCCAAAACAAGAGATTGTCCTGTGATGATCTATACCTGCTAGGTCTGCCAGATAATACACATTCACTGTTACTTTATGCCATTGTCTGTTCAAGGAAGGGAAATATATTCAAAACTCCCTTCCTCCCAAGGGGCAGATTTACTGTAAGAATGTTAGGGCACCATTATCTGTGTCATGCTCCCAAATGCAGAGATGGGCAAAGCCACCAGGCTGCAGTCATCTTCCCCTTCCCTCCTCACTCCGTTCAAGAGGCAGGCCAGGCAGTGTCAAAGTCCAGCTCACATGCATCTTCACCTGGTGATAATCCCCATAACTACAAGCTGTCCTCTTCACACCCAAACCTGAACACGTATTTATTACTGTTTCCTCACCATAGGATGCATCCTCTATCTTATAATTATTTTTTTCTTTTTAATATTGCCCAGATCCGTATGTTTACATTAGGTATTCTAAAACTGCAGCCTTTTTCTGGAGGCAGGATGCAAATGTGTATTCTAAGAATGAAAAAAAAAAACCACCTTTTGCCCAAGGGCAAACAGGAAAAAAAAATCCAAACAAACAAAACAAACAGGAGGGGAGAACAAGTCAAACATGGAAAGGTAAGTCAAGTTATCCACGTCTTGTGTAACAATTACAGATTAATCATTAGGCAGCAATTTTTTTAATCCCAGCTGGTTTCCTGAGCTGCACAAGAGTCTAGAACAAATTGATTTCACAGCAGCACACAGGTAACAGCAAGAGCACCTCAAGGGGAACTGGGGGTAGATAATCTCTCTGTCTCTTATCAGGAGGGGAGAAAAAAAGGTCTGTGCAGTCCCCACACTAACACACCACCCAAGGAGAGACTTCAGCACAGAGGTGTTGCTTCTGGGCTGGAGAAGATGGAGGAAGCTGTAGAGTCATCCCTCCCCCCTGTCCAGCCAAACCAGAGCCTGGCACCTGCTTTTAATGCCACAAAAAGTACTGCTCTTCTGAGAAAGGAAGAGCAAACAGACTTGCTACCTTACAGAACAATATTCCGTACTTGAAATCTTCCTTAGCCATTCAGGTACAGACCAAAATTTCTCTATTTGTTTTTAAATATGCTCCCCTGAAACTAAATAATTATGTATTTGCCTGAAGTCCTTTCAAAACAAACTTCATAATGAAAAAAAATCTATTTTTTAGTTTAAATCAGAGCGTATGTCTGCCATAAGACTTTTTAATAAAAGAAAAGCATAGTTAGGTCTGTGAAAGTTTGAACCAAGAACATTTTCATGTTTGGCATCAATTTGCAACGTCCTTGTTTTTACCAGAAGAAATGTATATCCTTAAAACAGTACAACAGCAAATGTCCTCAGTCTAAGATTATTTCTAGCAAAAGGAAGATCTAATTTGCTACTCCAGCTGCCTACCACTATGAAGTGAGTTTTCGGCCCCATCAGTTCCTCATTCTCCCCGGCCACACAGGAGCATAAAGAGCCAGCATTACAAGGGGAGCTGGCAACACCACTCAGGCAAGGTAACATGAGCACATCGTGAAACCAGACCCAACATCTCCAACCATCTGTTTTCACTGTCACACAGCATCATTCTGAAACTCACAGTCAATACGTATCCACTCTCAGCAAGAGGAGTGATGATCCCACTACACATATTTATTAGGATGATTTAGAAAAGAATGGTATACTGTGGGATATATATATATGTGGTATATCTATAATGGTATATGGTATATTTTTATCTTACACTGTAAGGAATGTTGTTGGAATGAGTTTATCTGAATTCATTACATCCTATTTCTTCCTTGACAATTTTTACTGGGAAGCATAACGCACTAGCAAAGATGTCACGCAAGGCAAGGCAAGAAGAAGAAAATAAGCTAAGCCTGTATCTGGCTACCCAAGTGCATCATCATCAGAGCATACTTTTTATAAGAGCATAAGGTTATTTTCCGAGCAATATTCATTTCTTCAGGAACTTTTTCAGGGACTTCTATTGATTGTAACATCTTTCACATATCCCCACTGCCCAAGCTTATTCCAAGTAGGTGTGCACCTCAGTTTGAAAGACAGTATCTAAGCAGACCTCAAAGCACACAGTACAGCCCAGTCTGCACTGGGAGGGGAGAGAAACATGGGGGGGAAAGTATCAGGCATTAAAATAAGTTCTTGAATAAAAATATAAAATAAAAAAATAAAATAAAATAAAATAAAATAAAATAAAATAAAATAAAATAAAATAAAATAAAATAAAATAAAATAAAAT
>WUAM01000262.1:647686-669545 GCA_024336885.1 Actenoides hombroni
CTCCAGGAGGATCTGCTCCATGATCTTACCAGGCACAGAAGTGAGACTGACTGGCCTATAGTTCCCAGGTTCATCCATCTTCCCCTTTTTGACTATGGGGGTTCTATTTCCCCTTTTCCAGGCAGTGGGGACTTCACTGGACTGCCAGGACTTTTGGAATATAATGGTTGTTATATGTTATTTGATGGATAGTTAAAATAGAATTAATAGATAAAATAAAATGATATAGCTGATTATGTTTACCACACACAAAATAGATATTTTATGTTATGTTAAATGTTAGAGGTTTTAGAGCCTTCCCTGTAAAACAAGTCATTACTACTTCTGGAAAGGAGTTTTCATATACTAAAGAAAAGAGTTGTCACTTGATTTCTACCAAGAAAGAATCAAACTAGTATGGGTCAATAAAGAGTATAGGTATCTTAATTTCAGATTTAAAAAAAATATTTTTACAAATTGCTTTTGTCTCAAATAAGAATAATACTTTTCCTCTCATTCTGGAAACAGGAACATTTCTTAAATGGTTTTCTTTATTATTATTATTAGCATATAGTCATTATGCTGCTTTAACAGATGTTTCTCAGAACTATTTCTGATTTGTTCCCGGATGAACATAAATCTAGGTCATTGATTTAAATTTACTTAAGAAGAAAATGGCAAAGAATTTTACATTTGCTATTTTTACAAGTGGTAACAAGGGATTCATATCCTAGCAAAAGAAAGTAAGGGAACCAAGCAAACTCAAGTAACTTCAATTACAAAATCAGCATCCGAGAAGGGGAATTGTTTTCACTGAACTACACATGTGTACTATTTTACATATTGCACAACCAAGCAATTTCATCACACACATAATATACCATGATCATTAAATATTTGTCTCAAGGATCCAGACATAGTGTGACTTGTCCACAAGATGGCATAGGCTGTGTCCAAAAGGGACTGCCACAGCAAAATGCTTTGTAACATCCAGGAGACAAGACCGCTTCCATGTAACTATCCTTCTCCATTTCATTATCCTTCTGGACAAGCACAGAAGAAAATCTGCCTGCTTTTATTTTCATGATTCTTGTATAATCGAAAAGTCTGCTTGCCTTGGAGGTAATCAAAGATTTCAGTTCACATGGAAAACAGAAAATGTCTGTCATCCAGGGGAATCTCTTTGAGGTTTCAGCTGGCTGTAACCCAGTTAACTCACATACAAGAGGCAAAGGCATCGCAGGGAGAAGGACTCTAACCTTACCATACGTCTGGTTTTACTAGTGTCTATGTCACTGCCTAGGAGAAGCAGGCAAGAGAGGGAAGAGAGAGCTTAGGGTAAGGACTGACCAAACCCAAAAAGTCTGAGAATCGAAGATGACAATTCTTCATAGGAAGGTGAAACTCAGACCAGTATAGAAGAATTTATCCCTGCATACCCGATAACCAAAAAGGCATCAAATTCTCAGAGCTCTCAACAGCTCTGTTCAGATTAAAAATAAAACAAAATACAGTCCCACTACCCCACCCCACATCCTGCCACAGATTCTGCCAGAACTAGAAACGTTAAATGAATGCAAGTGACCCATCTGTCCTCTTTGGGCTGCACTTTTTGAGACAAGGTTTACACAGAGAGGTAATATTCTTCTATTAGTCTCACATATGAAGGTCATTTTCAAGTCTACATGCTTGTCTTCAGATGAAATCCTTCATGCCTTAAAGTCACTTTATGTCAGCTAGCCTAACGCAAGGACTTGACTATGGCAGATCACGGCATGGACTCCTGGGTTAATGTGCAGGAGAGACACTTTATTAAGACAGCGAGCCACTTATATAGCTGATTATGTTTACTACACAAGCTTGATTAATATTGGCAGTTAGCCATGCTCTGATTAGCAACAATACAGTCAAACACAGAAGTTCTTCTCAGTTCCTTTTGCAGCTATCTTTAAAGTAACTGTTCAACAAGCAGATGTTCACAGGATGTTCCCCAGCTGTTCGGGCTGGCACTCCCACTCAAGCTGCTGAAGTCTTCTCTGCTTCAAGCTTAGTCTCATGGACATCTTGAAGGTTATACTCCCATCTCAACACTCTTCATATTCCCACCAGCCTGCCTTTGTCAGAATACTCCACACTTAACCACTCTGCAAAGCTGACCTTGTTTCCACCTGTCAGAACTTTAGTATTGCTAGAGACAGCATTGCACTTTTGTTGCTTTGTTTTGTTTTTTTAAATGAAACTACTACAGTTTAGGACAGTTTCCAAGCCACAACTAAGGCTCTAACAATCACAGACATATGACGGTGTCCTTTTGACACCAGACTGAAGAGCCAAAAGGACATGGAACTATCTGGGCAGTGTTTCCCAGGTAAGAAATGCTGGCACCATGTGGCAGAAGCATAAATATCCCAACAGATAAACTTACCAAGCTGCCAAAGCCTTGTAGGTTTTCTGGTAGTAAGACATAAGTATTTTCCACTTCTTTCTTACAGTAATCAAATAAGAACCAAACCTCCCATAAAGAATAAGAACCAAACCTACAGCCTTTCTCAGTTTGCTGATATTTATACAGATCTTTAAAAAATTGAAGGCAACCAAAGAACCATGATCCTGAAATTAGTAATGCAATTGTTCCATTTCTGCAAAGCAGCTAAAAGTCCTTCTGTTGTCATACAAGTAATGAGCATTGTCCCATTCAATTACATATAGGCAAACTTCCAAGGGAATAAGAAATTCCTTCTATAATGGGCAAGTCTATTGAGAAGAAATCCACTGGGCAACAAGACTGTTCGGGCCAAAGAAGGTGGTTTCCAGTAACACCAACAAGGGCTTCTCTCAACTCAGCATGGTGACATTCAGAAGTTACAACAGCCAAACATACAGTCAGTGCTGAACCTGTCAACTAGCTCATAGCAAGTGTGAAGTGGAAATGACACTTAGTAGACATTTATTTTAAGGTTAACAGCTCTACAGAACTTCTGAATGCACCCAGTGGTGCCCTAAGAGAAACAGATATGCACCAAAGGCATTATTATTGACATTTAAAATAAAGAGACTGTAGAAATTTGGGGCTAAATTTCATCTTACACGAGGTGGAGACTCTTTCTGAGAGTGAAGCAGTGTCGGAACTCACAACTATCACTCATACCTTCAACTCACACTTTGCACCCCTATGCTTTATTCCAGCTGGTAAATTCTCTTAAGCATACATCAGGTCTGCTTACAGGCTTGGGGAAAACAAGAACAACTGAAAACCCCCAACAACAAGCACTTGAAAATAAGAAAGCTACATAAGGGGACAGCTGATGAGACAACACTGATAGAATATCCACGTTAGCTTTCTCCTTCCTTTACTGCATTGCTCTATAACAGAGCAAGTACTTGCACTGCCCAGGACTACTACTGACAGAGCAGTATTTATTGCCTTGACTCAGAGAGCCCACAGAGCTGACCTCCAGCAAAGTACATGGGAAAGCAAATCCGAAGTTACAAGACAAGGTGAATCAATAAGATAAGAACATGGAAGACTTCCTGTTTGTCTCCCTTTAAGGCTCAGGCCAAGCTCACATGAAACACAGAGCAGGATTTCTATTAACCCCTTCCCCCTCGCCTCCCAGGGGAGAATAAAAAGGGGAATAAGGAAAAAGAAAAATGCCTCACCCAAGACTGGAAGTTAAGACTGTAACAAATTTAATGAATAACAGGAGAAAAACATAAAAAGCAGTATTAAGGGCAGAAGGATACAGAACTCTACCCAAAACTTGCTCTCGGATGGCATATGAGGAGCTGGGCCCAGCCAAGATGCTGTTGTAGCTCCCAGGGCACAGGAAAGAAGAGGGCCCAACCCCAGCTTCTGGTCTCCTTGTTGTAGGGAGTGTGGCAGGGAATGGGAGGGAAGAACAGCTGCCCTCTGGCTCCTCAAGGTCCTAGGGTTACCACGTGTCCTCCCCTCAGCCTGTTCACCCCTAAACCACAACAGTGATGCAGATAATTGTTATGGGACTGCGTTTTGAGCAAATGTAACAGACTGTCCATTATTTATTAGGGTGTTTCATGACAAACAAGAGCATG
The DNA here is from genome assembly GCA_024336885.1 of Actenoides hombroni. Classification (NCBI taxonomy): domain Eukaryota; kingdom Metazoa; phylum Chordata; class Aves; order Coraciiformes; family Alcedinidae; genus Actenoides; species Actenoides hombroni. The sequence goes on from WUAM01000262.1 coordinate 651,737, forward strand.
AAAAGATCAATTTAAAGCTCACAGAAGTGCAGAGGAGGAAGTTACACCAGTTGGTCCTTAAAAATAGTATAAACTCCACCCCAACCCCAGGTGTCCCAACAACTTTAGATCACACACACAGTTGCACATAAAAGTATAATCTGCATGAATTATTCTAGGTCTAAAGTGAGAGCGACGTGTCTGTGTAACGTCTTCCCTAAAATACAGATTTAGTGTGCAATGCAAAACCTCCATTCGAAAAATCTTTTAATCAGGCAGAAGAAATTCCTTTGTTATTCCACCTTAACTGAAGTTGTACTGCTCCATGAGGCTGCTGGTGACTGTTGGCAACAGTATCAGTATGCTGCCTATCCTGAGAACTTGAGAAATTAGATGAAAAGTTGCTCTAGCAAACCAGGCATTTTTTCTTCTTCTATAAATCAGTATGCATAACTGTCTACGATGTTATTAACACATTCTCCACTTATTTCTGAGTTGTAATATGCCTGCTTCATTCCAGAACACCCGACCTGTTCAGTGTTCAGCCATTCTCGACTAGTTCAGACCCTGGGTTTGGATACTCAGAGGAAAGGCAGAAATGTCAGTTACAAGAGCAGACTGGAAGAGCAGTGTGAAATCAGCATCTCATTTCCCTAGGTAAAGGGAAAATTGGTATGCCATATACTTTAATTAAATGTCAGCCTGACAATCGTTTTTAGATTAGTTACGAATATGAAAAATGCCTAAGAAAATAGAATTAAAATGGACAGATTGGTGAAATTCCTGCAGACACATTACATGCCTATTTTCAGTGTCCTGACATGACCGTTCTAAGGAACTACAACATATCTTTTTATTGTAATAATGAATCAACTTACAGATTCCACATGCAAGGCACAGAGAAAAACAATGTATTTATTCCACTTCTCTCAAGTATATTCCTATAGACTATATCATCCAGCATTAGATAATGAAGTGTGGTGTTAGATCTGACTTTACTAGAGATTCAACTGTTAGGTGTTCTTGTGGGTAATGGAATGGGGCCCATTTTATATGAATAAATTAGTTATGGTAGAGGAAAAAAAAATAAAGAGGTGTCTAAATGAGTGGGAATTGTGTTTTCTTCATATTATGCCTCGTGCCTTCCCTGAAGAAAGGGCTTGCTGTGTACAGCAAATCTGGATCAGAATTTTGCTTATACCTGCAGCAGCTTCTAGCAGGTCTTATGGTTGCTATAGCATGGAAAGATTCAGGCTTTTGCTTTTTTTCCAGCATAATAGCCTGCCTGGAAGAGCTCTGTATAATAGGATTTATTCTTTCAGAAATTTCACAAGATACATTCTTTGTAGGTTATCGTCAGGAATCTCCAAACACTTTATACACATACAGCTCAATTACAGACATCTCTGAAAGTGATAAAGTTACAGAGGTTTCAGACTCAATGCTCTAGAGATGCTCAAAGAGACAGGCTGATAACAATGTACAGAAAACACCATGCAACTGGATCTGGTAGTGCAATACCCCTCTAATGGGCAGCTATTATAGGATGGGTCAAGAACAGAGGACAACAAGGAAAAATAGGACGGATATTATGACATGATTACTTTCCTCTCCATGCCAGAATTTAATTTTACTAGTCCAACAGCACATTGAAACTTTAAAAAGCAGCAGGCAGCTTTCTGTGCTGCAAGTCTCAGTCTAAAAATCACAGGAGAAAAAAGCATACACTTTTACTAGCAGACAGGAATTTACTCCAAAGACTCTCACTAATTTCCCAAATTAAGGCTAATGAGATAGAGGCAGATTTTGAGATGCCCACCCAGCTGAGTTCCACCACATTCAGGATTTTACAAGATTAGTCTGTCAGAAGGGAGCAATGTTATGGAAGAGGAGACAGCTGGCACGGATCAGGAAGAATCTAGTCACCTGGTATCATTTACTTCCCCCCACACTATAGGTGGAAATTGGATGCAGATAGCAACTATTACGTAGATTCAATCTTTTTTTTTTTTTTTCCTCAAGAAACACTGACCAGTTTTATGTCAGAATAGGAGGGGCTGAATTTACTTATTAGTAAACAAACTGCTGTGTTAACAGGCTGCTGCTGGACTGTTTTAGTTTGGTAGCAACAGCCCTACATTGAAGCTACAATTTATAGTGACCTAGCGGTAAACATTTAAGCTGCAATATTGTCTTCCTGGAAATGAGGCTGTGTGTTCAGCCATACATTATTATTTTGGGAACCACTGACCTGAAAAGAAAAACAAAAAACACCCGACCAAAACCCAACTGCCTGTCTGCTTCAGTACAAACACTGTATCTGCTTTTAGCCGTGGTTATCTGAAGCACTCACAAAGCCTCAGTTCAACTCAAAAACCTCTGTCTTTCTTCAGCATGAGAAGATCCAGAGAGGGATGTCTTTACAAATGAAGATGCTGTAATGTAACAAGGAGACAACCTTGCTGGCCTGGTGGCAATATATCATGAAAGAACACCGATGAGGACTGGAAATGTCAGTGAGGGTTGGCTGAAACCAGTTGAGACCCCAGAATTTAGAGGATTCATAAACTTTTGAACTTTCAGAAAGAGCGTGCAGGCTTCATAGACTTACACAGAGTAACTTCTCCTCCTAGGGGAGGCATACAGTGGAGTTAATGAAACACACGATGCGTGATGGAGGGGGGTGTAGATGTTAAGGGGGGATATGGAATAGATGTACTGGGAAGCCTGTACCTTCCTAGTACCTTAGCCATTGGGGAAAGGAAGGGGGTTGTATGGGGCCGGGAAACTGGGATAAAAGGGGGGCTGTGCCCTCCGGCAACTGGAGAGACCCCAGGGGGATGTGCCCGGTGGACTCGCCCTTTATTCGAGTAAAGTCTTTTTGCAGGACTCCTCTGTCTCCTCTGTGAACATGGACCTCTAGTGATGTGATTTTCTGACCAAGCAAGAACCTGCACTGAATTCTCAGTTATACACCAAAAACTGGAGGGGCAACAACCCTGCCAGGACTGTAACTGACAACACGAGCTGCAATTCCACTCTTTCAGCAGCTAGGCAAAAACAAACCTGCAAATACAAATGATTTATTGGAAACTGTAGGATACATTTGGTAATGCTGCCCTATTTGGATTTCCAGGATAATGCGAATAGGCTTCACAGGTAACAATTAGAAATTATCACAGCATCTTTTTTTCACTTGAATTAGTTAAAATTAGCATCTGAGAAATATGATACTTAAGCCCCTGTGCCTTCGACAAGCCTTAGGCAGCACCAAAAGTGGTAAAGGTACACTTTTTCCTGTGAAAATTGCTGTTACTCAAGTCAGCAAGATATCTGTGGTCTCCTTTCTCACAATACCTTTATATAAAGGAAATGGAGTGATAGTCACTTACTTCTATCCCAGAACAAGAGAGGCTGTACAAAGAATTTCAAGATATGTTAACTTTACCCTCAACCAGAATATCTTAAGTAAAAGATGACCCTGCTCCTCTCCTGTGCCTCCACGCTCCCTCCGAGTTCTCCTGACCCAGGACTTCCTCTGTCTATTAAGGAGAGACCCAGAAATAGCTTTCTGTCTTTCTGGTCATTTTTTCTATGCTGTTATACAGACTGTGCACCATTTGTTAGCTCCTGTGGCATATGTCAGAGCATGTTTCTGCTGCAGCATGCTGTTGCTGAATGGTTAGGTACTATGGTGCCAGAGCAGGGGATAAGTGACAGAAGGAGCTGTGTCTGTAAAAAAGCCAAGCGACCACAACGCTGCCAGAAAGCACAACAGTTGCTAAGTTGCCTCAGTGCTTGTTTCACAATGGAAAACAAATTCTGCTTAACACCAGAGGGTGGATTGCTTGCTTCTGTGTCCTTCTATGAGACTGTAACCTGCATGGCAGTAAGCAAGCACATCATGTCCCTCACTACCAGCTCTATGGGGTCTGTATCATTTTGCTACTCTGGCTGCAGGGTCACGCAGCACAGAGGAGCCAGCATGTCCAGTCCTTGGCCATGCAGCAATAGATATTTTTAACTCTGTGCAAGATTGCAGACAAAATAGATGCACCTGTAGCCTATGGTGGAAAGATGAGTGCTTTTACCTTCTTCCCCAAAAGAAAAACATGAAAACAAACCTCAACACCTCCAATCTGTTACATTCGATATATTTATTATATGGTATAATTTAAACAGATTTCTTGACTCTTCAACAAAGAGTCACTACTAATGATTAAGAACCAACAGCACGTACACAGCTGTAGATTCTTTTGCCTATTTTATTTTGTATGAATTGCCAAACAATGGCAGTGCTGCACAGAATACATTCCTTGACACCTCATTGCCCTGTTTGAAACTCAGCTCCGCTTTCTAGCAGACGGTTTTCTTAGAACTGATGCTTCTGCTTAGGTGGAAAGTGAGATTCCTCAAGATCCAGGGTTTTCACGTTCACCAAAAAAGCATCAAGAAAAGGCCAAACTCCACTTTATAACATCAATTTGCAAAGTTATCTTTGCATTTGAAATACAACTTCCCAAAGCAAAGACATGCCAAATGCCAGCTATAGGCTGTGAAGAGTTATTAGGACTGACAATATTTCAATGGATCCCTACAACTATTTCCTTCCTTCACATAGTACTTTTCAGGATGTAGAAATCCATCTTCACAAATTGTATGGCATCTATTTTTTCCCCAGCTGCAAGCTTTCTAGCTACCCACACCTACTAGCTTGCTACAAAGCAGTATTCTCCTCTATAGCACCCATACTTCTTTCAAAATATTTTTGTTGGGTTTTTGTCTGTTTGTTTTCAGACAATTCAAGCTATTCTCTATATATGTGCTCAGTTAACTTTTTCTTTCTTCCACCTTCATCAGGATTCAGAACTACCATCACCTTTCCCTTTAACTCCATTAGTAACTAGACACAAGTGTATAACAACTACTAGTAATTGAAATATGACAACAGAAAGTGAACTTCATTCCACTTTATTCTTTGCTTCTACCATACATGAGATATTATTCCCACTCCTGACAAGACCATTCATCAACTCCTGATCCTTCAGTCTTCCTTCTGCCTCCACCTTGCACTCCTATGCTATCCCACCTCCAGAACCACAGCAGCTCTTCTCTGACCCCCATCCTGTGGCACAGAGGCTATACTGGTGGGAGGTCTGCAGCTGTGGGACATACTGGCCCTACAACCTCACAGCATGGCTCACATATTCCCATCATGCAGGGCCTGCCTGAAGCTCCATAAGGTACTGTTGTGTCTTCAAACCATTAAACGTCTGTTTAGAGGGGAATTTCTGCTTTCACAGACCCTTCCTGGCAACAGAATTTTTGCAGGTCGTGAGTTAAAGAACCTATTGGCAGGAAATTACCCTGTGGCTCCTGAAAGGTATTCTGCTGACTGCTCCTCAAAGTGACACTAAACACATCAAAGTTCAATACCTCTTTTAAGACAACTAAATACTATGTATGCATATACGTATATGTACGTATATATAATATGTATATATAAAAAGTAAACACATGAAGGCATTCTAGATTATCAGCAATACCAAATGTTATACTCCTGGGCAACGAAAGTGGCTGAAACTCATCAGCTGCCTCTAAATCCTTTAGAATGCTGTGTGACCACATTCATGCCATTTTGCCAGTATTTTGATTCTTAAAGTATGAATGTACCAAGCAACGATAGTAGATGAAAGAGAATTCAATTAGGATGATAAAGTTGTTGCTCAAAAAGGCAAGTTTTATCCAAGGAGATACAAGAAAGGAGTAAGAAGCTTCAGGGTCAAAAATACTTAAATTTGTCACTACAGAACACATTGTTTTGCAATTTAAGAAGCTTATCATGCACAGATATTATGCCACAGTAAATGAAGGGGATGAAACCCAGGTATTGAAAGTAACAGAAGTAGCATTTAATCATAGACATTAACAGAGGCAAGCTCTACACTTCAGGAGTCATATTCCAAGTCATGAAAACAGAACACAGCATTCTATGAGAATTTGATCAGAGTTCCACAAAGAACAGCAGCATAAAAGCATCTTAGATTCTTAAAGAATAGGATATAAACAGCTTTTCCACAGCAACCTGGGACCTTTCCAGTGTTACTGAGAAGTCTTCCCAATGACAAATCTTTTGTAAACATAATACACATCCCCTGGTTCTCATCTCCAGTTCCTGTGTGCATATAAAACTCCCCCTGTACCCCAAGCTCTAGCAGAATACTGGCCTGTTCAGCCCCTCCCCAGGGCAAACACCATGAACTCTCACAATGCTGCTGGCCTGGGCAGCTCTTAAGAGTGGATGACAGAATAGTTTGCAGCTGTGAAAGGATCCCTTTGAAACAAGTTGTTTTTTTCAGAGCAGAATACAATCTATTTACTCTGGTTGAGCTCATCTGGAAAAGGATAATACAAAAGTTCCCACTATTCTCTCCTGAACTACTTGAGTTATTGAAGCCCTGGACATGGCAAAAAAAAATGGACTGCATAATATTAGGTGTTAGGATTGTCTATATTAATATATTTTCTTTTTGATCATAGGAAGAACAAGGGAGAAAAATTGAGTTAAAAGCAGATGTCTTTATTCATTTTCATTCTAGGGCTTGTGATTCCCAATCAAACATGCCTAGATATTGCCTGGCAGCCAGCAGCACCAAGACACATACTGAGCTTTGCAGCTCATGAAAGCAGAGAAGAGGGTAGTTTGTATCTAGAACATAATTGCTTAGCTATGTTCTAAATAACATTCAAAAAAATTCAGTAAAGTGAAAACCAGGCTTTATGTTTCAAAAGCCAGTTTAGACTTAGAACTTTCAGCAACCCACAGCCTCTTTTAAATTTAACAAAACAATTGTGAAGATCCTTCCTCCAAGTGCTTCATAGCAGGAATATTGCATTTCAGGCCCTCCATCGCTTCCCTCCCCCAGGAGGAACCACTGGATGGAATGACCCAGGGCAGCACTCTCCAGGATCTAAAGGTGCACAGCTGAGCCAGCCCGACAGCAGGGCTGTCACAACCTGTCCTTGTCACCTACCTCACTGATAGCAACATAGCATGAGCAATCTCTCTAGTCACCACTAGTGGGGAAAACTTAAGCTTGCTAAGAATCAGACTGGCAAAGCAACAACTGGTACACAGGCTCGCTTGGCATTAGGAAAACTTGACAGAATTATTTAAAAGAGATTCAAAGCCCCAAAGAATGATCTCTTCTCAGATCCATAGCATCCAGCCAACACTTTCAAATACAAAACCAAAACACTACAGATGAATCTCAAATATCTCTCCATTCAATTCCATACAACTAGACTAACTGTATACAGGTAAATACTTCACCCTTTCCAGATTTTTAATCATAAAATGAAAGCTTTCATGTGCAGTTTCTGGATATAAGAGTTAGTGAACAACAGTAATAATCCACGACACGACCCAACAAGAAGTTTGAAGACAAAAGGAAGAACTACACTTCCAAATCCAGTACCCAAGCCTAAAGAGTTAAAATAACCTCTCCCTATTATCTGCTTGAAATGCGGGCTGACTGTAGGAAATTAATAGCATGCCTGTTTCAGTGATGCCCCTAACAAAAACCAAAGATAGCACTACAGCCTGGACCATAGATGAGAGAAATCAATTTTAAGCCTCACGGGAATTATAAACAAAAAATCAAGTTATTTGTATAAGTACACTTCTTAGTTATGGCCTGAAACCATTTTTTGTTTTGCCCAAAATAGCTAGGCAGAAAGGCATATGTTAAAATCACAAAGTCACACTGTGGGCTGAGTGCATTTTTTAGATTAGAGAAATCACTCAAGCTTTTTATAAACCAGGCTGAAGCCTTTCTGATGCCATTCCCCCTTGTTAACTTACAACTAACAGGACCATATAAAGTTCTGATATAAGTACAGGGACTTGTACTAGTAAATAAGTACTAGTACTTATTTATTTACTAGCCAAAATCTAATGGTAATGGCACATCTCTGCTTCCCCTCCTCAGTCAGTTCAAGGACCTGTTCAGTCAGAACTAACTATTGATAGCAACTGCGTATCATCCACAGTCCTCCCTCAAGAGTATTACAAGGCATATGTAGACTAGATAAAAAAGCATATCGTGTCTTTCTCCAGTATTAGACAGGATTGTGCACACTCCTCAAAGACTTTCATTCCAGACCTGGCAGGAAGGGTGGAATCCATTATGTGGTCTCCAAAGCACCTGGAGACACTTTGGGAATTGAAGGGAAATATATAAATTTAAGTTATTTCCTGTTCAGGGAGTTGCCATTCATCAACTCATGCAATCATATCCCTTGTACTTCATTTTCAGAGCAGATACTAAATATACTGTGTACTAATTTTGTTCCGTAGCTGACAAATTTTATCTTCTGTTGGGCTGTAATAAAATCTGAAGTTAAATGACAAGCTTCATTCGTGCTGCCAAGATCCTAATGAGCTGCATTCCCAGCTTTCTGAATGAGGAAAGAGATTCCTTTCCCATGGAAAAAGCTGGGGAGTGGAGAGGCAGCAGAGATGACACAGCCCTGGCAGCACTGCACAAACTGCAGCACTGGCCAGGGAATTCAGAAGAGAGCAGAAAAGGAACCTCGTTTCCCTCACAAAAGAGGCAGTTATAAAGACAGAAGGCTCACAAGTGGGAATCAGACATCCTCACACCAAATGCACAATACTCCATTCATTGCTCTGGAAGAGATGAACTACTTTCACCCAAACACAAAAAACCCCTGGATTCCGTACAAGAGAAATTTAGTGTACAGCAAAGGCTACATCACTGCACTGCTGATAACAAGCTTTGGAGAATCAAAGGGGACATGGTTCTTATTTTGTTGATGGATTGCAGAAACATTTCACTTCCTATATAAAACAGTAAACAGGACTTTGTTTCCACATGCAAATATATATACATAGAGACTGGTATGCTGTTACTTAAACTCCACAGAAAACTGGCCAAATGCTACAGGAAAACTTAGAATCTGTCACTTTAATGGTGAAACCTCTTCTTTGTAGAGTTCTCCTTCAACTGTATAAAATACAGCCCTAGAAAGAAGAGCATCTCTACAACCATGTCTACATCCACTGCTTCCATAAAACTGAGCACGGTGAGTTTAGATCTGTGGGGATTCTTACATAAGAGCTTGATTCCAGATGTGTCATGAGTTACATGTTCTTTGGAGAAGCCTCATATACAGACTGAACAGATAAAAGGAATGGCTGTACTAGGGACCAGCTGAGATACCCTGTCTTCCTCAGTTTAGCACCCCTCAGCTGGGTAGTTTTGAATGTACAAACAGCATAAAACCCAAAAACAATCAAGCAAGGAATTTATGGAATAGTTTTCTTCTTGTTTACTTCTTTACTAGGCAATTTGGAAGGAAAGATACGGCAAACAAACTGATGTTCTGTATTATCACTACAGAGAGTGGAAGGGAGCTAGCAATCTCCATTGTTATACCAACCCTAGAAGTTTGTAAAACAAGAGATGCCCTTAAGTGTGAATGTGCTATGAGGCATTTCCAACAGAGCCTACAGGCCAGCAGGTACAAATCCTCTAGGAATTATTTTGAAGACGGACATCTCTGGTTTATGAAAAGCTTTCTATACCACACCTTTTACATAGAGAAATGAATTAACTCATATCAGCATTAAACTACAGGCTGTGGTAGTACTGTAACTCCTGCTAGAAAACCTGCATTGTGCAGTTCAGTTCGTAATCAGATTTTCACTTGAATAAAAATGTTTCCATTTAATGTTAATCACATTTGCAATTTGCTGCTGACTGTTTCTACTTGCTGTTAGTAAGGGCTTTCAGGACTTTCTGTTGAGCTGATCCTACTTTGTGCTCCATCATACAATGAACTGCTTAAATAATTATTTTTAAATCATTCTGTGACTATTCAGCTGAAATTCTGTATCACAAGTTATAGATTGGACACCCTTTGAATACTGATGCAAGAGCAAGAACTCTACTTACTAGTAGAAAAAGGCACAGAAAATGAATTTGACAGCAATTGCAGCATGCTGACAATCTGTGTGTGATCATTGCAATCACTCAGTACCACCACAAGCTTCTCAATAAAGTCCTAGTGCCTAGATGTAGAGATGGTGACTGAAAAATTGGAGAAAAGCTTGGTTCTATTTCAAGACTGCAGAAAGTTTGAATACATATATGAATTCTTGGAAGTAAATAAATAAAAATCAGTCCTGGGCAAAAAGTCACAGAATTGAGAAGCTTTTTCAAATCTTTGTGTTTGAAACTCCACAAAACTGTGGGATGAGTTTTCTGCTTAGTTTTACCTTTCCCCTCAATAATTGTGTGCTGAACAGAACAAACACATCTCTCTTCTGATAAAGGCACACTTGAATACAGAAGTGTTTCTTACATCTTGTGCTTGAAAATGTATAACAAAAGCAGAAATCAGTTATGGAATACTGCTAAGGCTTTGCTCAAAATACCAAACATACCTGTGCCTTCCTTACTAAACCTGGTGATACGTGATGCACTTACAGAAAATAAATCTTCAAGCTTTAGGTAAAAAAATCTGTCCCGTGTCAGTAGTGAAATAATCTTCTACTTTATTTCTCCAATTCAGCCTTCAATAGTGATTTGTTGCAAACACGTCATTGTACATGACCAGCCCTTTGAAACCAGTGAGAATGCTAAGATTTCTAACGGATTGTTAGCTCAGCCTATTTACTTCTCTCTGGCATACAGATTTCTGAACAAGTCTGAGAATTTATGCTAGAGCCTTAGATTTTGCTATTAAGATACTGAAACAAATATTTTTAATATTACAAATATTTTTTATTCCTCATAACTTCAAATCATAGAATCACAGAATCATAGAATCATAGAATAGTAGGGGTTGGAAGGGACCTCTGGAAATCACTGAGTCCAACTCCACTGCCAGATCAGGGTCACCCAGGGCAGGCCACACAGGAACAGAGCCAGGCGGGTTCTGAAAGTCTAGAGAAGCAGACTCCACAACCTCTCTGGGCAGCCTGTTCCAGGGCTCCATCACCCTCACAGTAAAGAAGTTTTTGTACACATTGAGGTGGAACGTCCTGTGTTCCAGTTTGTGACCTTTGCCCCTTGTCCTATCACAGGACACCACTGAAAAGAGCCTGGCCCCTTCTACTTGACACCCACCCTTCAGATATTTATAAACTTTAATAAGATCCCCTCTCAGTCTTCTTTTCTCCAGGCTAAACAGCCCCAGGTCTTCTAGCCTTTCCTCATATGAGAGATGTTCCAGTCCCTTAATCATCCTCTTAGCCTCTGTTGGACTTTCTCTAGTATTTCCCTGTGCCTCTGGAACTGGGGAGCCCAGAACTGGACACAATAGTCCAGATGTGGTCTTAATAGTGCAGAGAAGAGGGGGAGGAGAACCATTCCCTGTCTCTTTCCAAATACTGGAATTAATTTTGGCCTCAGCTGTATCTATTCAGTCTCCACATATCATAAATGTAGTTTTGCTCCACTGAAATAAATGATAAAAGAGCAATTTAGTTCAATGACAATGTGCACTAAAATAGGCCCTCAATCTTTACTACCTTTTGAAGAGAGGCTAGGAAATGGGGTCTTGCAGCTCCTGGCTAACTCTCCCTGCATGAGCTCCTGCATAACTGCTCAGGTCTTCAGCTTTGTGTTACAATGGCAAGAGTATTAGTAAAGAGTTTGTATAAGAGACAACCTGCCTCAGAATTTCTTCAAAATGCTTTGAAAACAATGACTGAAGAACTCCTATTCCCTGCACTTTGCTGTTTGACATACTTAGGTCATCCTATCCTTACGTTCCTGGAGATTTTTTTTTAATTCTTTGCGATGCAAGAAGCTCTAGGAGCCTCTTGCTAAGTATTCATGAAGTTAACAGAGCTTCCTCCCTCTCTCCTTTCATTCTGTTTTATTCTGACAAAGCACTTTCAGTTCCCATCAGGAGAAAAGTCCTCACACACTGAAACCCACCAAAATATGTAGAACAGAATGCTAGTGCAATCTTAAAGAGATAAACAAAATCTTGTGAGCACAGACATTATTACACTACATTAGTTGGTAATTCCTCACTCTTTAGAAGTTAATTCATTGCCATTGAACTACTCAGGATTCCTTCTCTTGAGAAACAAGCCACATCTCCAGTTACAGCTAGTACCAGACTTCCCAACAGAAAGATGCAACTAATCACGTTGTCCTTCCTCCAGCACCCCAGAAACAGCACAGACCTGTGTAGTGTGGCAGGACAAGTCCAAGGTGTCAATGCCACCTGAACTGATTGTGTCCCCCAGGTTTCACCCCATTGCAAATTCTAACCTGGAGTCAAGGGAGGGCCTACTACTGTTCCTAATTTATAGTTTACTGTGGTTTTGAATGATCACTGTTTATTTCAACAAAGTTAAAGAGGTTATAAAATTAATTTTGAGGTTCATCAGAAATATACAGTGGAAAACTCTCAAGTCATTGGCATAAGAACTCCATTGTAATGTGTGATGTAGAGAAACTGGTATCAGACAGGAAAATGTTGGGTAAAGTTATAACTAGAGGATGAGAGATCAGAATCTTAAGAATCTTTAAGATCCCAGGACCACATAGAGCCATAAAAATGGAAGCATTAAAAAAAATTATTTGGAGTTCATTGCATAATGTCCTCTGCCGTGCCACCGGTTATGCAGAACTGCCACTATCTTTAACTTCAGAAAGTTTATGCTATAAAATCTAAAAATTCTGAACAGGGGTTATTACAGAAGAATTTTCTGTGAAGTCTTGAGGTGTGTAAACAGAAAATCATTGTCAGGGACTGATCCAGTGCAAGACTGCTGTTTTCATCTGCCTGTAGGGTGCAAGGTGAACCCAGTCCCTTGTGTCCATTTCCCTTTCTCTGTCATGAAAGAGTTAAAGAACATGGTCACTTAAGGGGACTTTTCAAAGCAAACACAGAGGCTAGCAAGCAGCTTCATCTTTTGCAAACTTAAACTATCACACATAGGACCTTAAAAATTAAAAAAAAAAAATTAGAAGAAAAAAAGAAAAAAAGACAAATTAACTCTTTAGAGTTATGCCATTTTCTTACAAAGCAGTAATGTGGCATACTGATAAGAGAAGGCAGAAAAAAAAGAGTATAGCTGACATTCTGCTAGAAATTACCAGGGTGGATCTCCTTAACTTCAGACACTTCTCTCATGCTCATTTGGCCTTAACCATTCACATATAAAAGTGGGAGATGGATACCTGCTGAAGAGTTTGTAGAGTCAATCTCCTGCAAAGCTTTTGGCAGTGTAGCATTCATTCAAGAGCAATATCTCTTGGCTTCTTGTGTGCTCAGGCTTTTACCTAAACAATATTTCAGCTTCATTTAGGGAAGCAGATAGAGGGATATCACAGTTAGGAGCTCAGTCAACTCAAGTCCTGCCACATGGCACAAAAGCCTCAGTAAACTCTCTGGCTTGGATTTCCATCTCTCCCTGCCTTACCAGTGGCTGAAGGTACCAAAAAAAAGAAGAGTCCTGGTTTAGTAACACCATCCATGTACACAGTTTGAAAATGCTGACTATGCAGCTTTGCTGTTCCCCCTCCCATGCCTGTCAAGATAATTTTTGATGGACTGATGAACACTTGGCCAATCTTTCTGCCCACCCACTCACACAGTATCTGATTTCACAGTGACCAGAATAAGCAGAGACATTCTTATGCTCTCTTGTAATGAAAATAAAATGTTTGTCTATCCATCCAGCTATCACTAAACCATTTCCCTTAAGCATCTGTAGAGATTTCAGCAGCACAGTTCATTTCTACTTTATTGTACCTAGTTTTTACTTACTCTTGTGCCTTTATTTTGCCTACAGCTGTCTGATCACAACACAGATGGCATTAAATTAATTGAGTATTCAGAAAAGCTTCTTTTCTCTGGGATGACAAAGCTGCATTTTCCAATGCAAGTTTAATGCACTCTGTAGTCTGAAGAAGAGCTGTCAGTTCCCTGCATTTCCTCCACAAAGGCTGCAAGCAAAGAGGCTGAACTCAAAGTACAGAACATGACCAAGGAGGTTTGTCTCACTGTCTCCCACTTGGGTTCTGTGCTTTAGAAATGATCATAAATACATAACTGGCATATATTTGCTCTGTTTGTAGCCAATACTTGTTTTCACAGAATCACAGAATGGCTTTGGTTGGAAGAGACCTTTAAAATCATCTAGTCCAACCTTTGACCCAACACTGTAAGCTCACCACTAAACCATACCCCTGTGTGCCAGGTCCACACGCCATTTCAATGCCTCCAGGGATGCGATTCCACCAGTGCCCTGGGCAGACCATTCCAATGGTTGAGAACCCTTTCAGTGAAGAAATGTTTCCTAATACCCAGCCTAACCCTCCCCTGGTGCAGCTTGCAGCCATTCCCTCTGCTCCTGTCACACATCACCAGGGATGTCCCCCTCCTCGCTCCAGCTTCCTGTCAGGTAGTTGTAGAGAGCAATAAGGTCTCCCCTCAGCCTCCTCTTCTGCAGACTAAACAACCCCAGCTCCCTCAGCCATTCCTGGTAGGACTTGTGCTCCCAGCCCTTCATGAGCCTCACTGCCCTTTTCTGCACAGGCTCCAGCACTTCTCTGTCCTTCTTATAGTGAGGGGCCCAGAACTGAACACAATGTTCAAGGCGTGGCCTCACCAGTGCCTAGTACAGTGGACAATCACCTCCCTATTCCTGCTGGCCACAGTGTTTCTAATACAAGCCAGGATGCCCTTGGCCTTCTTGGCCACCTGCACGCACTGCTGACTCATATTTAGTTGACTATCAATACCCTCAGGTCCTTTTCTAACTTGCAGCTTTCTAACCACACATCCCCAGGTCTGTAGCTTGCCGTGGGGTTGTTATGACCCAAGTGCAGGACCTGGCATTTGGCCTTGTTGAACCCCCTGCAGTTAAGCTTGGCCCACTGATCTAACCTGTCTAGGTCCCACTGTGAAGCTTCCCTACCCTCTAGCAGATCAACACACTCACGTAGCTTGATGTCATCTGCAGGTTTACTGAGGGTACACTCAATTCCCTCGTCCAGATCATTAATAAAGATATTGAAGAGAACAGGTCCCAGTACCGAACCCTGGGGAACACCACTTGTGACTGGATGCCAAGCAGACTTAGCTCTGTTCACAACCATCTTTCAGCCAGGCCATCCAGCCAGTGTTCCATCCAGTGCAGTGTATTTACCCAAGCCTAGCACCATTAGTGTTCACCTCCTGGGATGTGAATAGTATCTTGCGGGCATTTTCTCTGTATGGCCCCGTGACTTATACAATATTGCCATATTGTCACAAAATATTTTGAAATGGGCCCCAAATCACCATATCAAAAAGTTTCTTTACACTAATACTCCACACGACAACTTCTAACCACTCCCTTTGCCTTCATAGATGCAGACACTGTTGGGCATATGCCGGGGACATTAATGAATCATAGAATCATTTAAGTTGAAAAAGACCCTTAAGATCATTGAGTCCAAATGAAGAAGCTTAGATGCACTGTGGAATATGTAACACGTTACTCAGTCTAAATTCTCTCCTCCAGTCAAATCATAAAACCATCAAAAATCAGGTAGAAGGAAAGCAAAAATCAAAGGATTTTTTCCATACATATGACACCCTCAGAAATTCTTCCTTAGGCCCTTCATAAGCCCATAACTGACACTTGTAAGCACCAGTCCCTAATCTATCATGCTATATACATATATGTTTATATGTATATATGTACAGACAGTGTAGCTTCCCCTCAGTTTTGTTATGCTAACATAGCATGTACCTATGCTAACGTAACAAAACAGAGGCAGCTACACTGTCAGAGAACAGATATCCCAGTTACATGTTAGTTCACTCCTGTTTCTAGTCCTAGGTCCCTCTATAAGAAACCCAGATGTGACATAAAAAGCCATTTCTCTCTTTACTTGGCTGCGATGTGTGAAGACTAAATATACGAGGACACCAGGTAGCTGACAGTCAGATAGGTTTTTGTTGAGTAACAAACTTCTGAAAGTCACAGATAACATTTTTTTGTGGAAGTACTGTCTCTAACGTCACAAAATGCTTAGAGGGCTGTGGCCAAACTATACATAGCTAACCAATCTATAATTAACACTTTATACTGTAAAAACCTTAAAGCAAATACATTTCTAGGATGTGTTGTATATATTTCATTATTAAATGTTACTCTTTCTCAAGGATTTCCAGTTGTTTGTCACTAACCTAATATGAGAAATACTTTGCTAGATCAGTGGGGTAAATCAGACATTACTATATTTTGCTGTTCTTTTTTTCATTACCTGGATCCAGCATGCTAAATTCTCCTCCCGGGTGCCCTAACATAATCTCAAAGTACATTCCAAAGAGTCAAACTCTCTTAATACAGATCTGTAATGCTATAAAAAAAATAAATAAATAAAAGGGCAAACAATTGCCCACTGATGAAGAAGTGCAAAAGGATGTCTACCTCTAAAAAATCTTCTCCAAGAGTAAGCGAGAGTATAAGATTCACATTTCAAATATTAAGAGACAGCACAGAAAAGCTATTTGCTCTAGGAAAGCTTCAGTGAAATCACATTCTGTCAGAAAAGACAGTCAGTATTCACAGGCAAGCATAAGTGAGCAGTTTTCTCCTTGCTCCTGACAATCTGCTGTCATCTAAGATTTATGGCAATAAATGCCTTTAGCTATTGGTTCCATTATCAGATGATCTCAGCACAGTTGGGATTTAGGGGTGTGTAAGTACAAGGGTGTACACAAAGATCAGCAGCAGATATTCAGACTCACTTCTTATAAAATGCAGCTACTCACCTTGAGCTTTCAGTATTGATGTAGAGGAACTCCTGAAGCCTAAACTGAGTGAGCAAGTGGTACAAATTCTCCCTGTTCACAAAACTTAACTCTAAGCAAACAGGGATAATTTTACATGTTCTTGCATACATTAACTTAAGTGACTTTTTATTCCTTCTAGATATGACAGCTGCAGAATATAACTTTTTTATAATTTGGTTACATCAGACAGTCTCCACTAAGGAACCATAACTCAGGACAGTAATCTTACCTTTTCAATTGCTTGTGATGAAAAGTGGGGCAGCACATCAGGGGCTGAGGGATGGAATCCTAGTAATGGCTTTCACCTTGTTACCCGGAGGAAAGCCAGTGAGGATGCACTGGGACACCCCATGGGAGTCAAAGGGGATTGGCACAGAGGGTGATCCAGCCAGCCCAGCTGAAGGGCCTCTGTGCAAATGCACGCAGCTTGAGCAATAAACAGGATGAATTAAGGGCCATTGTGCTGCTGGAAAGCCAGGACATAGTGGTTATGACTGAAACTTGGTGGGATGATTCCCATGACTGGAACATAGGGGTAGATGGTTACAAGCTGTTCAGGAAGGACAGGCAGGGGAGGAGGGGAGGAGGTGTCACCCTCTACATCAGTGACCAGCTAGAATCCATGGAGTTACATATGGGGAAGGATGACGAGCTGGTTGAGAGTGTGTGGGTTAAGATTAAAGGGAAGTCAGGGGAAGGTGATGTTACAATAGGGGTCTGCTACAGGCCACCTGACCAACAGGACCAAGGGGATGGGGCCCTCCATGGGCAGATAGAAATGGCTTCTCCTTCACAGGCCTTGGTCCTTGTAGGGGATTTTAACCACCCTGACATCTGCTGGACAGATAACACAGCAAGGCACCAGCAATCCAGGATGTAAATGACAACTTCCTCCTCCAAATGGTGAAGGAACAGACAAGGAAAGGGGCTATGCTGGACCTTGTTTTGACCAACAGGGAAGGGCTGGTGACTGATGTAAAACTTGGGGACA
>WUAM01000262.1:669645-680264 GCA_024336885.1 Actenoides hombroni
TGCTCTAGTGGGAGGTGTCCCTGCCCATGGCAGGGGGGTTGGAACTGGAGGAGCTTTAAGGTCCCTTCCAACCCTGATGATTCTATGATTCTATGACAGGGATCAGACCTAAGTGAGATTTAGCATTTATCACAGAGCTGTCAGTAGTTTGTATCATAAGGGCTTAATGTGTCACCTCGACTGCTTCTGTGTCTCCTTATGGTATGTAGAAAACATTTATTCCAAAATCTTAATTACACCAAATTTCCAATTTGGTTTGATGTAACAAAGTTAACATAAAAGCTATAATAGGAAGTGCACAATAAGTTTTAAATATCTTTCCATAATTACATAAAAAGTTTTTCCTCTGAGATCAGTCATGTAAGTGTAACGCCAAGGAGACAAGCCTCTGAAATCAGAATTCTCTCTGAAGGGGTAAACAAATCAATCTTGCAAAATTATTCTGATTGCATATTATCCATCTTTCTCTGAACAGTCAACCAGTGAGGGCTGCACTATATTAAGCCGTTCATGATTGCAGATTGGTTTAAGATTAATAGGAAAACAATCAGCTATCAGTAGGAAGTGTAACAGGAATGAGACTATTAGGTTTTCTTACTATAATACTGTATCTTCTTCAGGTAAGTGCCACAATCTCAGCCATAACTCAGTTTTGCTTCAGTCAGACCAAAAAAATGTAGAAGCTTGTCTCCTTCAGTTGAATAGTGAGAATAAGGAGTCTGATTTCCATACTACAGCACCAGTGGTGGTTTTTGTCTCGCTCATACCTGCTGCCAGCCCTGGTTCAGCTGTAGCACAGCTGCACAGCAGCCAGCAGCACTGTCAGAGTCGTGTGGTTCTCACTGCTAATCTGGAGGTGCTTCATGAGTAAGTGATAATTGAGCAATTCAAATCTTACACAATCACTCTGATTTCCATCCCTCTGCCATTGTATTAAAAAGGCACCACAGCCACAAAGCTTATCTTCATTACAAGAAGATATTTTTTCTTCTAAAGCCATTCTTGATTCTCCTCCAGAAGAGCACTAGCAGCTGCCCTTTCCTAACAGCTTTTGCAGGCAAGCTGAGAAAGCATTACATTATTTTTCAAATGATCTATTTTCCACAGACATTTAAAAGAGAAATGCAACACTCGTCTCAAGGCACTTACATCACTCCTATATTCAAGGCACCTAATACTATTCTGAGTGATATATGTATGCATTGTGCAATGCCAAGACACAATCACCTGTAGTGTGCACGGAGGGCTATTAGACTGCTTACACCTCTGCAATTATTTTGCATTTTCTGAACCAGATTTTTCTGCTGAATAACAAATAGCAACAGTGAAAAAAAAATACAGTTGTAGCGATAAAAACTTAGAACATGTCTATCCTAACTGTGGAGGTTTACCTGCTGTAGCACAGAGCAAAAACACCGAGTGCCATCCTTGTGTACAGGTGAGGCAACTGGAGCCCATCAGTTTGAAAGGTGAAAGTAAATTAAAAAACCTGGAAACCACTCATTCCACATTTGAATGTCTACAAACCACAAGCCCTCACAACACTGCTTTTTACCTTTGCCATTTATATTGATTACATAGCAGGAAATTAAGTCTATATTAACCCGTAAAACTTTTCTTTTAGATGCTTACATATATTAATGAGGGACAAAATAGGAAATGGAATAAAAAAATTAGAACGTGCTAGCTATAGTATAGCATTCTGCTTAGAGACAGCTGGATGGAAATCTTAGATTATTTTATCTATTCTTAGATTATTTTCAGCATGGTTTTTTCCTTAAAAAAAATCCTCAGCATTGTGTTATTTACTGTCTACATTATTGACTCAATGAAACCACAAACTGCCAACTGTTATGATTCACATTGCATTGGTGATTGAGTAATTGGAGCTGATAAAGGCGTAGTCAACACTGTAAGAAAATATAGAGCTTGAGCTCTGGCTAGAATAGTATATCCTAGTAAAGTTTCAGATAGTATCTCTGAAGGTATATCCTTCCACAAAGGAATGGTTTTTTTCAAAATCAGGATTTTTATTTCTGGAGGATTTGGCATGACTCAATTTCCTCCTTTGGTATACTCTAACATTTACCTAGTTAGGATTTTTCAGAATATTTGATATTCATAGTACCTCAATCTGTATTTCATACAAACTCAAAAACTTTTCTTCCTAAGGCACTGATATGAAGGCTGAAAAATAACACCTTCTGCCGCTGACTTTCTGGTAGAAGGTCATTTTGAATTATATTTGTTTTCATTTTTGTCCTGCATAAAGGAGGCAGATATCTGTAGGCTCTGTAATCTTTGCAGTAACTCTGGAATGCTGATGCAAGTATAGGAAGAAGCAACAAACCCGGGGGGCAGAATATCTTAAAGGTGTTGAGAACTAACATGAGGATATTGCTAGTTTGATTTCAGCCCTTGTGATGATATGCTGCTCGTGGCACTGGTGAAAGTGCCAGAATGCAAAAATATGTGGGACAGAGAATGAAAAAATAATCAGTCAAATAGACAATCCTCCTATTACCTTGGGTGGCCAGTGTGACTGCAGTGCATGCACATCAGCCTGGGCTTACAGGGAACTGCAGACTTCAACATTTACTATTTATCTTTAAGAATCAGGTTTTGTAATAGTTATTTTAAAACTTGTTGAGTACAGAAAATCTCTCTTTGCAAGTGGAACAAGGACATTTGAAAAGGATGAGGAAAAGCGATGACAGTTTAAATTAAAAATTATTGCAATCACTTAGAGATATTTTAGGAAGCAACTAAGACAATTGTTTTACCCAGTCTGAAATGGATGATTTAAAACACAAAGAAAGCATAAGAATTTTATTCAAGGGCAAATGCTAAATAATGGGTTTTTTGCTGGCTTTACATTTCTATCCATGGAACAGTTCATTAAAAGAAACAAGTGAAGTATGTCTGCTACAGTGCAAGATGGCCAAAGTGGCACTGTCTGTAAACAGATGCTGCAGAACGTGGTTGTACTGAAGTTCAGCTTAGCTTTTGGTGGAGATGGAGGACAGACCCAGAAGAGTTAAGAATATCCTTTGAGCAACTGAGCATTTACAATGTTACGTGTAATTATCCCCCAAGGATGTGTGCACACGCACTGCATATGAAGAAGATTCCAATGTTCAGCAGCAGAGCTATTACTAGTAATTACATAGTCAATGTATTAGTGGAAAATGCCCAGTATTGAGCCTTTGAGCATGATTTTACCTGTTGCATTCCTACAAAGGTTTGTTCACTGAAGTAAAGCAATGGCATCAAGGTGGTTATATTAAGCTGTGAGTGTGAATGTTGTCCTGTTCAAAAGGGGAAGCATGCTTTCTTATCCTTTGCCCATCCTTTGTGAGATATCATATCTGCTTTGCGTGAACTGAAATTAGCTGCCACTTGGGAGCCATAAAGAGCTATCAATTACTTCTTCTCTCTTGCATTAATGAGCTGTGTTTCTTCATATTAGCTGAGACATAAAGTTTCTATCAATACATCTGTTTCAAGATGGTTCATATTTGTATGTTATGAACAATAACCTGGCCATGATGATTTGGATGCAAAAGTCTTGCTAATGTCAAACAAGCTGACACCATAGTGCACCAACACTTTTGAGATCTACTCATAATTTATAAAAGTTTTTCAGAAATCTGAAGTTCAACATGGCTTCACACTGATCTTGGACAGTTAGATTGGAGATGAAGGCTCTTCACACTCAGTATGCATTTACCTGTACTCAGGGCATACTGATTACACCATGTCCCAAAGCAGCCTCCAAATATTTCACCCAGTTTTCCACAGGGATTCAAAGCAGAATCCCATTCTACATCTCCCTTGGCAAGTCCCAAAATCCATCTGGGGAGCATTTGCACTAGAAGAATCATCACAGGTGTCATCATGCTCTGTGAAGTTAACTTTTTACAAGAAATACAAAACGACACGATGATAATACCAAAAACATCTTTCAAACTTTGCCCTTCATTTAAAAGACTTCTTTGTAACATGGCAAAAATAGACTAAATATATTGATTCTACTGCCTAATCCCCTCTGGGGCTAAACTGCTGATTCCTGTACAAAGCAGGGCCAGGCAAGTTCTGGGCACCTTCTGTAGACTGAACAGTTTCTTATCAAGTTCTGTGGAGCAGAAAATGCAAATGCATTCTGCCGGCTGGGATATTTTAAGCAGTGAATGAGGAGAGGGAAGAGAATAAAAAATAACTTTATTATCATAGCCCTTGAAAAGCTAAAATGACATCCAGCAGGCTTAAAATTTTTCTGTAGATAAATTAAGAAAAAGAAATCTTTTACTTCTCTACATCTGTATTTTAAGTGGGTTTTTTGTTTGTTTGCTTTCGCTTCATTTTTGAAGGTTCGTCTGACAAGCAATGCATTCCACGTGAAAGCTAATTCTGGTACACGGGCAAGAGGCCAAATTCACATCAGGCCAGGTTCTTTTCCAGAAATCCCATGGAAAAGGCAGACTTGTTCCTTCCCTCTTCTTCCTTTCTCCCATCCTCCTCTCCCCTCCATCAAGTGTCAAGGTGGTGATGATGAGTGTCATTAGTCACAGACTGATTAATAACCTTTCCGATCTGCTCTTTCCCCATATTAATGCAGATTGTATTTACAGTTCTGATCTGAGCTGAATGATTGAAAGCTATACTTTGCAAATAATTTGTCAGCTCTAGTACAGGATTTTCTCATTGAGAATCATCCTTCCAAATGTATAAACTTAGATATTAAACCTAGGCATAGATGGTTCCTGATAACGCAAATGAATGACTCTTATGTGACAACACCAACATCTGTTGAGACTGCAAAATTAAGGTTTAGTTTGGAACTGGTCGAGACAAAATAAACCTTTATAACTGAAGGATAATATGACAGCAGAGGTAAATCTAAGCATTAGGAACCAAGTAGTTTCTTTTCTGGAAATTAGAGCTTTTTAGATCTCATACAGGTTCTTATTTGTCTGGACTTCTCAATAAAATACCTACATTTAGAATTAAGCATTACATGGGGAGGGGAGGGGAAGGAAAAGGCAAAACAGCTAATCTTTGAGATAAGTTGTTCAAAAAGGGAAGGTCATAATATAATCTCAAAGATGAAATTAGAAGACATTATTGACAAAAACCTTGGCAGAACTATAGAACAAGGTTTGAAATTTGCACTTTATTTTACTAGTTTATCTTTGATTATGTACAAACTTGCAGAGGCCAGTGAATCATTATAGAGTGTTTTAATTAAAAACCTCTCCACTGACTGAATGCACAAAGCACTATTTAACACTGTATCTATACTGGTAGAACCAATATGGTTTGACCTACCATCTCTTTATAAGGTAGATGGAATACAACCAGAAAGCACATCAGAACAACGCAGCTCAATAAATATTGGATTCCAAGTCAAATCCAGCTCCCTTCTTGCACCAAGTAGTCTAACAAAACTGAGATTTAACTGCCTTAAAAACAAATAAAACGATGCATTCTAAAGGAGACAATTTCACAAATACAAACCCACTCCACTGAGGACTGAGCTACTATCTTCACCACTATTTGGATGATATTTTTCCTCTAACCACCCTGGGGTTTAATTCCTGCAGGCAGGATTGTAATAACAAAGAGCTGATCAATGGAATGCATTTGTTCAGATCTGTTGCTCATTAAGGAATAAGAGTGTTTTGGACCTCAGAATAATTTAGATTATTCATATTTTACATGATGTGGTCATAAAAGCATGTCTTCTTATGATGACTATGAAGCCAGGAGTTCAGTTTCAAGACGTTCTTAACATCCAGAAGGGCACATCAGGCATGTGTTTATTGAAATCACTGGTAAAGCAGCAGGAATACACCTTTCACATTCCATGCTTCTATTACATTGGTGGGTTGGCAAGACAAAAGCAGTAGACCTATACTTTGTATTTTTAATCTGAAAGTTTAAAAAAAATATATGCTGGTGTATTTTTAATAGAGTACTTTGCACATTTCTAATTGCTGTGTAAATAAACACACTGGTTTATTAACATCTCATGATAACTCCAGGCAAGGGGAACACTGATGGACAACCTGATTTAAACTAAACCCATGGATGGTCACATACAGATTGTGTTAGGGACAGAATGAGAAAACCTCTTCTGCCTAAGTGCTAGCCAAGAGCCAAGAGCTATGCCTCTGACAGAAGAGAACTGGCTTTTCTTGCCATTTGCCACAGCTATAAGAGAGTTAAGTTAAAACATCTCGTGGATGCATCAAAAGTAATTTTATCCCCATTCAGTTCATACTTTCTGGAAATACTTAAAAAGAGAACGATTTGATTGGATAGCATGCAAACTAATACTATCCAAATGAAGAGAAGTGACCTACTTTTACTTTTATTTCAGGCCTCAAGCAAGGATTACAATGTTCTAGCACCAATGAGCAACTGTCTTTCTCCCTTGCTAATACAGTCCTGCATTTTTTACTTGAACTGAATGGTTTCAAAGATCATGGCTTAGATCCCAGAAACAAACTTCATTGCCTCTTACTTTTTAACTCCTGAGGAAATCTACTACTCTCTGAATCATCTCCCTTCTCTCTCACCAGAATACTTAACTATTTGTGCTAACTGCATGTTAGAGGACTGACTGGCCACTGCTGTACTGCTAAAGCTCAGACTCCCTGTGCAGTTCAGAACAGAGCAATGCCTAAATCATCAGCTCCTTGTACATAAACAAATAATGTTACTTCTTTTATCACCTGTCCTATCTCCTTCTATCTACTTATGCCCACCATAGATGATGTCAGTTAAAGCATGTTCATAAAGACTCAGCCATTAGCTGATTAAGATTCATTCAAGACTGATCACCTTAACAGATCCAGACACATTGTTCTTTGAGGGCTTCTTAAGTGAAGCCAGATTCATCCTTGGCATCATCCCCCTGGCTTTGCTAAAGCGACAATATGGGTTACAGTTCAGCTGGATTGAAAAGCACATTCTTAACAAGTGCTGCAGAAAACAGTCTGTAATTGATACTGGCTCACACACGCAGGATATGAAGGGTTGCATTATGAGGAAATTCTGTATCTCTTCTTTGTTTTAGTAAACACACTTTACAAAGGTCATAGTGTTTTCTTCATCAAATAAACACAGAAATGATCTCTCTTGTCACTGTTACAGAGATGCTGCTGTGAAAACAGAGGAGTAAAGTCAACTAGTGTTAACTGAAAATTTCAACTCCAGAGTACTTGTGCTTAGGAACAGTTTGTCAGGAGGATTTAAATAGCCACTAGACTAGTTAATGCAGCTGCCTATCTTCTCAATAATAACTCGCTTTTGTGGAGTTTTTTGAACAGAATTAAGATAATGTGGCATCAAACATCTCGTTACCATACTTTGGTGTAGAAAACGTGTCCAGAGAAACGCTAAGTTCTTAGAAGACTCAGACCAGAAATAACATCCAGATACTCTGAAATGTAGTGTCTTTTTCTAGTCAAGACTTTCCTGATCATAATTTCATACTTCTGTAGATTTCTGCCTTTGTGATGATGGTGTACACACTACAAAGCAGCTGCTTTTCCTAGGGTAAATAATCTCCACCTGAAGACTTTCCTTTTTTTTTTTTTTTTAATTAATTTTGCTGTTACTTTAATATGGAAAGAAAAATCCTTCACTATAAAAAGTCTACTTGAGGGAAGGAAAAAAGCAGATAAGCATTTTTGAAGGATACATTAAACAAAAGGAGCACTTTTGTGGAAACAATAGGTGTTTATTTGCTTTACTATATTAATTTTTCATTCTCTTTTATACCAGAGAGCTTTGATCATGACAAACTGACTCCAGTTGCCTCAGTAAAAAGAAATAAAAGAATAATGAATCCAGAGAAAATTTTTTCAGGCTTTAAAGAGAGTATTATAGTTGTTGGCAGTGAATGCTTTGCTATTGGTCATTCTTGCTTTTTTGTTGAAAGAAACTGATTTGGATACATGATAAATCAATCAGATCACTGGCTATTACTCATCAGAAAATTCCCACCCCTGTGGTAGACTGGCTGGCACTAGCCACTGAGAAGAAAGGTTAAGCTTAAAGAGACTTACCTCCTGGGGAAAAAAGGGTAATGGAAAGTGAAACAAAATGCTGGCAAACAAATTTTCCTCAATACTCCCTATACTCCACTACTACTGCTTGGAGATGCAAGCCCAGATGCTGCCTTTATTCCCTTCAGCAAGCACTGTTACAGCCCTGGAGGAAATCACATAATGTTTTACATGTATCAATGAAGAATGAAACTGCTTAATGAAGTCTAGAGGAATGTGTAGATTTTCCCCTCTAACAAATCACCCTTCTCTGGTCTGACTTGTGCACATTGATTTTTTTATGTGCAATCAATTTCATTTTCAATCGCTTCTAGCAGTTGTTTTTGTTGTTAGAGGAGCTTCCACAGTTTCTCTGAGCTACAGTGCAATATGCAGTTCATCTATTTATTCAGCAACTCCTGTTATGCCCATAACATTGAAATCTCCTCAGACCAAATGTTTTCATTTCTCCTACTTTCTTTGCCTGGCTCCTTGCATGTAAGCACTATAAAAACCTTCCATACATAGTGGTCTTATTACCTTCTGGACTTATTTACTGAGTGTATTCCTTACTTCTATTTTTCCCTTAATACATTAGGGCTATAATTAAAACTGCTGCTTCAGCCTCTTCATACTACTGCCTTCCTTCAACACTATTTTTTACTCTTGTAGTTTTTTTATCTATTCAGTGAAAAGCTGTTTCAATTATCCTTTTCTGGTTCTCCTACCTGCATCAGATATACATTCTCCAAAACCTTTCCTAATTTACTCCTACTTTATTTTCAAAACACGTCCTCAAATGTTATGCTCCTACCTCTGATCTGCTGATTGTTCATATTTAGTTGTTCATCAAGCTTTGCTGTTCACCTCTACTGCCTCATGTTCTTTCTTTTGTTCATCATGAACAGGAAGGATTCATGCAAAATTCTGCAATGGAATACCACCAAACATGAACTTAAAATTCTATGGTGTGTCTTTAAAAATTGATCCATCTATATAGTGGCTGCTGTTCCATTCAGATCACTGCCTATTATCTCGAGCTTTCTTTCCTGCCCATCCTCTGCTGTCTCCTGCCCTCGAGAAGCTGGGTGCAACCATGACTTTGTCTGTACTGCACCCAGGATTCAAGACTGAACCTCTTGAAGCTGCCAGAAAACCAGTACATCACAAGCACTGGTACTATGGGTTGATGAGTGTGTACCAGCTGGGAACAGTCATATTCTATTTATCCCCAAAACAAAGACCAATTAATTTTCAGAAACAGTTTCCTGATACACATTATCTCTTTTGGAAAATAATATTTTTGTCCAGCTAAACAAAACCTGCCTTTTTAATTAAAAACCAATATTTTTGCTCAACATCTTTGCAGAAACAATTCAACCAGTTCCCATAATCCTGCATGGAATTAAAGCCTTGAGTACATAATATAGAGATAATTACGAAACAAAAGATTGTGCTGTAATAAGACCAGCTGAAGCACTTGTCAAGTGCAAACAAAAGCACAAAATCCATTTCATGGCACTGAAAGCTTTTGCATCCTTCGTAACACTGTGACTCATTTGTCGTTATTCTTCCCATTGATAAAATCTTTCTCTGAGCAAAGAAAATTGGTAACACTCAGACTATGGGGAAAGAGTATAAAGAAAGAAGCCGTGTGTGCAACTTTTGATACACTATTTAGTGGGACAGAATAAACCTGCTATTACCTCTCGGTACAGAAACAATTAATATTAGATTAAACAAGACCTGATTTTGAGCAGAATCTCCAGCCAGTTTCTTCTGCCTTTACGATTAAGTCTAGGAACAGTGGATGGTGTCTGAACTCTTGTTCAAACCTGCAAATTCTGCACATAAATGTCTATCTCACTTCCAAAAAGGAAGCTACACCAGTTAAATGGTTAGTAGCAAATGCAAAATTATTGCCAACATTAGTGTTTGTACACATGTGGCTCGATGAGGCCTTTTCCACATGCATGCAAAGAAGGCAGAGTAACGAGTGGCAATGTTTACGGACAGAACATGTACCATATTGAACTGCTAGGAGTTCAACCTTGACTTATTTCAGGTACAGAGGAAAAAAAGCATGATTCTCCCTTCCTCCCTTGAGGCTGCAGGCACACTATTAACTTGACAATCTTTTAAAAGCAGCAATCAAATGGTTAGTCTAGAACAAAACAAGAAAATATCTGTCAAAATAATAACCACAATACCTACTCTTTGAAATGAATTCACAGACTTCTGGAAACATAGTCCATTATTCCTTAAGTAAGTGTATTGGGTCTGACTGAGCTGGAGTTCATTTTCCCCACAGCAGCCCTCAGCAGTGCTGTGCTTTGCACTGAGAGCTGGGAAGGTGCTGATAACACCCCCGGGTTGTGGCTGCTGCTGGGCAGGGCTCCCACAGCACCAAGGCTGGTTTCCAACATCCCCCCTGCAGCGGGATGGGGTGGACAAGATCTCAGGAGGGGACACAGTGGGGATAGCTGGCCTGAACTGATCAAGGGGATATTCCATACCATATGACATCAGCTGAACTATAAAAGCTAGAAAAAGGAGGGGGGGGGA
>WUAM01000262.1:680364-696109 GCA_024336885.1 Actenoides hombroni
ACGAGAGAATGCACATGTTGCGAAAGCCGTTGGAAAACAGGAAGGAATGGGGGGGGGGGGGAGGGGGGGGGGGAGAGGTGGCGGGTGGGGTCATCAGCTGGTCCTCTGGAGTAACCAGAGCCCTGCTTCCCAAAATGGGCCAGACATCTCCTGCTGATGGGAAGTAGAGATTAAATCTTTGTTTTCTTTTGCTTCTGTGCACGGCATTGCTTTGCTTATTCATTAAACTGTTTTTGTCTTAGCCCATGAGTTTCATCTTATTTTTCTTCCTCCTGGTGCAGCTGAGAGGAGGGGGGAGAAGTGATAGAGCAGCTTGGTGGGCACTTGGTGTTCAGGCAAGGTCAAACCATCACAGTAAGATTAATCACAATGTAAGGGTTGGCAGTGGATATACTAAGTGGAGATAAGGTCATCTGCTTACACAGAACTAGGTATGGAGCTCTGACAAGCTGCTGAGGTAAAGCACTTCATGCAACTGTCAGAGTGGCCAAAACCAACTGATGCACAAGAATCAACAGTCTGAACTTGCAGCAAGGAAAATTTCTGTTAAACCACTAAAAAGATTTCTTCACATTGAGAGTGAAACACTGGAACATATTGCTAACTGAAGCTGTACAATCTTCACCCGGGGAAGATATTCAAAACTCAACTGGACAACACCCTGAGTAATCTGCTCTAATCTTGAAATAAACCCTGCATTCAGAGCTGAGTTGGACTAGAGACCTACCAAGCTGTTTTACAACCTGAATAATTCTGGATGTATGTCTGCTGTTGAGTAAAAGAACCACCTCCTGTTTGATTTATGATACTCTTCTATGTGCTTTAGAATGAAATTTGTCTTTATAATCTCTACTTGCTGTCTATTCACTCAGCCAGTGACAGGCTGTAGACAACAGACCTGTCTTCCTTTTCTGCAGTTCTGCTGCTTCTTTAGATGCTTCCCATTTGCATGTGTTTATAAGCAGTTTTTGATTTCAACTTGAAGCCAATCCTGCAGCGTTTTCCTCTGTACCCAGTCAAAATACACAGTCTGTATGACCCTGAATGTAGCTGCATGAAAACTCCTCACACCTTGTGCTCTCCATAATCATTCTGAAAATGTCACTGTCTGCACAGTGCCACAGGTGAAGGATGCCAATTTCCCCTTGTTTGGGTTAGACAGGAGGCAGTTATTGATAATAAATTTCTCTCTGTTCTCAAGCTTTTTATGAAATTACTTTTTATTTTCTTCTTCTGCAAGACAACACTTTACCTTGCAAGGGTCTGGGAGACCACTTACACCTGGGCAGTAGAAGGTGGTAGCTGAAGCAGGGCCATAGCACAGTAACAATAGGAATGTCTCAATCATATAGATCAGCCAGTGATTTTCAAGAAATTATTTCTTGCCTTTCATATACAGAATCCCCTTGTACCACAAAAAATATCAGAAGGTGGCAATTGCAGATGTTTATGTAGCAGGAAAGCAAGAATGGGAAGAGTTATTCTCATGAATGGGTTACTAGAGGTGTGTTAGAGATTGAAGCAGGAAGGCTGGAAGATCAGAAAGGTTTGGGCAAAGGAGAGCAGGAGTGAGAAGAAAGAAAGAGAAAAGTGCCTTCTTGACCTACAGAGATGACATGACACTGTTAGCCACATTTACCACTTGAAAATGATGAACACTACACAGCTTCATCACAAGTTCCCTTTCAGATACACATTCCATCTTTCAACCATTAGCTTTGCACAGAAGAAGCAGGAGCTGACACGTCTCATTCTTGCTCACCTGTACAGAGAGCTGTCCCATTATTCAGAATTCCATCACTGAACACAAACCTGCCAAGATTTCCCCTCAGCAAGCTCTCCTTAGGCTGGTACCCCGGCACACTGCTGCCTGGGGAAAGCTCCCCCAGGACAGAGGGCACTAGAAGTCAACTCCATGTGAAGCAGGATGTGTAACCATTGCTAGAAAGAGTGGAGAGATTCCAAAGCTCACACTGACCAAAAAGGAAGGCTGCAGAGCAATGAGCAACAATTGCTGCTAGCATCCCACAAAGCAAGTAGAACCCAACTGGGAGAGTCAGCAGGATTGATTGGCAGTGGAAGATCTCTGTCATCATCCTGGATAGTAAGCAGAGTCACTGTCTGGCCATTGAATTTAACAATGAAGAGGTTTGGGTTTCAGTTTTTAAAATGGTTAGTTTTCATATCCTGTGCCAGCAAGTAGCCATTTTTCTTAACATCTGGCTTTTGTTAAAAAAAAAAAGAAAAAAAAAAGAAAAAAGGTTTCCATCTAGACAACTTATTACAACATAGAAAAGATGAAAATGCCTCTCTTTGAACAGTCCCTTGCATCTTAGCATCTTACCTCAGTGAGCTTAATCGTGTTCGCATAGTCAGTAAGATTTGATAGACATCAAAACCACCAGGTTCTCCAACAAAGGACTGAAAAAATAGCTCTGTTCCTTGTGGAGGGCTGATATTCCAGGGTATCACACAGTGCTGCCACAGTACATCCACATAGCCCCTTGTCTGGTTAAACTGTGCAGCCAATCACTGAATTATTGTCCTTCAGCTGCCATATCCCACTTCAGAGCTTGGGAAGAATTTAATTGCTCTCTCTGCTCACTGAGGGCTCAACATCAATGAAAATGCAAAAGCAAATAAAAGGGCAAGTCAGCTAAAGCTGCCTCACAGCTACAGGAAAGGGAATGCTAATCCTTCCTTGGAACTGTCAGTGTATTGCAGCTCCCTTTCTGCCAGTGCAAGATTTTAGGCCCTTCTTCAAAAGGGTGCTCTGAGTATGAGAATCCTCAGCTATTACCGATGCCTTTGAGTTAACTGAATGCCTATTTGAGCAGTTTCTTGCAAGTGCAAAATCAGACATTGGACTGCAGTCACAGGGGCACAGGATCATCTGGCTCACTGCACATTGCTGGTCCAACACAGAATAGACACCTCAAAAGCTTCTGGCAACATCATAAGACAACTACTGTTTTTAACCTAGGTACACCTGCGAATCTGCAGTTACCAATGCAGGTAATAAAAGTAAAATCTTAGGACCTTGGTATTTCCTTAAAATAAATAGTCTATAGAAATGTAATGATAATTTGGATTTATGCAGCTATACGATCAGCTTCTGCACAACCTTGGGATAAAAAGTCATACAAGTTAAACTGATGAGTGTCAAAATAGGGCTGCCATGCCAGCCTCAAAAGGTACTAGCTGCAGAAATAGGCAGGCAGAGGTTGGTGGGTGCCTTCTCTCTTTAGACAAGCTGGCAGAGAGCATTCTTCTGTTCTTGCACAAGAACTTCCTCACTTGATGGATAATAGAACTGCTGCCTTTAATTTAGGAAGCAGCAGCTCGTGTGCTGAATTTAATGCTATGTAGCCTCTTCCCAGTGCCTGTTTAGGTAGACGGTTATCCAGGGTAACCAGGGGTCATTGCAGGCAGGGTAGAGTTAAGAGACTTAGCAGAGCTGAGTACAGAACAGTCTAGAGAAAAGCAAGTAAATCCAGCTGCTCAACTTCTGACCTTTAAAGTGAAAAAACCCATATTGTGTTATTGTAGCAATACTTAAATTCATCATTATTTTCAGAGAACTTTAAGTTCAGTTCCTTCCATTCAGGTCATTTCAGGAACATTTATGTCAGCATTTCTATTCTAATAGCCTCCTATTTCAGAGGTTTTATAACTCACCTATCTATAAAAATATACATCAGACTCAGAAAGTACAGTCTCCTTTCCTCGGTATTACTCATGAATATAGCACAAATTTTATTTATTTCAGCCCAATTCCACACTAATTCACAAAGGTGAGTTACAAAAGCAGAAGTCTTTAACACGGTATCGAAACAGCATCAGTTGTACAGAGAGTGAAAGACAAGCCATGGAAAAGAGAAATGAAAAGTAATATCAAAATAGCATGTAAAAGACATAAAAAAATAAGTGGAAAGGAAAAAGCTAGTAAATGAAATGTTGTCCTCTGCATCTTCAGAAGTGTATTTTTCCAACCATTAACCATTCTCCCCAGTATCCCCATGCAAAAGATTGTTACTCCCTGAGGCAGAAGAGAGAGAGGACTTTGTGTGTGTGTGGAACAGTGTGAGACATTCAGCATTCTGTTGGCAAAGTGGTTGGTTCCTAAGCCCTCAAGGCTTTCAAGGAATGCATTCAAGGAAGTGTACACAGAGCTCAGGGCAAACTGCAAGTGAAGGAGGCTTTCCAGAAAGAGCCAACACTACATCCTGCTGCCTGAATTAGTCTTCAAACTTCAGCTTTCTGCCTGGCAAAGACTGAAGCCCACTGATAGTCTGTTACATTTACAGGTGACAGAGGATGCCCTAATAATAACAAATCATGTCATGGAATCCCAAACGATGTAGACAGAAGTCTTTGCATCAATTTGCTTCAGTAGTAAAAAAAACCATAAATAGACTGTAAGAAATATAATACAAACATAAAATTATAATATAAATATAGTAAAATAAAAGAAATAGCAGGTATTTTAACTGCCATTAGAAACTGCCCTACTGTTCTGCTGCTTTAATCTGAAAATACATTCAATCTAAACCATGCCCAAACGTTACAAATTTTCTAAATCTGTCCTTTTGTCCTTGATGTAGACATCAAATAGTGAGAAAAAATAATCATTTTCCTTGTCATCACATGGAAGACAGTCTCTCTGCATCATTGCACTATCTGGGCTGGATTATTTAAACATGTTGTCCTGAAAAAGAGGCCCCAGATTGCTGAACAACATGAAAAGCCTCACACAGGAGCAGGATGCTGAGTCCCATCTGTATCATGCCACACAGGAATCATATATATTTTCATTAATGACACAGACTGCCTATTTAGGCAAGAATCATATGAGTCTTTAAAAAAAAATAAAATGAAGGAGAGTCAGTGAGGAAAAACTGCCACCAGCTTGCTTTTTGTTTCTCTGAGGAGCTTGGATGGTGAGTGTGCATGTTGACAAGGAACATATCTCTATGCTAAATATGGAAGGCCTTTTATTTCAGGCTCTCTGCCCCTTCAAAGACTACCAGCTGCTGATGCTTACTTCTACTTACTTTTGAAGAATGACTTTTGAAGAATTTCCTTCCCTCCTTTTAAATTGTTTTTCAGTCAATGGGAATTTGACAAATTAAGCAACAGCTTACACTGGAAAAGTCTTCATTGTGTAAAGGGCATGATAAGTGTAGAGACATGTTATAAATAAGGATGATAAATATCTCACACTTGAGTTGTCAAGCAGAACAATTTTAAATAAAACTCCTTATGTCTTTACACGAAGAGATCCCAAGCTCATTGGGGGTGGTTTGTGTTGTCTAAGGCTGTGCTATAAAAGATGTCCAGTTAGATGGTGAGGTGGTCCCACTGGCATTAAAAATAATCTACAAACATCTATCTAACAAACATTAATCTACAAATAACTGCTTTGAGGATTACTTGCTGCTTCCTGCTTTAGGACAGCATATTCTTGCCTTGAACAAGAGCGCAGACAAGAATGATTACTTCCCTCACCATACAATGCCCTCTGGCCTCAGGCAGTGCCACTGCACCCTGGGAGTCAGGACAAAGTGAGTATCATTTGGAGCAGGGGATAAGGAATGAACTCCTCTGTCTGACAAAAAAACGAATGAAAAACTGAATTTGGATGGCTTTAGTTTTTAACTTGATGTAATCATCCTCAACTGTAGCCCCTTAGGGAGACTTATTTCATAGAGTTTAGCACTTTGCATCATCAGAGCAAGATGATTTGAGCAGCAATTTCTTTTCCAACAAGTTCCCTACACAGGAGATTGTCAGTACACACTGAACACACAACCTGTTCAAACACACCTGCTTGATAGTTCCCTATCTTCCTAACCATTATGACTCAGTAAATCTAGAATGAAAGCAGGATTGTCAGCCTTTGCCCCTTTTTATTTTTCTCTTCTTTTTTCCTTTTTTTGGTCTTTTTTTCTTTTTCCTTTTTCTTTCTTTTTTCCTTTTTCTTTTTCCTTTTTCTTTTTTTTCTTTTTCTTTTCCTTTTCCTTTTCTCTTTTTTTTTGTTATGTTTTCTGTCAGTTGAAACTATGCTCATTTTATATACATATATATAAATATATAATATGAAAGAAAAGCATAGGAAAAGTTACATTTCTGCTTCAGGAGACTGTTCAGAGTGACAGCAGCCCTTCTAGAAAGACTTGCCTCAATGCTGATACAAAGAAGGATTTCCCCAAACTTCTTTCTCTGTTTCAAAACTCAAAAAGATCTCATATCCATGGCCAAGGATGTTTGAAACTATCATTAACAACCTTATCGGTGCTGACATGGCTCAACTATTTATTATCTGTTATTATTCTGTTATTTATCTGAATGTATGGTGCCTCTATATTTCAGCTCTTAGGAACTTTTTAAAGCATGCTGTCAAGTCCAGGGTACAGACTAAAGTTTTAATAAGCTTAGTGCTTGTCACTGTATTTTCAAAACATTTATACTTGGGGTATGGTGATCAGCATGTCACACTTGGTTTACTGTTTGAAACAAAAGAACATATTTATAATACCACCTTCATGTGACCACGAAATAGATCAGTAATTAATCAGTAATCAATATTTCTGTTTCAAGACGTTAGAATTGAGTATGTTATATTCACCAAGAGCCATTGCCCACCATTTAATGCCCTGTTCTCTGAGGAGGAGACGGCAAAATGACGGTAGGAAACCCCAGATGAGCAGAGCTGGCTGCCACTGTTTCTCTTCTGATTTTTTTAAGTACAGCAGAACTGTGTGGCCACAGGCACAATTCAGTCAAAAGCTACAGCACCAGCACTAGTTAGCTTTTTTTCTTTTTGAAGTGATTTTTACAGTATCAGTGTAGCTCTAGTTCTTTTACTTCCTTTAGGAAAGCAGCAGAAAGAAACTTCCTAGATTTTGCTTTAGGAGTTTGGAGATAAATAAGATTATAAATCAAAATGAGGGATTTCATAAAAGGAAACTGAAACGTAACTGAACATCACGGTGTGAAATGTCCCTCTTATAACCTCTCTCTTCAAGAGTGCCATACTGAAAGTGAATCCTCATTTGTCTGTGATACTATCTGGTAGATTTATGCAAGGTATGGGGATGTGACTCTCTGTAAATAGTCTTTTCAATGTGCATCAGCAGTGGGGAAAAGCAAATTCACTGTATATGCAAAACATAGTCTTATTGAGACTTACCCAGGGGAACTGCATGTAAATTCTGGGACCTGGGAACTTATGTTAAATTTTAATAATTTATTTCATAACAGGCACCCAAAGAAGAAATCACACAGTACCTTTCTTGTGGGAAGTATAAATTCTGAGAACTTTATACCTTTTCTGTGAAATTTCCGGACAACTTGTAGATGGAAAAAATATAAGCCCCAACTTTTTCCAAACAAATAACATCTAATTCCTTCTGAGATACAACATAAATAACATTTAAAGAATATGAATGTCCTTGATTGTACACACTAGCTATGAAATTCATCACAACTACTCAGGGGAGTTACTGCTACTGAAATTAATTGGGTATCTGGGTATTAATTGGTATCTGGATTCAGAGGATTTGTCCAAACTTAGATAGTCCGAGGTTTCCTCTTAAAATAATAAAAATTAAAAGTGGCAAAGGCAGTCAAAAATGAAGGGTTTGTAAGCTACAAACATATATTTTGCAAAAACACCTACAGGAGAATGCAAGATACATGGAAATCTGTTGGGTTTTATAGAAATTATATTCAAGTTTTAAGTGAAATATTTTAGAGGTTTCAATTTCAACAAGTAATTTTAGCTATTTAAGTAACAAAATAAAATAAAAAAATGAAATTATCTGGGATTGTGAGTTAAATTTGCTATCTCAACTATTAGTTATAGTGTGCATGTAAAAAGTCAATGTGAAGTGGCTTTTACCAGCTCAGCACTCCAGTGTGCTAAGCACTGTATGACTTATGCTGTAAATATAGTCCCTGCTCTAAAGTATTTATATACTACAAAGTGGCTAAATCTGAGAAAAGAAAGTGTTTAAGAAATACACACTTAATTTGGACTGGCTGTGCGGGCAACTGCAGACTAGTGGGTAGCAGTGAAAGGAGACAACTATTCACATGAAGAGCACAGACAGAAAATTTTGAATGTAAGGTTCCTGAATTGGCTTTTCTTCTTGGGTTTCTCAGGCTGAAAAGGTTGCAGAACTGCCTGAAGTGCCTTTTGGCACTGCTGTAGTTGATGCTGACCCTTTAGACCAGTCCTACTTTTTTGTTCCCACACCTCCTGACAGAGGCATGTTTCAGAGGAAAGCCAAAGCACTTCTACCCTCGGTGCTCAGTGAAGAGAGGAGAGCCTCAATAAAAGCATTTTGAAAGCTGACAGTTCAAAGAGAGTCGGGAAGTTCAAAGCTGCATTGTCATAAATTAATCATTTTTTATCCAGCACGTAAGTGCTGTGTTTTTCCTGTGTCTCTCCTTTTGATGTCAGCAGTCTACCCTCTCCGTTTGGCACAGCAGCACCTAAGTTCATTGCCCATGGCAGTGATCTGACACCAGGCATTTGGAATACATTTCAGAAATACACACATTGCACAGCTTCTTTGCATTTCCAGTTTGTTCAAACAACTGTGGTGAAAATAAAATAGTAAACTGTATTTCCTTCCCCACCACAAAATACTGACCTTAACTTTGAATTCCTTTCCTGTTTAAGTTAGCATTTGCTTTCCTAATTCTGCAAGCATCCAGGCCTGCTGTGCTGCAGAAACCAAGGCATACCTTTCCTAAGGAGCCAATTACTTTCCATAATTTAATCGTTCTCTTTCAGTCTTTTTATTAGACTGTGATAGGGTACTGAGTTATTTTCATGCTCTGTGTTAGAAAAAGAGAAGAAAAATAACTTTTTCTCAAGAGGAAGAAGGTGGCAATGGTTGGGATGATTTTATGCATATTCTTCTAATTGAGGCCAAGTAACTGGAATCTGTGTCTGATGTCAAGAAGAACAGGGATGTGCTGTGGTTTAGACTTACCACAGAATCACAAAAGGTTGGGGGTTGGAAGGGAACTCTGGAGATCATCTCATCCACCCCCCCTGCTCCAGCAGGGTCACCCAGAGCAGGGGTCCCAGGATTGCATTGTCCAGGCAGGTTTGGAATCTCTCCAGAGAAGGAGACTCCACAGCCTCCCTGGGCAGCCTGGGCCACTTCTCTGTCACCCTCACAGGAAAGAAGTTTTTCCTCATGTTGAGGTGGAGCCTCCTGTGTTCCAGTTTGTGCCTGTGGCCCCCTGTCCTGTCACTGGGCACCTTCTGTAAGGAGAAATTATTAGCCTCATTTTTCAGACTAAGGCACAGAAACTATGTCCCCATGGGATGCAGTGGCAGTTAGACACCTACCTCTCCTTGGGGTAATGAAATACCTGAGTGACTGTGTGCAAGGCACACTGAGGCAGAATGGGGAAACAAGTGTCCATGCCCTGACCCTAGTTTCTGAAGTTAATGGCACACTCTGTGTTTCTACAGGTTCCTGTTCTGGTGAAGTTCTCTTTATGAAAGACTCGTTGCTAGTAAATGTTATTGCAAGCATTCAGAATGGTACTTCAGAACATGTGTTTTGTCATGAACCATACACAGATCTTCTGTTTACGGCCATAATTTATCCCCCCCTCAACCTTTCTGAATTGCAATTAAAAGCACTTATAAAATGGGACTTTCAAATATGAGAAACTTGTAATGCAGTAAATCCAAGCAAGGATTGTGCCCTTACTGCAGTGAGGAACCTGAAGACTCTGTCCACATCTGTAGCTAAACACAAACTGTATTATACTTGTCTGTGTCATGCCCATATTTTTCAGGACTTACTCCAACTTCAGTGACATTATGTAATTGTGTAATACCACAACCAGTTCTCTGCCTACTTCAAAGGCTTGTATATGCATTTAATTGTATTTCTACACAAATACTGGAACATTTTTTTATAAAAGGCCTTTTCATGGTTTTGCCTCTAGTCACACTTAAAGGAAAAGCATTTTCATACATATATAGTTGATTAATTGTATTAGTCTTTCATATGGGCAAATGAAAACATTTAATGAACTTACATTTTATAGTAAATTCTGTGTTTCTGTTTCAAAACCTAAAGTGAATCACATAGCAGCTGAACTGTTTTAACAGAAGCTACAAAATTATTAATTTCAGGCAGAGTAACATTCACAGGCTTCTAGTGCACTATTTGTTAGTTTTATGCATCCCTCTGTGTTTAAGTTTAAAAGCCAGCATTCATTCCTCTTCAGCACATTAACATATGGCAATTCCATTTCTGTAAGTTCTGGTGCATAAATAATCCATCTGACATTAAACTGTAAGCTCTCCCAGAAGAACTGCCTCTTTTATGAAGACTTTATACACAAAAAGAAAGGCAGCAGCAAAGACATCTCATTAGAACTCAAAGGCTGGAGAAATATCCATAGTCACAAGATACATCTGGTCAAGTATTGTTTGGCTACAGGCATCTTCAGGAAGGTTTTTTTCAGTATATTAAAGAGACAGAACATTATCTAATCTGTTTGACATTATGAACATCTCATAGAAAAATGGTTAATTAATATAAATGGGAATTTTCCTAACAAAGGCACAAACCCCATCCCTGAACAAAATCTGAAGAGAACGAACAAAAAAACCAGATAACTATTCTTAGAGTTAAAATTTCATAGATTGAAGAAAGTTTTGTTTAGCTTCATTTACAGAATATCCACATAAGATGAAGAGATGTTTACCACAATGGCAAAGTGATTTGTTCTGCAAAGGGTTGTGCTCAGGAGAGGAGTGAAGGGCAGAACCTCCCCTACAATTCATTAGGCACGCAACAGCATCGCCTGCGTCTTGTCAGTACAGCTCTGACAGTTTGAAAACACTGACACTAAGGGTAGGAAACAGAAGAACATTTTATAGCTGTATAGGTAAAACTGCCTCATTAGCTTGCATAAAAAGTGACAAGTTCAGTAAACAGCACAGTGTGAGAAATGCCATCATTTTGCCAAAATATATTTTCTCACTGTTTATTTAGGGTCTGTCCAGTCCAAAAATGTCTCTTTGATCACATTGACCTTCCTCACTGCTATTGTGCCCTAGAGGTAAGACCCTCTTTGGTATCTGATTCCTTTAGCTCATATACTGACTGTTTGTAAGAAACACACCAACAGCAGAAAATGGAGGTATTACAAAAGGTATTTTCCAGAAGAGATGGGGTCTTTGTGGGGAGCCACAAATGAACCAGAAGGTTTCCATGGATAATAATTGGGTTGCTGAGCCAATTTTAAAACTGTGTCCTAAGCTTATTCAGCAACAACCAAAAAAGGCTGAGCCAAGATGAGCTTAAGGTGCCAAGTTCTTGCTCTCTGATTCTGCTAAGTGTATCTAGCAATTTGGTGTCCTAATTACAACGCTTTCTCTTTTTGTTTTTTGCAGGCTCTTCTCTGGCTATTCAAAGGGAAAGGCAAAGCAAGCACTGGGAGGAGGGGGAAATGGAGGATCTACAAAGAATGGAAACTGCATAGGTTCATTGGCATCAATAAATCACTTCAGAATGGCTGGGAAGGTAAAAAGGGCAAAACCACACATATAGCACAGGAATATGTTTAGTCTGTCCTGAAAGGAGCAGAACAAGACAGGATCAAGACTTCTTACAGTCGGTTGCACCATTTGATAATTGTGCTATAAAGAAATAGGAATAAGTGATAATTATCCCTGGAATTGTGTAGCATCTATTTTATGGTTTGCAACCTGTAATATATAATCATATCATCTATGATCCTCACTTTTACCCCTCCTGCCTTCCACTACGAAACAGAAATGATAGCTCTTAGGGGAGCATAAAACATGTGATGAAACTACCTATTATCTCAAATACAACTGTCCCACAGAACACCTGTACCCCAGCATTCCTCCAGGTCCCCATCTGCCCCAGGCACCACTCCGCAGCCCAGTGCAGGCTCTATTTCTTTATTTCTTGTATTCTGAAAGGCTTAAATGGGTGAATTGCTCAAAAGCTTCAGTGTACACCAGGATAGGCTGGCTTGCTGAATAGCAGTGGGAGGTAAATATTTAAAGTTGACTCTTCCACGTTGCTGGGGAATCTCTTAGCTGCACCTTTCCTTAAACATAGCCACAAGCTTTCAGTTTGCAGTTTGGATTTGTAGAGTACTGCACATGCCACCTGAAGATGCTTCATGTCACAGTATCTTTAGCTGAACAAAACAAGCAGTGATCTGGAAGATGCTAAACTGAGTAAAGAAACCCACTGCTCCTCAGCTGAACAAGCTTTGAATCCTTTCTACTGCTTGCATGGGCAACATCACCTTAGCTTCATAAAGTCACAGCAAAGGTTCAGGCTAGGGAAAGGGAAGAAGGGAAAAAAAAAAAAGACAAAGGTTTATATTAGCTACCTTTAAATGCAGTCTTCACTGGGAGACCCTCACATAACTTCCACTTCCTGATTTGCCTTTTGAGTACAGTAAATTACCCAACATAAGAGTGTGGGCCACAGTCTGTTGCTATGTAGA
Source organism: Actenoides hombroni (assembly GCA_024336885.1). Lineage (NCBI taxonomy): Eukaryota > Metazoa > Chordata > Aves > Coraciiformes > Alcedinidae > Actenoides > Actenoides hombroni. The sequence continues at coordinate 692,899 of WUAM01000262.1, forward strand.
CACAGGCAGGTGGTGGGGTTTATTTTTACTAGGCTATGGGTTATGTAATCAGAATACAAATGTAGATCTCTTTTTTCTTAAGTGAAAGGATAGGTTTGGAGGAAAGAAGAAAAAATGAGAATCCCTAAAACTACATGCACAATCCACAGTCATCTCATACAATAGGAAAGGGGATCCTAAAAAAATCCCATCCATGGGTTTGAATCCAGCAATCTGACTGCAAAAGCATTCTGTCCAATTCTAGGGTTGACTAATCACAGTAGAACTGCATGCTGATGCACATGAAAAAGGCAGCCTGAATGCAAAGCCCAAGTGCTGTCCAGCTGGTGCCAAAACTCACTGCTCTGCCAATTTTGAGTATGGATACAGTAAATGCCTGGCCCAACACAGGTTAGAAGAAGAAGTGATTATACCTGTTTGGTTTCAACACAGCCTGGGCATGAATGTGAACTGTTAGTGTTTTGTGGGAGCAATGTTAACACTGTGTGGCTGCTAGGCACAAATGCAGGACCTGCACCAAGCCCTGCAAAACACAGCTACCACCATGCAGGAGGTGCTGTTTCCACTGTAAATCCATCTATATTCAGACATTTTAAGAAACAGACTAGAAAATTTAATCTTGACAGCTACCAGATCATGTGAAGAGCTTTTGCAATATTGCTGTTAATCTTCCAAAAGTGTCAATAACTGTTTTATTTAAAACCAGTGCAGACAAGGAGTTCATTTTTCTGATGCATGCAAAATTGTAAGGAAAAAAAGGCAACTTATTCCAGAGAACGCAATCTGTCTGCAGTAGAACAAAAGTGTTTATGCCAGGAACATACAGGTCTACAGAGGCAGGGACAAAGAAAAGCAACAGCCTAAAGAACAAATACATTGCCCTTCTAGAAGTTACCAGCTCATGCCAACAGATCCCTACATAGATTTGGGTGAGACTATAGATCACAGTCCATGAAAATGTGACCGAAACAAATCAGCAGTGGAATCAATTTCATCACCTATTAGCTTAGCAGGGACACAGAGCTGCTATCTCCCCTGCAGTAATTCACTCTACACTTGGGTTAAGCACCTGCAAAGACTGAGGCCTGTCTCACCAGACCAGCCTATTCACTCACTATTCAAAAACCAGGCAAAGCACTATCTATTGATTGGTTGTAATTCTTTATTTTTTTCTTCAGAAAGGTTATCTTCCAACTGTGGTCTCAGCCCAAATCTGCCTGAAGCTAACTATTAACCTTATCTCACCAAATGAGCAGCCTGTAAATACTGCTGCCAGATCCAGTCAGGAGGAAGGTTTAAGTATGAGTCTGACTTGCTGTTCTGATGTGTTCTCAACTCTGTTTTCAACAGTCTGTCCAATAGCTCCTGATATAGGCTTAATCTCTAAGGAAGAAAATCTTAGAAGCTCACCGAGGCTTAACTCAAGGGGTTTTAGATGCTGCTAGAAAAGGTTTTCTGAATTCCCTATGCAAGAGTATACTTCATAAAATATTATCCTGAACTGAAATTCACTGAGCCTTGAAGTTCCTTGCAGTACTTAAATACCAATGCCTGATACTGAAGTTGAGAACAACTTAGTGACGTGTGATTGAAGACTAGGATCTGTCAGAACATTTAGTTTAGCACCTTGATTTAGAATTGCTGTTTCTTGCTGACGTCTCAGGTTTTCTGATATATAGCAGAAGACTAACTATTGATGATTACCAGCATTGAGAACATTGAAAAGTTCTATAAAAATATAGTGTTGATATACTAACCTCAGCAGAAGCTACTTATAATATGGTAAATTAATTGTAAAGCAAGCAACTGCCAAATGCACTCTGCACATATGCCTAGGTAATATATTTAACCATACTTTTATAAATGGATTTTAAAATCAGATAGGCACAGGAAACTGTAACTATCAGGAAAGTAATGCATAAAGAAGCTGAGGCTTTGCATGTTCACCTAGTTTACAGGAACATGAACTTAAAACAAACTAGCTAAGGTAAATAAATAAGCAGCTGAGTGGAGAACACCGTAACAAAAGAACATCTTATTCTGATATTTCCATTCAGGATGCAAAAACACTAAGATGTTCAGAAGATGGACTTGTGTGCCAATATTACTACAGTCTACAGTAACGTACTGGAAGACTTTGATTTCATCAGTTTGTCATGGAAAATGTCTTGAAACACACAGAGAAAAGATGACGACTTAAGAATTCTTACTATAAAGTTACTTCAGGCCACATGCTTGTGTGATATGTAATCTCCTTAGACTTTAAGCAATAAAATGTAATATGGCTGAATGTGACATGAGATGTGGAAGAGGGTGCAATGCATACCTATCAACATATACTGAGCAGCAGTCCCTGCTCAAGAGCAATGAGTGTCACTTCTCTGCAAGATTCAGGAGTCATCATCAGGGTTAGGAACTTAAAGTAGGAAAAGGCCGCAAGGTGAACATTGTAGCTCGGAGAAAATATGACAAGGCCAGAGACCTTAACTGTCCTGTCAGTGCAACTGCATGATTCCTCTGCAAGGCAGGCCATCTGGAAGGCTGGCCCTCTTTCTCCCTCACTCACCATTCTGTTCCCTCCTTTCCTTTAGCTGATGCCCGGCTTCAGAGGATGGAGAGGAACAGACATGTTCTACTTAAACCTTTGAGGCAGTTCAGTTGTGTGACTGTATGGCACAGGCTCCAATTTTGACAAGGTGTGAGTTTTAGGTAAGGATATACCTTTGACTGAAGACTGATCTGAAACGAATCAATGCTCCTTAAGTTTGCACATTGAATTTTCCTGAGCACCCTCCCTTAGACAAGCTGATTGTGACGGGAAGAGGCAGTGCACGGAAGCACTTGATATGGCCTGACCAAGCATAACAGGACTAGGGCTGGTGCTGCTGCACTCCCAAACCCCCACAAGCACAACAGATGGGTTGATGTAGTTAACTACAGAAGACAAGAAGCCAGGAGGAGTCTAAGCACAAAGGAGAGAAACAGAAAATGGACACGTGGTAGACCTAGGGGTCGGGGACATCTCACTAACTGCCTTGTCTGGCATCTTCCTATCACAGAACAAACTCCCTCCCATTCTTGGCACATCTACACTAGAGGTGTCCACAGGTGACACTCTGTATGTCAGATTCCCATTTACAAGGCTTTTTTTTTTTTGTATTTGTTGGGGTTTGGGGAGTTCTTTTGTTTTCCTGGGGAATTTTTCCATACT
>WUAM01000262.1:696209-745469 GCA_024336885.1 Actenoides hombroni
TTCGGAGGGGAGGGGGTTGTATTTTCCATTCTAAAGGGGGGCTCCTGCCTTCCTTGGCAGATTCCTGTCTTTCAAACTAAGACAGATTTAACTCAGCAGTAAGAAAGAGGCCTCTCTAAACTGATCCATTCACATTTCAGCCCAGCATTGTAAACAGAAGGGTATCAGTTGTGTCTAGGAGACTTTCCAAGGTTCTTGCAATTAGCTGGAAACCTGGTCTAAGTGCTGTGTTGGGTCTGTGATAATCTTTCATGTCACTTCCAGTTTGGTTCTTTTTAGAGCTGGCTGTCAGAGTCTAAACTGCCACAAGCTAAAGGTAAGACCACTGAATTCCTTTGTGTCTCTAGGTAATACACTGATTTCTACTCCAAACACTTCTCTGTTTTCTTTGTTTGAAATAAATAAATCGAAATAGCATTTGAATGGCTGAAGATCTGTGTAATAGATTTTCCCAACAGTTTCTTTTAAGCTTTTCAACTCTCTAGACTGTACCACCAGCTAATCTGGAGATCAAACTCCAATTCTCCAGTGTTTTGACCCATTATCTACATTTTGTTCCTGTCAACCACCTGTGCACATTGTAGATCTCCCAGCTACAGCTTTTGATCTGTATTTATTAAATAGCATCCTTTTAAACAATCAGAAAATAGCTGGCTTGGTCATATGCCAGAGGAAGCACAGAAAGAGCATTTCAGGCCTCTCTGTATCATAAGAGGCTGGAATAACAACTCCTTCAAAGCTGTTATTTTTTTCTTACAGTATTCAAGATTCATAGCCAGGTTAAATGCATCTTTCAAACAAACCCATGAACACCAAGGGGCTGAAGGTGCTCTGCACTACCATGCAGGCTTGAGGAAGACTAGTCATCTGAAGAAAACACTGAAAACCAATTTAGGCTATTAATACTATCTAAGCCATATATGTAGACATTCAGCTTATCTGGCTACACACTGACACTCCATCAAACAGAAGTAACCTGTTGCTATTTAAAATGAAAATATGAGATACAAATAATCACACTGGTCACAGACCTACTCAGACACCTGGTAAGAAATAAGCTCCAAGGGAAACAAGACACTATATTATATAGCAAAACTTTGCAGTTACAACTGTTAACAGATGTAAATTGCACCTCAGTAACACCTTTCATCTTTGAACACCTACAAATGTTGTTGATCTTTCTGATAAAAAAAAAAGTGTACCTAATGCCAAAAGACTGTGTACAGAACCACTTCATATCTGGTATTTGACATCCCACCTGAAGCTGCATTCACAGTTATGATGCTCCAACAACAAGTCAAGTGGAAAGGTGCTATCACGTTTGGGCTAATCTGCACGTGTTGCTGGGGTGGTACTGTCACAGTTTCCCACTGACCTCTATTCTCCTTCAGCTTTTTAAGCATTTTTCTTGTCCTTCAGATTGCCCATCCTCTGTTTTTCCTGCTAATTTCTCACCATCGAGTTCATGACTCTTCACAAGCCTAAAGGACTGGCCATGGATTCATAACTAACTGCTCTCTCCAGCAGCACCATTGCCCACAGGTTCTCCTGTACAATTTGCAATATCCTACAAGGCCCAGCACAGCATGTTGTCTTTGCTAGTGCTCAGCCAGTGCCATAGGCCAGCTGCTAGTGTGGGAACAAGTATGGTGTCTAACTCTGGAGAGATCTAGACTATCCAGACTATCCATTATTAGTACAGCTGCAATAAAGGGTATTAGCAGAGAAACTTCACAGGAAAGTCTAGTAGATATCAGATTCTTCAAGAGACACAGAGGTCTCTCAAATGGAGAGCAGGTACTCAGTCAGAAGCATCTAGGGAATAGATGGTAATAAAAGAAATTACTTAATTGTATTTACAGGATAACAAACTTCTCAATGTAGTGAAGAGATCTGTTTTCTTACAGCAATTAATATCAGTTTCAAAGAAAATATACTTCCAGTTTTGAAAGTCTGAAATACAGTGGAAGAAAAAAGTTCAAATGTTTCCTACAAAAGTTGCCTTCCAGGGAACAACTGCTGACTGAGACTTCAGCATAAGGAATACTCTGTAGGTTTGCTTTTACAGAAAAATGCAAGGCTATTTTGAAGTCTTGTGCATTCCCCCTGAGGACTCTGCAGGGCACTTTGTATTGTAAGAAAGATATCTCGTCCATTAATGACTAATGACTGGTGGGTAATGCTGCAGCACAGTCCCTTTAGCTGACAGGACTGCACACATGGATGACTTGCAGCAAGATCACCCTAGCATGGTTGCTAGGCAGCGAATGTAGTGCCCAGGAAACATTTGATGCTGACAGCTACTGTAAACTGGGACAGCTGTAGCAGTGCATTAATTCTGCTGCAATAAAGGATTCTCTAAACTAGAGCTATTCTGAACAAAAATGTCTTAAAATAAAATTTACGCTGAACTTTTGGCACACACAACTTAACCCACATTTCTCACAGATTTATGAAAACTGAATTCTCTACAAGCTGAGGCAACAAGGCAGCCAGGTCACTAGAGAAAAGGCTGTTGTCTTCCTTGCCAATAGATCATAGGCCTGGATCATAGGCACTGACAAACCTGCCCTCCCTGAACGTTGTGAGACTGCTCAAACAAACATATTAGGGGATGAAACAAGGATGTCAAATTTTTCTTGCAAATTAGCCAAGCACAAGCGTACGCTTCCTGTGCACTGCTCACCATGCAGGGTTAACACCTTGAATTCCTTTGTCTTCAAACCCCTCCTCTGATAAGGATTTGCATATGTTGGTAACTACAGTAGAGAACCTCTCTCTCCCTAGATCCACACACTGCACTCTGGCACCCTTGCACCTTTCTGGGCTTCTTCAAGAGATGTGGCCCTCCACACAGTGAGCAGAGCACCATCTACCACAGCTAACTTCCATTTAGCACTCTCTTAATGTTCTACTACCCCTGTCTAAGCTGGCCACAGAATACTACCAATAACTATAATGTAACAGAAGTCATGTACTCTGGCATTTAGGATTTAACAGAGCATAATGCAGAGCAGAATCAGTTCAGATGATGTCCAGCTGCAATTTTTCAGAGGGAGAATACACCTAATCCTGCACAGGAGATAAAAATATCTTTACTTGAGACTTGAAACAACAGAAGTAAAAGGAAGAGGGGAGAGTTATAGATAGATGAAGCTGCAGGAATGTGAAGGTGAAGGAAGGCTTCTCACAAACAGCATCAGAACAGTTTATGGTTCAGCTTCTAGTATAGTGAATAATTGCTGGTATTCAGGAAATTAATATGAAGATCTTAATTGCAACTAAAACAATTACTCATAATCAAACTAATGTATGTATTAGTTTTTTCTACTAATAGATAAACTAGCTACTTTGTGTATTAAATATTGCCTGTGTTAAGTGTTCTGATGGTTCCGATGCAAAGTTCCTGTCCTGGGTTTCATAGGCTGTGGATTGCTTTCCAGGATCCCAGGGGAGTAAACAACAATGTCTAGGAAACTAGCAGAAAAAATTGGTGACCAGAGTTATTGAGGGACTAGATGGAGCTGTCTGAATGGATTTGTCAACTTGAGTTTAGGTTTCCAGATAATTGTCACCTTCCTGTTTATATCCCTTAAAACCTATTTTGTCTCTAAAGCACCTCTAGCTTCTACTAATATCAGGCATTTGTGATCATTAAGTGCAGTAGCAAATGTTTTCATTACATTTCTATTCCTTGTAGGTATCAAATCTACAGTGTTTTCTGTAATGGTTGACATTTCTATTTTGAACTGTTTACTGTTGCTCCTGGTTTCAGGAGTGCTCCTAAAATTCTGAGCAAAGAAAGGCAAGTTGGCATGAGATGTTGAGATAACAAGGGATTTCTTTCTCTCTTGGCTACAGTAGGGAAAGTTCAAGCTAGGTTTCATCTGGAGAGATGTTCCACTGCAAGGCAATCTGTCACAATAAATGCAGTGCAGTGGTGTAAACTGTGATTTGCATTAGTGCACTCACACTGTTTTAGGAAGCGCTTGCTGTAAAAAGCAGAACCATGGCAATAAAATCTAGTAAGACTGTCAAGAAGTTAGTAAACGTTTGACTACCCAGCCTCAAAACAATATCACTCCAACCCCAATTTCTATCTCTGTCTGAATGTAGCTCAAGTACACTGTGAAACGTATGGACCAAACAGCTTATCCTGCTCAGTACGCTGAAAAGGTAGAAAAAAACCCTGTTTAAAACGTGCAAGTTAGCAATCTAAACAGATTTTCTTTGGGTCTCCCCATTTCATACATTTAAGATGTGTCTTGAAGACCTGACAAGAAATATGGCCCAAGTAGAGGAAGCAGTAAACAAGGAGAGGGCTAAAAACATGGTAGGTGTTGAAAATCACCTTTTGTTTATTTTGTCAAATGCACTTATAGTGGTAAACTTGAAAAACTTTGGTTCTTGTGTATAGGATGGGGTATTTACCTGTCCATACCTCCAAAACTGGTCAGAGACATTAACAAGACCCATAAATATACTCTAGGACTTCTTTACAATTGGACTTTTTAACACCTGGAAGAAAGAAGACACTCAGTAAAATTTAGGTGTCTATATTCTAGAGGCCTTGGACTCTTAGAGACAAATGTCTCCTAAGCACTGCTCTGCTCTTCTGGATTCTCTTATGAATGTGAATCTGTTGCTCCCTTTCTTCTTCCTCTTTTCACTCATAAAATATAAGAAAATTTGGAGCCTTCTTTATAACGTGTCAGTGTAAAGGTGAAAAAAGGTGACTGCACTTGGGTTTGTTCTTTTTTGTTTGTTTGTTTGTTTAAATACAGGCAATTTTCTTTAGTTTGTTGGTTTTTTCTTTTGTATAAGACATTCTGGTATTAATTATAACATTTTCCTAGGGGAGTCTATGGTGGTGGGGAGAATTAGAAGAGGTGTAATGTCAGAAATAAATCAATAAACAAATACGAAGCATAGAGAATGAAAATGGAAGAGCTTTACAGCCAAACCATTTTGGTTGTGTTAATACCATAATTATTTGATCTTAATAAAAGAATACTTTTTTAAACCTATACATCTGTTTCTTTTCTGGAAAGGGTGGGGATAGGAAGAGCACAACAAGGAAGTCCTTCAATTAGATTCCCTAGGAAATTTCCATAGAGATTATCATCCTTCAGGTACCAAACCAGTCCCAAAGCACGGGACAAAGAGATTTCAACACAGCAAAAGACAGGAAATTTCTCTTTTTGCATGTCTTGAAGCAGTAGAAGTGACATGGAGATAGCTGTGTCACAGCAAAATAAAGATCAGACTTTAATGTGTCAATGTGACAGATAGCACTGTTTTCCCCTTTCTAATGATCATCTGTGCAATTACATATAAAGGATGCTCTCTCAAGAAGGAAGGCAAGGCATGCAAGCAGAAACACCTCTTGTCCCAAGTTAGGTTCTATGCCAAAAAGGGCTTCAGCTTTTGGAAGCCTGAAGAGAAGCTTGTGCTCAAATAGGTTTTAAAGAACCCGTTTTTCCTGGCTGGCATCCACAGTCTGGCATCATGAAGTACCACTTACAGTGCTAATCAGAATAAGTGAATTCATCATTGCCATTATTGCTGTCATCTAAGATTGTGAGAGTTTTCTTGTAGATAAATAAGGTGGGTATTCCTGAAGGCGGCATTAATACTGAAGTAAATTGATTCCACTGCTCAGGTATACAGTGTGTCTATCATCACACTGATTTTAACAGTGCTTTTCCCCTTTGTGAGTCATACCAAAATGAGACGAAGGGGCAGCGTGCACCCAGGATTACACGTGTATCATTGCACAGGGATATTCACAACTGCGCAGGACAAGCAGTTATGTTACTTTGTAGTGACTGCTGAACACTTTAAAATAAAAGGACATGCTCATCCCTCTGTTCTCAGGAATATCAGTTGCCTTCATTCTCTCTTGTCTGAAGCTCAAAACCACCACATTTTCTGAATGTGATAGAAAATTAAAATAGTGGTATCAGTGGAATCTGCCCGATGATTTCATTATCTTTCTTAATTTCCTAAAAAATGGGAAATTAGTTTCCTTCACTATGGACAAATACCCTTGGGTGTCAGAGTTTATCCACTTGTTATCTAACACACTAAAGATGCAGTGATATTGTATCAGTAGCTTTAGTTTTGCAGGTGTGAAAAAAAATGCTGCAAGTTCAGTGGGCATGATACAGCAAGGAAATGTAAACTGACAACTTTCTAATATACTAAAGAGGTCAACGATTATGTTGTGTGTCAAACAGATGAAAGATGAAAAATAATCTCAAACTTTCGGCCGACCGTTAGAGCCGTGGAGATCTCAGCTTCATCCATGACTGACTACAAACACCAACAGATGCACAAGGTTATGGGAAACTGGTAGGGTTCCACAACAGAATTCAAGTGAAGCTGCTGGGGCACGTACAGCACAGCCGGGTAGATGAAGCAAGGCTTGCTTTAGAGTTACCCTGTGGATTTTACAAAACTTTAAAAAATCGACTTTGACCTGGACAGACTTTTCATATATTTTCATTCCTCTTCATGCACAGAGCTAGGTTAATATTTTCTCATTCCCTTCTTTCAGGTGAAATAAGAAAAGGTAAAACATACCTGCCCAAGCTGTCCGAGAGATTCAGCTTGGTTTCCTTTTCTCTGTGATATGTGCTTTCCAGTGGAGCTCTGAGTAAAGGTGCACGTTGTCACTTACACCTCCTTGAATAGACATGGTCACCCTTTGTCCTCTTTAACAACCCCTCTGTAGACTTGCAGAACAGCTGTTTCTAAGGAACAGTTAAAACACAGATAAGAAAATCTTCTGTGTGGACCAGTCTGTTTCCCTGATACACTTCCTAGGGTGCAAAGATGATTTCTGAACACATTTTGCAGCAAGGAGTGCTACAAACCAACAGAAAGCCCAGGAGTTATTACAGGTGTAACATGTATCTGCTGCATATTTGCTGCCTTTCCAAGTAGGAATGGAGAAAACACGTGCTTTATTTTGCTACCATTTCAGAAGTCACACAACGTTTGTCCTTAATTAAAGGAACAAATATTGACAGCAATCATTCAAAATTTAAAGTTAATGAATGCACAAAGAATATGTTCAGAGGACATGAGGTGTTATGGACAGAAGAAAACTCCAAAAAAAGGTACACTTAAAATAGCCACATGAGCTGAGAGCTGTTGAAAGGCAAGGAGAGCGTGACGTGAATTTGCAACAATGGAAACAGTTTCTTTCTAACAAAATAAAATACAGGCAAATCTTAATCTGACCATGAATTTATCTGACAGTAGTATAGTCCCTGAAGAGAAACCAAATAATTTCTATAAGTAGTAATACTTAAAATAACATTGTTGGAAACTATGCTAGGGGCCAGAGTAGCTTCAGCAGAGATCCAGATGGCTGTGACAATGATTACAACTGACCTCAGAATTCTCCTGCAGATAATTCCCAGGGAAGTCAATAAGCACATGTAATAGTTTGACATGTTGAGTTCTGTGATATGAAAACACCAAAGCAAGAGGCTTTAAATGATGGCATGAAATTCAGGAAGTTTTTAAATCTGTTTACATAAATTGTGAATATTGGGGAAAAAGTCTTATTTATAAACTTTTTTTTTTTCTAGGAAGGGAAAACCATCTCCTATGCTAGCATGTTGCATGCTCACCATTGTACATTACCTGTGCATAGATAGCAAAGGAGCAATAGTATATAAGTGAGAAGAAACTCTCAATTTTTCAGCCCCAGCACAGTTAAAGAGCACATTACTGGATTGCTTTACTGGAATCTGCCAGTATGCTTCACAAGCTCCTGGTAAAGAGTGCAGTGGGTTCTTTCTGCTCCCCAGCTGTGAGGATCTGATGTCACTGGAGCCTTGCCCCTGCTATAGGCCATAAACATTACCTGGAGACAGGTGAAGGTGGTAAAATAGGAGAAGCTTTTAAGCAATTGTGAGGATTAACAGCCCTGTACTTTCTCCAGAGCAGACTGGAAATTTCCCATGCTATAAGCCTGTGCAGATTGAGCAGCACATTTGCAAAGATAAGAAACTATTGTGAATGAACCTGCTTTGTTCTCTGTGCAATTTACTAAATATGAGTTACAAAATCACTAGAAAAAGTTTCTCAAAGACAGAAAGTTTTCAAATTATGCCAAAAGAGACTGCTGATTTTTTAAGGCTGTGCTATTATTACTGGATGGCTTTTACCAGTCAGCTCTGTCATAATTGCATTCACATTTTTTGTACAGAAGAGCATGACCCTTCTCACTGAAGTGGATTAGGACACTCATATACAGTGGAGTCTGCATCCATGATTACATAAGTAAAAGAGGCAGCTCCAAACAGATTCAAGTATCTGAATGGGATTTAGACATCTTATTATTGAAGTACTAGGCCAAAGGCTACCTCTGCATCTGCTCACTTGACAGAAAGAGAAGTTACTATCATGATCAGTTGCCTTGCTAGACAACCCAGACCACAACTAACCATAAGCTAACAATGAAAATAACCCAGTGTTGGTGCTCGGTCTTCCTCTCAAAAAAGATTCTGGACTTTTAAGGATTAATGTAGTTGTACATTATCATCTCTTCTGTGGTGGATGATACATAATGACAACAGAAATTGTTGCTGTGTTACACTCAGTAGATCCAAAGCTTAAATAAAACATTAATTTTACATTAAACAATGACTTTTCTTAATTGGCTGTGGTATCTCAGGTATTCCATGCCACCATACATTTTTAATTAAACGAGACTACAACGTGGTGTGCTTAGGGCAGTCTCTACCATGAGATGGCTTCTCTGCTAATGCTGCAAACTGGCTAGGTAGGATTCAGGAACAGTCCAGAGTTACCTGCCATCTTAGGAAGGCCTCCTGAGACATCAAAATGTGTGAGCAGGGCTGTACAGCTTCCAGGCAAAAGATGGCTCATGTCTTAGCTTTGAGAAGAAGCAGAGGAGGTGAGGCATCCATCTGAGTCCTGGGCCATATTCAGCTTTACACTGAATGAGAACGGAAAGGGAAAATGCACTTAGGATTGTCACATGCTTATGGTGGGCACTGTGTTAATGCAAGGAAAAATTACTTTTACTCCCTAGAAAATTGTGCATGACTCTGCTGGTTTTGGCTGGGATAGAGTTCATTTTCTTCATAGTAGCTCACAGGGGGCTGTGTTTTGGATTTGTGCTGGAAATGGAGTTGATAATTCAGGGATATTTTTGTTATTGTTATGCAGAACTTAGAGAGAGAGCCAAGGCCTTTTCTGCTCCTCACTCCGCCAGCCAGCAGGCTGGGGGTGCCCAAGGAGTTGGGAGGGGACACGGCTGGGACAGCTGACCCCAACTGACCAAAGGGATATCCCAGACCATATGGCACCATGCTCAGCATATAAAGCTGTGAGAAGAAGAAGGAGGCAGGGGCTGCATTCAAAGTGGTGGCATTTGTTTTCCCAAGTCACCATTACACACGATGAAGCCCGAGTGTCCTGGAGATGGCTGAGCACCTGCTGCCAATGGGAAACAATGAATTAATTCCTTGTTTTGTTTTGCTTGTGTGTCCAGCTTCTGCTTTACCTATTAAACTGTCTTTATCTCAACCATATGTTCTCATTTTTACTCTTCCAACTCTCTCACCCCTGCCACAGCAAGTGGCTGTGTGGGGCTTAGGTGCGAGGTGGGGTTAAACCATGACAACGATATAAACCAGTTCCTATATTGTAAAACTAGTGTTTCTGTATTTCATGGTAACTTCTGAACTTGTTCTTCTGTCAGAGTCTCTTCTCCCAAAACTCCTTTAGCCTGAAACTTTTTAAGAGTTTAGATGAAGTCGAAACAAGTTGGGATCTGTTTTACCAGCAACTGTTCATACCACATCTGAGGAGCTGCAGTGCTCTGTTACCTTTTTGTTCCGTGGCACCAGTAAGAACCACCGCCAGCAGAAGGGTGATGAAACCCTGTACTGGGCAATTTCCTAACGCATTTGCATAGTTACTGTAACACCGGGGGTGAAATACCAAAAGCAGTGCACATACCGGGAATGAGATCATGCTAGGTGTTCGAGACAGGCGACCTCAGTGAAGGGGAGGCTGCCCTGCTGCCTGCACCCAGCTGCCAGCAGGAAGGCCTGGCCTGGGCCGGCTGCTGCCTGCCAGTGCCACGGCAGCTCTCGGCTGGCCTGGGCAGTAACGGCACCCTCGCTGTGTCCCTGCACGGAGCGTCGAGACAGGACTTCTTGGGGGGTCAGGAACGAAGCTGACCGTACTGACCCCTCGAGCTGCCAAGGGCAGCGCTGGGGCGAAGGCAGGGCTGTCTGGCACACCCAGGCTGCCCAGCGTGGTTCCCGCCGGCCACTGCTCCCTAACGCCCTCACCTCGCTGCTGGGCAGGGCAGAGGGCGGGGGGAAGGGCTGTGACCTCTCAGGGGAGCCTTCTACCTCTGCTTCACCTTCCTTGGGCCCCTCGGCTTCGTTCCTTGGGAAAGAAAAGGGAGGGGAAGGGCCGCCCTGTAGCTGTTGCTGGCCGGGCCCTGCGCGCCGGGCGGCGATTGGTCGCCGCTTGGCACCGCCCGGTCCCCGCTATAAGGCAGCGCGGGCGGGGAAGGAGCCGTCACGGCCGCCTTGGCGGCGGTGGGTGCGCCGCGGGGAGCTGTGCGGCGGGGCTGCGATAGACGGTAAGGGCGGGGGGCGCGGCGGGATCGGCCCAGGGGCAGGGGGAGGTTTGGCTGGGCGCCGTGCGGGGCCCGGGAGCTGGGGTGGAGGGTAGGCCCGCCATGCCGTGAACCGGGGCGGGGTCGGCAGGCGTAGGCCGTGTCGCGGAGAGGGTCCTGTGCCGGGGAAGGGGCCGGAGTCTCGGGAGCAGCGGAGGGGCCGCGTGTGCTTTGCTCTCTACCCCAGGCCGGAGGCGCTCCTTCCCGGGCGCTGCCGCGGCGAAGCCGCTCTTTGTGTCCGCGGCGGCTCGGCGGGAGGGGTCCGCTCCGGCCCTGCCTCGCTCCTGAGCGGGACTGGGGCGCCCCGCAGGCCTGGCGCCGGCTCCCCGGGCTGACTCAGGGCTCCCCCGGCCCGGGCGGCGGCTTCAGCCGTTCCTGCCGAGCGGCCCGTGCCGCCTCCCCGCCCGCCCTGGGGCTCGGCCCCTTCTCCCCGTGCCGCGCTGTAGTCCCAAGGCTGGCGGTTCGTCAGCGCAGCTCGGGGCGGGCGCGGGCCGTGCCCGCTGCCAGCCGGGGCCCTCGGGGCCGTGAGGGGCTCGTCCCCGCTCGCTCAGTGCGAGGAGTTGGGTACTTGCTACAGAGTCAGTCCGAAGTGACCGCCGCGTTGGCAGTCCCGGCAGTTGGCGGTAACGCGAGTTGTTGACACAGAATCTTGTTCCTCCTCTGAGCATCTGCAGTGTGCTGTGCTGTCTCGTGCTCTTCCTTTTCCTGACACGAATGCAGGGGTAGACGTGTAGGTGGACGTTGCTTTTCAGTAGACCTAAACAACTCAGAACAGCTTGTAAGACTCTTACCTTCATTAGCAGCTCGGTGAAGCAGTATTAGATCTGTTTCCCTGACGGCCTGTGCCAGGAGCTAGCAGTTACACACCCTTATCTAATTCTGGAAAGCCAAGAGCCTTGGGATGCAGAGCATCCAGAGACCTGTGTGATCCCTCTCCACAGGGGGGGAGTGAGGAGAAAGACTTGCCACACCAGATCCAAACCTGGTGTGACCTTTGCTTTTCTAGTAAGATGATTCTGAAAGCAAGGACTCCCAGCCTGAGCTTTTCAGCTGCTGGGTACAGGTATATGAGATTTCTGGGGTACTTGCGGAATGAAGATTAGAGCTGAGTATAAAAACTGTTTTAATACAGAAATGTAGAGGTGCTATCTAGCTGCTGTTAGACAAAGCCATTTAAAACCCCAAACTACATATTTGGAAAACTACCTTGAATGTGTAAATGAAAAAGAAGTTTATTAGCGAACTTAATGTTGACATTTCAGCAATTTTTCTAATAGATCAAGAACGAAGCTGTGCCCCAGGGTGGGTATACACAGCATGTTACTTCCGATAACTGAATGTCAGAAGTGACCCTGTTATCTTATCAGGACAGACCTTGCATTAGAGCTCCACGTGGATGTGACACTGACAAATGTAAATCTAGAGTGACAGATGCTTTGCCAGACACACAGTTGCCTCTGAAGCAAACAGGATCTTAACACTGCAGACAGGCTTTTAGTTCTGCATGAGGTGGCTGACTTCTCTAGCAGGCAGTTGCAGTGTAAACCTGTTCCACTTGCTGTGCTGCTGAGGTCTGCCTGCTGTCCTCTCTGCAAAACTTCCTAGGCTGCTGCTCTCCCCTCTTATCTCATGGTCTTCTGTAAAATGCTAACTTCTGTGTGGTTGAGCTTGGTGTAAAGCTTTAGAAGTGATTTTTGATGAAGTGTAAGGTACTACTACATGTACCTCATGTGGAAACTAGCTGCAGTTCCAGTCAATGCTGTTAAATATGGGGGTTTCTGCTAGTGTTTCTAACAGATTTTGGGGTTTTTTTAGCTGCCCTGCCTGCTCTTTTATTCCTCCTCACAAGTATAATAAAGGTCAGGAAGAAAATGTTTGCATTGAAGGCTTTTACTAAACAGCTTCCTTCTAAAATAGCCTCTGGCCAAGCCTCAGTTTGTGCAAGGTGATTTGGCTGTATCAGAAAGAGGTGGTGTTAGCTGGAGTTAATGAAGAATAGCAGCCATCCCATTTGTTTTGTTTGGCAGTGGTGAAGCCTGAGCACTCAGTATTGTAAAGGCCTAACCCTCCATGGCTGGGTAGTGTGGGTGCTGCATGTGCTTGTGTGGCAGTGGTAGAATTACAGCTCCCATTTCCCCAGAGGGTTTTCCCCTTGTCTTCCACTGACCATAAGGATGCTTTTGTGACAAGCATGCAGTGTTCCTCTGGCACAGACAAGAAAAAACATTTTTCACAGTTAGTAGCATGTAGTGCAAGCTGCTATTGCTTGGTCTCTTAAAGGTCTGAACATGGAGGCTTTTTAACTAAGTCATTACTAAGTTGTTGGGTTGTGGGTTTTGGTGGTTTTTTCCAAGTTTTTTAGGCTGAAAGTCAACTCTGGTAATTTTATTCTTGCTTCCTTTGCCCTGCCTCATTCAACTTACTTAAGTGAAATGCTACAGTAGAAAGTATACCTCTCACCTTTCACCCCCAAACCCAAACAGACTCAGACTTAATATTTGTACTTCAAATATAACTGCTTGAGGGCTTTAGTATGTTTGTGTGACCTATAGTAGATACTTGCTTCTGAAGCCTCTTCCTATAGCTTTGGCTTCTATGGTAGCATTGTTTCTTTCAGAAAGATGCCTGCAGGCACTGGCAATAGCAAACTTAGTAGCAGAATGCCTATAATAATAATAAAAAATCTGGTTTAGAAACTCCTGCTAGCCCTGGATGGAGTTTGTCCCCTAGTGGCCTTCTGCAATTCAAACTGCTTTTCTGGTTGTGCTTTATTTACAGCTTCTGAATTGGATAAAAACCCCCAAAACCAAACCTTCACTAATTAAGTTCCGAGAAGAAGCTAGTATTAGGCAAATAAGAAAAGCAGCAGTTATTTAGGGGAAAATGGTGTAGAGGTGATGTTGTCACTATTTGACTGATGGAAGAACTGAGAGAGGCTCTTTGCAGTTTCCACCAGTCAATCTGCCTACTCCTGTTAACGAGTAAATATGGGTAGATGCTTGCTTTGATAGCAAGTGTGGTGGGAAGAGATAGAGCACTGGAAGTGTATGTGGATGGCATTAGCAATCCCTTTGAAGATCAGGAATAAAAAATGATAATACTAAATTTAAAAAAATTAAAAAATAATAATAAATAAAAATGCTAAATGAAGTCAGTGCTGCTCCTGGTATGCTCCTGGCCCTGTTAGCTCAGGTACGCTTTAAGGGAAAGTGAGTCTGAAAGGTAGGTGTAATCTCCTTTAGATCTGGTTAACAGGATCTACAGATTGCAGTATTTCTCCCATCAAAAGGGGTCTCTGAAGACAGCTTAACCTTGATTTCAATCAGTTGTGGGTGGAAAAAGTAGTGAGGTTGGACTTCTGTGTCTAGAAAACACAAAAGGCAGAGAGAGGCCTCTCTGGTAGTTCTTACCAGTGTAGTTAAAATGTGCAAATATACCATGCTAAAGGTAGAACTAAGGCTGCAGGAGAGCTTTTGTTCTAGGTGTACAGTGACCTAGAGCCAGGAAAACAGCAGCATGAGCTAGGAACAACACTGTAGCTTGCAGTGCCATAACACTGCAGGTATTGGAAATGAAACTATCCAAGCTAATAAAATGTCAGTGCTACCATTCCAGGTGATACATGCACCACTGACTAGATGCTTGTGCCACTGTAAATCTGTACAGATGCTTAATACCTGACTTGATACAGGGTGCTAGCTCCAGACTCCTGGAATGGGAAGGAGAAGAGGATATGCCTACAGAAGGAATGACTTTTCTACGCTTTCTCATTGAGAAGTGGAGTTGAAGTATTTGAAAGTGACCTTGAATTTTACCTCGTTGTCCTTTTCCTGGAAGGCAAATGTCCATGGAATAATCTTTCCAAAGATATTTAGGCTTGTTTTCTCCTACAGCTCTTAGCATTAACTATGGTATGGTGTAAAGATGTGAGGCACTTTCCAAATAGAAGCTAGAAAGGATTTCTTGATGTAGTCTGATTATCTTGACAGTATCAAGGTGTGATCACACTTATTTCTATGCCTAGAGAAGAGGAATTTACTGGGCAGTACATCTGGAGGAAGTTGTGCTGTTTTCTGTCCCAGGGTTCAAACTGATGCAGATTCTTTGACTTTTTAATCAAATAGAAAAGCATTGAGAATTTTGAAAGTAAAAACCTATCTATTTGGCCAAGAAATTCTAATAGAAATCTTCAAATTTCAATGCAACACAGCAGCTTGAACTGGAAATTGTTTAATAAGAGTACATCGGCCTCGTGCATCCTGAGGTTCTAGTTCTCAATCTCTAACACTTTCTACCATGCTGTATCAAAGCTAAATCACTTGAAATACAGGAGAGCCTAACCCAGCTAGTAGTTTTGTAAACAGCATGACCATTTATGTGTGGCATTGTGCCTCAAGGAGAGGTCCTGCAACTTTGTCCTGTTTATATCTACTACTGTTAACATCTTGGTTGTCTTAGAGCTCTTCTAGTTAGTGATAATAAATACAAATAACCTCTTAGACTGAAAGGATAATCAGATCTTCATTGTATGTAGAGTTAGGAGCAAAATTTCTACAAGAGAAGATGATCTCCCAGTTGTTAAAACTGTCCTTTTGTAAAGGATTCATGTGAATTTATTCTAGAAGGAGCTGCCATGACTAAGCTGAATTGGCTCACTAGAGCAGAGGGTGAAGAAACAAAGCTGTCAGACCCAAAGTAATGGGCATGTTCTTCCTGGCCAGCTCTGGACCTTGAAACTCTCCACTTACGCTCCTGACTGGCATCTGCTGTAGAGCTTCATCTGTTCTAGAAGCATCAGCAGTGTGGGAGTTGCCAGGGACTGAAGTCACCCACTCATGGAGTGTATGTGAGCCTGCAGAGTTCTTCCTAGTGTCTGCTGAGAAATGACTGACTGGAGACCTGGATCTGATCTTTGGAAAAATCCTGCTGTTAAACTGTACAAAAGATGGAAAAATGGGTTAAATTGCCTCACAACTTCAAGCACAAAGTAGCAGTGTTATTAAGCAGTGATTGTGGTGTTAAAGTACGCAAGAATTGAGACAGTGCTGTGCAGCTCTTCGCACAAGGACAGCAATAAATGCCTACCTCTCACTCCTCTGAGCTGCTTCTGTGCATGCTTTGTTCAGAAAAAACACTTGCCCAAACAGTGACTTCCTTGTCCAGCTGTGCTCTTCAGGATCCCGAAAGAAACGGGAATGGCAGGAGCCCAGTGTGTACCCACGTTAAGATGAAGCCTTGTCTCAGGACAGTCCCTGGCACCCTTGCAGAGCCCTGTTCCTCCCTCAGATAGGAACGTGCAAACCTGCCTGTGTTCTTCAGGTCGAACTGAGGCTCTTGCAGTCAGTGGCTGTTCAGAAGGGGGAGGGAGGAATATTCTCTTACAGGCCAGACAGATGTACATCTTTGTTACCTGGACCGAATATCTAGCTCTTGATTCCAAGGTTGTTTCTCAAGACTGCTTGCAGAGGGTCTGTACCTTGCTAGCTACTATGCTGAGGGCTAAAAACAGTTTGCCAAAAGACCCTGGGGATACAGAAGATGGTGATGTGCAGAATTTCATAGCTTGTATAGCTGGTGCTGTCCACTGACTTGAAGCCTGGCAGAGGGGTAGCATTTGCAATGCTACTTTCCAGTATTAAAAGCTATTTCCTAGGTGACAGTCACCTTTTAGTTCTAATGTAGGGTTATGTGCTGCACCAAACTGCTGCAGAGGAACAGTGCTAGTAGGTCGTCATTGCTGCTAGCAGTTGTGCAAGCTGCAGAAGAGGGCTTAATGTGCACGTGCAGTGCCTGCACAAGAAGCAAGGTGTTTACCTTTGTCATCATTTCTGCTGATGCTGTCCTGTTGCAGCTAGACCAAACAGTGCTGCAGTTCAGCTGTGCCCTGAGGAAGATGAATTGCATGAGAAGTCACTCTGAATCACCCTCAGCTGCTCACCCTGTGTTGAATAAGCATTGCAGAACCAAGGTGATCAGAACAGAAGTTATACTGGTCTCCAGCTGCAGTGGGCATGTCTTTCTGCTGAGGGGTGTGGTTAGTTTTTTGTTTTCCTTGCTTGGGCAGAGTTAGGTGTGCAGGACCCGGTTGTATCAGGTACACCACAAGCTGTTGGTTGCTCTAGTTTCCAAGGCTGGCAATGTAGCTGTAGCGTGTGCAAGCTGATTGTGACACCAGGCCCTGATGACACATGCTGAAGAGTGCTTCAGGGGATCTGTCCTTGCTGAAATAGCTTTGTGGCAGCGTGCCTGGGTCTGCCAGTCCATGAGAGGTTAGGGAATGAACTCTGGCTTGAGTTCTGTTGGTAAAAATACTGCAGTCTACCTACCTCGACTCTTACATTGAAGTGATGGTGAGAATTCCAGTGCAGCAAATAACACTCAGAATAACCTAATGGCTCTGACTCAAGGTTGGTTAAGACTCACTTCTCCTGAGGGGTCTGCATGAAGGTGCTGCTGTTGCAGCTGGAAGACTGCAACAAGGATGGTGAGGAAGAGCCTTTCCTGGCAAGGTATGTGGCCCTCAACAGCCTGATGCCTGCTGCAGCCAGAAGATACTCCTGTTACTCTGTTGCCAGCCAGTTGAAATGCCAATGTTCTGCACTTGCAGCTAACATTAGTGCCACTAGGGACTCTCACATGTTGTACCTGAAATTGTAGTATTGAGTCTGAACCCAGTTCCTATGTATCCTAAGATATGTTCCTCAGTAATGCTGGCTCTGGCTCTGCTAAAGTCTTCCCTAAGTTTCTGTCTTTAGTTAAAGAGCTAGCATAGTAGGAGGAAAAAGGTAATGAATGACTATCTGATGTCCCAGTTGACATGGAAGAACATAAACCTACCCACTTTGTAAACAGTAACTTTGAATTTTAAGGTAAGGCTGACAGAAGCCCCTGACGAGTGTTGTCAGTTTGGAAGTGCCTGCTGCGTCCGCTCCAGTGACAGCTGCAGTCCTCATGCATTACTTTGCTCTTGTGGTTTGAAAAACACCAGGAGGAGCAGAAGCTTAAAATAAAGATCTTGCCCTTGTGTGGTTTTTTTAGTCTTTAGCAAATCTAGATATACCAGCTTCTTATGCATGGCAAGCAACAGCTCTTGTTTTCATCAGCTCAGTGGACAACACATTACCATGTGGCCAACCCTTCTGAACAGACCAGTGTTACAAACAGGCTTACAGTAATGCTTTAGCATTGCAGTTCACTTTGCTGTTAGCTTACCAGTCCTAGAACCGTTAGTATGTAAGAAAGAGGTTTGTAAATTAAATTTTTAATCTCTGACTCAAATGTACTGCTCATGTGGGATTCCTTGAGGAAGACAGAAGGTAGCTGAATTGCTACCTTGTCATGGATTTGAGAGCTCACCCATAATGTAGTGCTTGTATAAAATAGTTGTATGTAGCTCTATACTAAATGGTGTAACTTCCATACAGTCCGTTATGTGTCTGTCTTGTTTCATCTTCTGTCTTCTAGTAAAAATTGTTCCCTCTTAGCAGGCTGACCGTGTACTATCTTGACAAGCATGTCAAGAGCTGAAGTAAGTTTAGCTTTCCTTTGCTGCAGCTTGATGTAGAAAGCAGCATCTTCAAAGGCAGTGTGAAGAACTAGCTTAAAACGTGTAAGAAGTGTAGGAGTGTGAGAAGCTCAAAGCACTGAATGCGGGAGGGTCATGTGGCATTGTGAAGGATAGCAACCATGAATAGAATGCTGTTGAAGATGGTAAAACTGCACAACTTCATGAAGTGTCTGTTTTTCCCCAGTGTAGGAGTTTGAAGATGCAGCAAGCCTGATAGTGGGGACAGAAGAACTCCTTCAAGAAGTCGGACAGTCTGGAATACTGACAATGTCTATTATGGATCACAGCCCCACCACTGGAGTGGTGACTGTTATTGTTATTTTGATTGCTATCGCAGCTCTGGGTGCCTTGATACTGGGCTGCTGGTGTTACCTGCGTCTGCAGAGGATCAGCCAGTCTGAAGATGAGGAGAGCATTGTGGGTGAAGGAGAAACCAAAGAGCCCTTCCTTCTGGTGCAGTACTCTGCTAAAGGACCTTGTGTAGAGAGGAAAGCTAAGCTAACTCCAAATGGCCCAGAAGTACATAGCTAACTCAGAGCAGCACATGTACGTGGACTATGCTTACGATGTGGAACCAGCAGAAGAATCCCTATACTGTGAAGAACGTGGTCACATGCACACTACTCATCAGGAAACACTCTGATGAGGATTAAATAAGCTTTGTTGGCAACTGCATGCACTGAAAAGCTGAATTTTGCATCAACTGTGTATCCTAATTCCTCTATGGCAGGAGCTGACTCACCTGGCATAATGTCCATTGCTGGCAGTGGACACAGGGATATATTGGTGTGAAGAGACTACTTAGCGGTTTTTGTTACTTGAATGTTTAGTTGAGCCTATTTTGATGGAGCTACTACTGTAATGTGAACTACTTTACAACTGTGAACTGTAAATAGGCTGCCAGAAGCATTTTGTTTTGTGTTCCACAGCATATGGGAATAATATGATGCAACACACAAGGGGACTCCAGAACCACAACTGCAGATGGAATTCCAGACCTTCAAAACCAAATCTGTAGCTAAAGTGTACAGGCATGAAGTCAGAACTTCTACTTTGGACTGATGCAGAATACTTTCTTTGAAAAGAAGGCATAAGCCTTCAGTAACGTGCTGAGGGAGGAAACACAGAAGCTACAAGAAGGGATTTCCTTTAGTTGCAGCGAAGAAGATCAAGGTTGTGGCTGCTAGAGCAGAGTTCTCTGTGTATGTGGAAATTGCCCTGTTGCTGGATTTACACCTGGGAACCAGTGATGGATACTGAACCCTTGGGGATGGTCCGGAAGGTTTCCACAAGTTTGAACTGGCAGTAGAGTGGGCTTTTCTCTTCTGTAGGTCTGCATGCTGAAACTGCAGAAGCAGTGTATTACTAAAACTGGTGTAAGTGCAGCTAATGAGAAACCACTGTTTGTGTACTTAGCAGTTAGGGTAAATGTTAACAGCCTGTTGTAAAAAGGCATTTTAGTCTACAGCTGAACAGTCAACTATAGAATTCAGTTGGTTTATCTTGTAGATAACTCTCTTGATTTAACTGTACTACAAGATAAGTTTCATTTATTTTTCTGTAAAAACAAATAGTGATTACCATTGTTAGCTGAAGACTTCTACAGCAAAGTCCTTTCAAATAAGGACATCCCTTCCAGTTCCTGCTCCGTGCTACAGTTCAGCAATGGGAACTGGAAAAAGATGTGTTAAATGGGCAGCTCTGGACCTCTGAGGTTTGGGGGGAGGAGAGGAGGAAGGAAGGGGAAGAGGAGGAACACCACTGAGCCACCAGTGGCAGCTTATATGTGCAGGCGCACGTGCTGGGAGCTTGCTGACCTGTTTTCTAGGACTTTACACATAGCTTCCTTCCTGAAATTTGTCAACATTTAATTTCCTAGGTGAAAAAAAGTTACTGTAAATCTGCTCCCTGAGCTAAAGTTACCAGTAATGTCAAAGTTCTTCAGCTCTATAGGAAGCATTAGACTTGCTTCTGGTAGCTGTGCACATGGAGTAACCACGTAACATAGGCCTAGCAAGCTTGCCTGGGAATTGTAATTACATGCAAGACAACAGTGGCCTAGACAGTCTTGTCCCTTTCTTCTACAGTAAGATGTTGACTTGACTTGCATTTTTAGTGCTACCTTTGCTGCTTTTTTTAAATTTAAGGCTATAAATTTGAAGCAAAATTAATGTCTGTAGCAAAAAAGCTCCTGCTTTTGTGTCTGGAGTACAACCTGGGGTACAGCTGATTATGATAGAGGGCTGTTCCTACCCTGGCACATGCTTTTAAGATTAGTATTAGTCTCAGGAGACTTGCATGTATAGCCAGACCCATACACTTAAACCTGCTGTATTCTAGACCTCTTACAAATCAAGAAGAAAAGGATTAATTCAGTAAGACTTCCTTTAGTTTTCAGTAGAGAACAGTTCATACATGGCTCTTGCAGGTTTCAAGACAGATGACTGGTATATAAAAGTGATACAAAGTGCTGAAGTTCTAGAACAGAACAGTTGTAGCAAGATGACTTTGTTCAAGTTTACTGATCACACAGATGATGTATCTCTATTTTAATTCAGCAGAGTACAAGGTGAAGGGCAATCTTCAGGAATTATGGAAAAGTATAAATCAAAGATCTGATTTCTCTTCTAGCAGTTGTAAGAGAAAGCCTGTGAAAAAACCTGGTCCTTAGTCAGAGGTGCTTCAAACTGCTCCCCCTAAAAAATCAGCATCTTCAATTTAAATGGATAGGTGTTTGCAAGTTAGTGCAATAGTAAAGTGCAGAAAGTGTTTTCCATTCTCCTCTTCTCTTTAAATGGGGGTATCTAAAGCTGTTCAAGTATACAAAAATATTCCATTTGATTTTTCTTTTTCTAGATCATGTGGGGGAAGGAGTCTTTTATTTACAATGAATTTCAATAAAATTTGCATAAATACCTACCATCATTGACTTAGTGTAAGCAGTCATTCTGTCCTGTTTCCACTACTATGCTCTGTCTCTAGGGTATCAATATTATCAATCCTTTGTTCCTCTAATGTGGCAGCAGCTGTTGAAACTGATACATCATTATTTTCAGAAACTGTGTGCTCTGACTGAAGGGATTCCTTAATTTCCTCTTTGCTCTGTAGTTTTCTTTCCTTTGATGCTACCAGGATTCTCAGTAGAGTGTTCTCTTTAAGGAGGTTTTCTGATGCATCAGCTAATTCTTGAAGCTTTTCAGCCATTTCTAATAATTCCTGATTCTTCTGGTCATAGGTGGCCTGTAACTGCTCACTGTGGAGCTGCAGAGTCTTGTGCTGCTTTTCCAGTGTGTGTTTTTGCTGCTGTAGTCTCTGTTCCTCTCTCCTAGCTTCAGAAAGCTGTGCTTCAAGCTGATCATGGGCCTGATGAAGGGCACTGATTTCTGATCTTAACTTCTGAATCTCTCTCTCCAAGTGGGAGATGTGTCCCTGCTGTAGAGCTGTATCTCTGTGTAGGCATTCTTTGGTACAGGGCTCTGATGAAGACAGACTCGAGTGATGTAAAATAAATTTAAGGAGATTAGGAAGGTTAACTGAAACATCTTCAGGGAACTTCACACTTTGTTCCTTCCTAGAAAGATAGAACAAGTTAATATTAAAGATTCAGAGAAGTAAACAAAGATTCTTATCTAAGCATCTGCTGTTCAACTTTCTTTTTTAAAATCAAGAATGGTTAATAGTGCAGCTAAGAGAAACCTGAACTCATGTAATAAAGGTAGAGACACAAGTTTGGTTTTTGGTTGTTGGTTTGGTTTTTTTGGTAACATATGAACCCTTTTACCTGTATTCCAGTTTAGGTGCTGTAAGAGTCTCTGCACTGGACTGGTATGTGTGCAAGAAGGAAATATTCTGTCAAATTTCAGGAAACAAAAGTTTGCTCTTAAACACCCAAGTACTGGTTGTGAGCTGGAAATATATGTAGTAGCATCACTGCTGGGCAGGTGTGATTGGAGTGTATTTGTTAATAAGTTGGAGGAGAACATTTAAGTGTTCCTAACTACATAGACTGTTAGCTTTATCCACCTGGACTTAATGTCTATCTAATGGGAAATGACTGCATTGAGCCTCCATCTGTTATCCTGGAAGAAGGAGATTAATGTGTTCCAACATCACAAGGATACTGTAAGGAGCTGAAAAGTACACTTTGCTTTTAAACAGTAAGCAGTCAGTTTAGGCAGAGGCAAAGCCCTTTTGCTGTCAAAAAAACTTTTTTTTTTTTTTTTACCTGTTCCTCTTACTACTTGATCACCTCAGTGGCATAAAGACTAAGGAAGCAAACCAACCATGTTTTGTTTTTTCCTGAAGCTCCATCTATGGCTATGAATACTAAGCCCAGCATATGGAAAGGCAGGCCCATTGCTTTCTGCAACAGCATAAACTGAAACTTAACCTGACAAAAGAATTCAAGCTGCCTGAAGACTTAACAAGTACCAAATTTCTTCCTCAAGACTACTAACCACCAAAAGACACCCCCAGCCTCCATCTGTGTCATCACTGCCCTTTGTGGACCATGTGTATACTTTATGATAAAACACAGAAGGCTAAGCTGTCCTCTGAGGACTAGACTAGCTTATCTTTCTGAACCAGTTTGTTGTCAACATTTTACTCAGTGTGTTCCAGTATAACATGAGTTTGCTGCCTCATTACTCTCACAGCAGTGCTACTTACAGTTCACTATGTGTAACTGGGATGCTAGCTGTTTATCACTGTGGACTGCCTTTAGCCTCTGCCAGTCAAAAGCACATTCTGTCATTAGGGAGGCATCAAAACAAAGAAGAAAAGCTTAGTTTACTTCTCTTTGCTTGCCAATTCATAACCAGATTCATGGTATGTAGTATACATTCAGGCTTGGTTTAATTACACAAGTCAGAAAAAGGACATAAGATAAACCCCTAAAAAAATTATTCTATAGCAAGCAAGCCAGATTGAAGTGTAATGCCTAATGCCTTAATGTTCACCATAGCTACTCCTGGGTGACACACACCAACAACAGCTTCTGTATCCTCACACATGACACATTGCTCAATTGCTTACACCCTGCCTTGGGAACAGGGGAGTTAGGTGCCAATTGCTGTTGCCTCAGAAATGGTTTCTGTGAAATCCAACTCATTAGCATATGGGATATAAACATACACTAATTGTATTTAGTGTACTTCAGAAGACAGATACCATATTTTATCAGTAATTCAAGAACTTCAGGCAGGTGAGGCTCCTATCCACCAAGAGTAAGCTATTTCTGGAAGCATAAGCAACATGAGCACTGGAAGTTTGCAACCAAGTTACTCTTGTAATTGCCATCAGCAGTTTCTCAGCTGACAATTGGCTCACATCCAACTTTAATGACACAATTTCAGTAAAAAATAGCCTGCACCAAGACAAAGCTGACTCATTACACAGTGCTAATATTTTACTATGTCATCACCGTTCTTACTGATCAGAGGGGGTGTCAGGAAAGCTAAAAGGCTATTCAAAAAGCAAGCCAAAATACTAACAGGCTGTGGGGGAAAGAAATTGAGAACAGAGTTAATTTGCAAAAATTGTCTCAAGGCAAATGAATAAAGAGCTGCACAGAAAGCTGAGAGCCACCTTTATATCCACAACTGATATAGGGCTACTCTAGTAGTCCTAATGATATGCTATCAAAACCTAATTTTCTTGATTACCTAGATGAAGCAAAATATAAAACACTGGAGAAGAAGATCTGGAGACGAAGATCAGGAGAGAAACAAATGAGTAGAGCTATGGTACCTTTAGGAAACCAGTTGG
Source organism: Actenoides hombroni (assembly GCA_024336885.1). Taxonomy (NCBI): domain Eukaryota; kingdom Metazoa; phylum Chordata; class Aves; order Coraciiformes; family Alcedinidae; genus Actenoides; species Actenoides hombroni. The sequence continues at coordinate 720,221 of WUAM01000262.1, forward strand.
AACAGTACGAAACCAGTATTACTAAACCAATATATTAACTCCATCACTCCAGAGCCAGTCTAGAGCTGCTTTAGAAAACAGACCAATGCAAAATGAGTATCTATGAAAAGAAATTGGGAACACCAGACTTTGTAGTAACACAGGGAAGATCAAAACTTCATGTACCATAAATGGTTTTACTGGTGTAAAACTTGCTTGAGCTATGCTTTAAAATAATTCAAGAAAACCTTTTCATCATGTTATTGATGACACTCGCTCTGTCTCCTAGAAGGCATGGTTCTGCAAACTAGATCCTTGTCAAAGGGGGAGGGAAAGTCACTTGACTTACGTCCAAATAGTACATTGAGGCTCATTAACTATAACAGTGGTCTCAAAACTGTAGCCACAATACTATTTGGAAATCAGTTTCTAACTTTTTCCAGCCCTAAAATAAGTCACGTGAGTATTCCAGGGGTTTTTCATAGGGTTAGGGCTAGCAGATCTTCAGTACATGCTACTTGACATAGCAGAGTAGAAGACAGCACTACACCACTACTACTTGTCTCAGCTGTCAGCAGCACCTCAGGAAACACGTGGCTCATCTCAACTAAACCTGAGACTACTCCTCTTTAAACCAGCAGCTCCTTGTAGCCACTCAAGCCAGCCTGAACTAACGGACTGTGCAAAGGAGAGAGAAAGAATCTGAATGCTAGAAAATGTGCAGAAGCTGCAGCACTTGAGAGGTGACTGGCCTGGGTATCCACACCGAAGGTGGCAGCTTCTGCTAAGCAGCAGCTGTAGGTAACGCTGCGTTCATGGAGACAGGCACACGCCTTGGAACTACTGCAAGCTGAGTTCCTGCTCAGCTAGCCTAGGGAGCACAGGAGGACTGGAACCCAGCTGCAGGACTGTGCTAGAGGGAGCCTAATCCGGGGCAGATTTGCAAGACGCTGTACGAAGCAGGGGAGACAATGAGTTGGAAGTTTGGGTGACTCAGAGTTGACGTAAATGAAACTATTTCTGTACTGAATTAAAACATGAAATTAGAATTGCAAAATTTAAGGCACAGGTTTAAAGATTTCATGGTGGGTATCACTGCACAGTACCAACAGTCTGAATTGCCACTGGCTGATGATAGAGTTCTTGAGAGAGAAGGGTGGAAATCACCATTTCTATTTTACATTGCAAAGAGGCACGTATTTATTACAGTACTTGTTTTTGTTTCCTTACTATAAAATCTGTAGTTGGGTAAGATTGAGTAAAAAGAAATAGTTTTCTTTAAAAAAAAGAAAATACCCAAGGTCAATCAAGTCTATAGCACAGGGCATACATGTAGAACCCCAACCATATCTGAAACAATAAACTGAACACTTTTGAAAGCTCGTGGCTCTCTTGCATCTAGTGTTTCTTTCTTGTTCCTCAGCCTAGGAGAAGCTGGAGGCATCTGCACCGTGGGAACAAAACAAAAATGCCACAGGTTTCCAGAATTTCTCCCTGCTGCAGAGGAACAGTCAGAATCAGGATACTTGTATGCCATTCCAGATCCCAGCCCAATCCTAAATGTATTGCCCTGCTCTTTTACATCCCTAACTTTAGAGCTTCTTTTTTTCCTGACCTACACTCTGTGCCTTTCTCTACCTCACACTCCTTTGTCTTCCTTTTTTTTTGTTCACCCATTCATGAATCAATTCCCTTCTTCCATCTTAGCTTTCTTTCACCAGCACAGAAGTTATCCTCAATCTTAGTCATCTTCTTGAAACTACCCTTCCTTGTCCTACACTCTCATTTCTTGGCTCTTTCTTTAAGGTCTTGCTTGCTGTCTCTAGTTTCACTTCAGCAGCATGTACACCTGGTTTTACTGCTAATCTTTGGATACTTTCCTTTGGAGGTGTTCAACTACTACTGAAGCTTCATTTGTTTTCTGTTGTCAAGAAACAACACAAGGTTTCTAGAATGCCAACAAATCTGTTGCTACTTTTTCTCCTCTTCATCACTTGTTACTGAGTCAGAATGAAAACAAAACCATTTTGGCTACACAAATTCCCACAATGTAATTCTGTACTGTCTGTAAAAGCAAGGCTGTGTAATTTTGTATTTTTTTGATTACTGCTAAAACAATTTAGTCAATAGCACTAAAAACACTATAGACAAAGTATCTGTGCAATTTAAACCATTTTTTTTTTAGAACTTTGTTTTTATGCCCAAGTGAAATAGTAAAGTAGTGTTATTTTAAGAAAAAAATAATGCTATTTCAGTAACCCCTGTGTTAGGTTACACAGGAAGTTTTTACATGAAATAACTTTACTTTTGAGCATGGCTTTCACTTGAAGACTGTTACCATCCCCCCCCAAAGCCAAACATCAGAACAATAAGAGAAATGCACCTTGAAAGAACCTCAGTTTGAGCAAGAACACTCCTAAGTCCCTCTGCTGATATTACATGCATTCTACCACAGAGGAGTGAGGGAAAAATAAAAATCCACAGATTAGGACCATTGTAATATTTCCAAAGGATGCATAAACAAACACTCCTTTACTACTCAGATTCTCTATTTTTCTTTCTAAAGACAATTTTTTTTTTTAACTTTAAGAAGAGATAACATCTATCTCCTCTCCCTCTGTAACATCAGGATTGTTAATTTTTGTCCTTTTTAAAGAGACTAAGCTTGGGCTTGATTACTTACTCTCTATCTGTGCTTATTTTTTATTTTTTCTTCATTAAAAACATAGCAAGTAAATCCCTGCATTTTACTGCAAGAATTCATTATAAGGTAAGGGAGATCTCAAAGAATATTATCTGATTAGATGCAATTAGATACAAGTAGCACTAGATCTATGTTGCACCACTGTCTAGATGATTCCCCCCCCTTTTCCCCCTCCTGTAGTCACTCATTAATTTATTTGGACAATGCCAAAGTAATAATTTTAAATACAACAAAATAATAAGGAGAAGTAACTGAAGAATAAGGTTAGTAATGCTGGTGTTCATAGAGCAAGACAGGCTTACAAACAATTAAAGATTGACCTTTGGAGAGAACATTAACTCTCTGCACACCACCAGCTATCCATGTCTGTTGGGGCATTTGTTGTTGTTTTAATTAGAGTATGCATAAAGTAAGAATGCATATATGGAAACAAATTGGCTTTTTTCTCTAACAACACATGTAACCAGATAATTATTATAACCTTGTAAAATGAAAGTTAAAAACCCACAGGAAAAAGAATTGCATTACCTCTGATTAGGAAAAAATAAAATGGTTGGGAGACGGTCTGTCATAAATTCCCACGGCAGGTCGTTTCGAGTGGTATCAATTCTGTTAAGAAAGGACAGACTGATGAAGAGAACAGGCAGATGAACATCTGTATTTTCTCCTAAAACACCGTTCTAGTGAGTGGAAAGAAGGAAATGCAAGTATCCTGAAAGTAAGTCTAAATGTGTTAAGTCAGAAATATATTGTGCGGGTGAGTCAGCAGAATTACCAATAGTCAAGATGATGAATCTCAGTTTCAGAAATAATCTGTTTGGGGCTTTTTTCTAGACAAATACAGTGTTCTAACTGCTCTCACTCACCAGTTAAACTGCACAGTCAGTCATTATTTACACACCTTTCTTCTCTGAAACAAAACACACTTGCTTTACAGTTTCAGTGCAAGACTGAAGTTTTTTCTATTAATTAATTTGTTCCTCAAGTACAGCTCTATGAATATTTCCCCCTCAAACAGTTTTGGGAGTAAACTACTTTGTTTCTTCCAAAGACAAGCACATTCTTAAAGGCACTATATTTTCAAAAACTCTGCAGAAAGGAACACAAGATTTTGTGAATGAAAGACTTGTTCAATGACTTGTTATGTATTTCTCTACATTTTTATGTTTTCTTCAATTACAAATACTAATTACAACAACGCTGTTATAAAAAGAAACCTGGATGATCACAACAGCAATACTGCAATAAAAGTAACACAGCAAATGAGAGAACTTCAGAGTCAGAAAAGAGAATGGCTGCAATTTAAGAGTAGCATTACATCTGTGGGAACAAAGCTGCAATTATAAACATGTGATAACTCCAGATTTTAACTGAATTCTGTTCCTATACATCTCATGCTGCCCCCTGGAGTAAATTCAGTCAGAATGAAACAAAAATGTGATGAGAGCAGATCTTGCAAGTACTGATATATTATCAAATACATGAACAGGAATGTTTGGGTTGTGCTGAAACATTAGGAACTCTGGAAACACTATACAAAAACATTGAGATAGAGATATATATGTATTCTGATATTTAAAAAATATGCATATAAATAAATATGTCTAGAAATTGATTTTGGCTGGAATAGAGTTGACTTTCTTCACAGTACCTTGTATATACACACAGCCCTTCCACAGCAGTAAGGCCTCCTCTGTTTCTCACTCTACCCCCACAGTGGGTACACTGGTGGGCAGGGACAAAACCAGGCAGATGATCTGAACTAATCACAGAGCTCTGTTCTGCCTTTATAACATCACCTTGAGCAATCAAAGGGGAAAGCTGGAGTTTTAGGGAGGTTGTCCACCTCTTACTTGGGAACCAGCTGGGAATGGGCCCACCCACGGGAGGTGGTCAGTGGCTGCCTGTGCATTGCTTGTTTTGCTTTCTTCTCTCTCCTTCCACTTATGCTTCCATTATTAAACACTTTTGGTTTGTTTTGACTTCCAAGTTGTCTTGGTTTTATTCTTCCTTCCTCTGTCCCCGTCCAACTGGGGATGATGGGGGAACATGAGTGAGGGGCTGCATGGTGCTTAGCTGCCCACAACAAGATACATTTTGCTGATCTCAAACAACTTCTCAAATACAGTACCCCGGGATATAATTATTTGCAACAAATTAGCAGAGAGATGGGTAAAAATTTTTTTTCTGCTACTGTTTTATTGATTCACTTCCTGAAATTAGGAAGCTTCAAGGTTAACTGCACTGTTTAAAAATTCATTTTAATTAAACTGCATAACTACTGCAGTGAGATTGGAAACCACCAGTTTTAAAGAGAGGAAGACAAAAGAAGGCATTCAAAGAGAAATGAAGCAGATGTCATTCACATCCACTATTGCAAGACTGTAGAGAGCAAAAGAAGTACTTTTCTAGGCTGATGACCTCAATGAACTTACATTATTCTAGAGAGATGAAATTAGAATCTTTCTTACCTTGCCACAGTGAAATTGTCTGGAGGCAAAAGCCGAGCAAGTTGAATAAAGATGTGATTAAGAGAAGCACAGAATCCACACCACTGTGCATAATAGAGCAGCAAGATATTCTGGAAAATGAAACGGAGAAGAGTTTGATTATCTTTTGTAGTTCATCTGCAGTAAAGGAGCGCTAGTCTTCACAGCATCTAAGACTTGGATCCCTTAAAATGTGAAAGGAAACAACATCCTAATGTTAATAAACTTCATTATAATGTATTTACTGACTCCCTCTGTCTATGGAGTTTCATGTTACAAACAAGCAAAGCACGTCAATGTAAGAAAAGAACGAGACTCTTTCCTCAAAAGTCTGAGTGATGATTTGCAAGGAGCTTTTCCAGTAATAAGGTGTACCTTCTCACTCAAAACCACGGCATCCTGAAAGGTGCTGGTAGTCACTTCAGTGATTACACGGTGTTCATGAAAACGAACGGAAGGGTCGTCTACGAGATGCCTCTTCAAGGGACTGTAGAGAATACTGAAATTTTTTATGAAGTTCTCTGAAATGAAATTGATATAGAAAGTTATTTCTATTTCACAAGTCTGGGATTTTGGCAGTTTGTACTCTGGAATTCAGAAGAGTCATTAATTGAACGTCATTCATTTTTGACACCTTGGTATCAACTCTTACCATAAATCACCACTGATGTCAAAACAAGGTAATATTTCACTGATTTTTTGTTTTACTCACTACTGTCTTCTTCACTTGCCCTCATCTTGCTCCTACTCCCATTCAATGTACTATAATAATAGTTTTCTATCCTCCTAATCTAACCACACACCTGGTAAACCGTAACTAACATCTTCTCAATATCTTTCAGTTTCTTCATAGCATTGAAGTATTTGGCCCTTGTCTTGAAGACTGCACTTAATTTCACATTTATTTGCATTTCTTCATTTTTTACTTACTTTCCTTGTAATTCTCCTTTTGCTTTAGGCCTTTAAAGACTGTGCTGTTCCCACGCCAGTATGACCTGCCACCTTTTGTTCACCCATGACCACCTTACTCTTCATTCAACTTTCTGTTCAGTTTTAATAGATTTAACAAGGAGCTTTAAAACAAACTCCAAAGCTCTCAACTACTTTCAGCTACACTACTCTGAGCTTGGACAATATTCTCTAAATTGCTTCAAGGTATCAAATGTATCCTCCTTTTCAGTTTAGACAGAGACATTATTCTATGCATTAGAAAACAAGAGTATTCAGTAATCAAAAGATATCATATCAAACACACTAAAAATAATTATTTGATCAAATAGAAACTTCTTGTGCTGGTATTTCCAGACCAAAAGCTAGGCCCAGATAAAACTGGCACTTCAGTACACACATAAAGAATAACCACATCATCAAGTTTATCTCTGAAATGCTAACAGTACATTTAATTTTAAATTTACTATTCAGCATTTCATCAGATTCTCACACCAGACCAAACCAGAGGTTTTTTCCTAGATCTCCAGTTCTGGAATACCCATGCATGATTAAGTAAGAACTGAAAGGAGGGGGCTAATTGAAAGACACGCTCCTGAATTTTAAGAAACCATCTGTAAAAACTAAACTCTGTTAAAGGTATTAAACACCAATATATTTTGTTAAATTGAAAAAAATAAATAAATATCAGTAGTTAAGAGGCATAGGGAAGTAAAATAATTTCTGTAAAGAAAACCAAAACAAACACAAAACCCAAAGAAAAATCACAGTGACTCCTTGACAAAATACACAGAAGCAAAATTTTCAGGAAGTTCAAATAACTTGGAATAGAAATATACTGAGTGTTACTCAGCAGAGAAATTGTTGTCATGCTCAGGAAATCCTGTGACCTGAAAAACATTTGAGACAGAAAGTACTGGGAACAGAAAGGGGAAGGAAATGTGTATCTCCTCATTCTGGTCTTAATTTTTCCTAAGCATCCTTATATGGTCGTTGTGGTTTTTGTTTGCTTTTCCACAGAGCTTTTCTGAGGGGCTGGGATGGAGACAGGACACAGGGTTGGATGGGATCCTTAACAGGACCATAGCTATTTGTTTTAAGTTGTGCATACTTTTGTACTTACAAAAATGGAAACATAATTAAGGCTGTAAGAATTATGTTGATATACCTTCTTAATTTATTTTAATGCTATATTCACCAGAACTTACCTCCACGTTTACTTACACTACTAACAGTAAAAAACCTCTGCATTTTCTGAAGGTGGACTCAGTTTTGCACATCATCATGACAGATAAATGCATGTGGACAGGAATGTTGTGTCTTATGCAATAACTTGCAAATAAATCAGCAATGTGATTGGTTGGTTGGTTTTCTGTTTGGTTGGTTGGTTGTTGGCTTTTTGTTTGTTTGTGTGTGTGGTGGTGTTTGTTTGTTTGGGTTTGGTTTTTTGTTTGGTTGGTTGGTTGGTTTTTTCTCCTCCAATTCAGGCAGGAAATAGTATTGACAGATTTGGCCAAAACCACTTCAGAGCTCTATCTTGTAAACAAACATGCTTTTCAAAATAAATTTAAAAACAATTTATAAGTTGGTTTCAGAGAGGAGGAAGGGTTAGTCTCTGATGACACATGGGCAGTATCTTACAAAATTCTGGGGTATTTTAGTACATGTAACAGCTCAGCAAACACCAACAGAACCACTTATATACACAAAGGTCTTCTGTGTTATCAAATATGTTAGACGCATAGTAATTGTATTTTTTTCCACAAGCAAATTAGTTCAGATTTTACCAATTCTTTTAATGAATCAGGCAGTCGAGCATCACACATTTTGAGGTTCACTTCTTCTAAAGTAAATTACTTTTGCTATAAGAAACTTAGTTCTTGCTTCATCTAGAACACGAATCTACTGCTTGGGCTAACTACTAAATAGGTTGGAATAAAATAAATTACAATTCACCATGTTGCCTGTAGTCTCACTTTTCAAAATGGCATTAAGTTTTTCATTCACAAGCTTACTTGCAAACTCAATTTTCCTATTTCAGGCATTTGTATCGTAGATACCATACCCAGGGTAGATCCAGTGAGTGACTCATTTTGATCCAAGACATAGTGCACTTCTTCTTTCAGATCAACAATGGCAGCAAATTCCTTCAGATGAGTAGATCTCGATGCTCCTAGTCTCTCTGCATATATCCAGAACAGATTTGAATCCAGTAGATAGAGATTTAAGGTTTTGTTGGTCCTGCAGCTCAGACCAGTAATGTTAGTGCCGCTAATATGAAGGTGAGGAATAAAACAATTCCTGTCCTCAATGTGAGGAATAGAATGTTGGGCATTATCTTTCTTCCCATGGGAAGAAAACACTACTTTGGGGGTCTGAAAGATGGTCTTCTCAGAACTAATGAAACTTAAAAAATGCCTGTTCACTGTCCTGCAACATGCAGTGTAATAGCTAAAGGGACTATAGAAACTTAAGAAATTGCTGCATTCTATGCTATTTGATATAACTTGAAAAAAGGTATGTTCCTGGAGGTAGAAAGAGTCCAAAGCTGCTTCTATCTCTAAAAAATTACAGTGTGGCACATGGACTTTATTTGGTTTGACACCAAGTGTCTGGTTAATGCAGAGCTCACAGACATTGTGAGTTCTGGATATTGAATGCCACTGGGGAAGCACCACTGTGTTACAACATGGGTACTTGGCTATTGAAAAGGTTTCGGATAATTTCATATCTGGTACAGAGGAATCAAAAGCTGGTGAATCAGTGTCTCTTGAGTGGTTAAGATCTGGCTCAGCTGCCTGGCTTTTGTTACAGCTGTGGTATTCCAAGGCCACTTTGGTAATCTACAGGGGGGAGAAAAATAAACAAACAGGCAAACAAGATTAACTATACATGGCTCACTTAAATACAGTTATCTTTGCAGGTTTAACAACATAGATGTAATTAAAGATGGAATCTCAGAAACATGAAGTTGACTGCTCTTGTCCTTCATTCTCACAAAAAATTATAGCACGCTCTGACTTGATAACAAAGTTAAATTTTCAGATATTTCAGCACATAAGAATTAAATGTATAGAACAACAAAAAGCCACTTTCAAATTTTCTTCTTAGTCCACTACATTGTTCTCAAGGTCCTCTTTGCATCATATTGACAACAGTGCAATAACACTACATTTTAAGGTTAAATTCCCCTACATGAAGCATTGTTCAGTACAGGTTCCTTCTCTTATTTTCCAATACAAGGAGAGAATAAATAAAAATGTTCATATATGAAAAGGGAGTAGAGATTTTTTTGTGGTATAGGTGGTATACAGTTTTGTAAACAATCACTAATAGTGTTGAAACAGTGTAAATAATTCTCTCAGCCACAGGCATATAGCTGTAATACTGCACATGTACTTTGGATATAGTAGAGAAGTGGAGAAATTAAAGAGGAGGGGAAAAAAAAAAGAAGCTGGGGGGGGGGGGAAGCCAACAAAAACCCAACCCTGCCTCTCTGTGCAAACATTCCTGTGCTGAATCACCATTTCATTTTACATAAACAGGGCAAAACAAGAGGCAACAAAGGCATGTATATGGACCACAGAAGGAATTCCCTTTCTAGGAGATAAGTAACAGAACATACAAGAAAGGAAGATGAAAGAGAAAGGTTCCCTTCATCCTCATCTACCACATTAAACATATCAAAATATAGAACATACATACATTGCTTACACAAGAACACTTTGACAGGAATTGCTGTAATTATCAAAGGGATACTGAAGCATCAGATCTAAGAGCGGTGCTGTCACAGGAACAACAGGATCAAGACTCAGTCTACAGCAAGTTTGTTACTGCCTTTAAGAAGTTGTTGTTAAATGTTTTCATCCTGAAAAGGCTCAGTTAAATTCTTAAAAGAAACCTGACTCATACTACAGTATTGCCCAAAGATTTGGACTGTCTACATAAAGAAATGCAAGAAGAAATTATGAATGGAAAATCATTTCGGTGAGCTAATATCAGGAAAAAATTTTACTCCAGAGCTCTCAATATACAACGTGACAGCCTTTTTCTTTGCAACTGATTGATTTGAACTGATCCCTGATGAAACCCAGAGGACAGCTGCAGTAAACAACTCTTCCTATGGTAAACAAGTTGCATAATATCTACCAAAGTGCAGGTATACAGGATCAACTGAAGTACTGTGTACCTCATCTCACATTTTGCTATGGATAAATACTGTTATTTAGCAGAATGAAAGCTGGAACAGAACATCTTATGTTGCACTGATTTGATCTTAATAAGCAGTACCTGTTACTAGAATGTTTAATCTGTGACAAGCATCACTGAATTAAATCTGCCCCAAACCAGGTTAGTACAAGAATAATTGTATTTCTTTTCCAGTCCTTCTGCAAAGATTTCCCCAACACTAACTTGTAGCAATCTAGCTTTTATTGTGTCTATTTATAGTTTGGCTAAATATTGTACCATAAATGATTTTCATTTTTTCCTCATTGCTTCAGATACTGCAATATTAATTAGGTCTCCTTGTAAAAAAAAAAAATCACATATTCCAGGACATAGATGCCATGTATATAAGTCAGCATTGCCACCAAAACTTAGCCATGCTTTCCATCTTCTACAGATGCTGGCTTCTTATTCCACACTGTTCTCAGTGCTATGCCATCACCACTGTGATGTGCAGTTAGGTGATACACTAAATGGGACAATGGGTTTCAGCTGAAAAATAACCGGGGGGGGGAATAAATAATTTTTTTAGCCAAGTTAGTTTCCCTATCTCATTTACTGCACAGCTACACAAACTGCTGTCCCAGGCAGGTCACAAATGGAAATAATGGCAGAGGAAGAGAAAACTGGAAGGTGACTAAGGAATGCACAGCCTATAAAAACAGACAGTTCCAAGTAGCTTGTCAGTTAGGCTATAGTTCAAATAACACTCCTTTGACAAAAGATCCATTCTTCCTTGCATAAACACCTCTCCAAAGACAGATGGAGAGAATAAAGAGAACGGCGTGAACAAAACAGAAGTCCCACAATACTCAATACACTCTCTTTGGTTTGAGCTGTATCAGCTAGAACAGAAAGACAAAGATCTGCATCTCACACTGCTCTCACCACTAAAAGAAGGAAGCCAAGGAAAAGAGTTAGGTGCTTGTTCCAAACAACTGCTGACACGAGACAAAGGTATGTTGTGTCAGGTGCAAACCAGAGTAAGGGAGTTGTGATAACATGGCTTGAGAAAGTGTTTTGAAGTGAAACTGAATACTCTGAACAGTGAAAGAAAATAAGATGTATGTCACAATTAAGCTCAGAACTCTGACTGGAGTTCTCAAGTTCTAGTATTTTGGAAGAAAAAAAAAATAATTATTTCACTTACTTCATCTAAAAGAGGATGAATTTCTGCTAAGGGATTATAAGGTATAAATATGAGAAGTGCTGGTCCCTTCTTCAGCTCATTGTTTAGAAGAAGGCTTTTTCCACCATGGGGTCTCAGCCAGCGTATGAGCATCTCTCGATTTTCTAGAGCCCACTTGCAAATGTTCTCAGCAGTATAGTTCATGGTGTCATTTGGATAGATCTTGAAGGGGGAAAAAAGATAATAATTTGTGCTTACTTGGTTTCGTAATGAATGCAGTTCTCCAACATGGCATGCTTTCTTACTGTAATGCCTAAAACTCTCTTTCTAAATGGAATTGCACTATTCAGCAAGCTTCAGCAGTACATTTCCCTTTGGGAAATGTTTCCAAATGCACATCGTGTAAGGAACACACAATCTTCCAGGCAAAAAGTGTACTACTAGGGAAGCTCCTCTTTCTTTTACTACATCTTCACTTTTCTCCTTAATACAGATTTTCTTCATAACTGAAAGAGCTCAGTCTCAAGTTGGTTTCATCACATATCTTGATTTATGGCATATTAGAAAACTTTTTTGCACCACTCATTCACCACATTAACTCAGTTTAAATTAGTCTTTCAAAGACCTCAACACCAAGACTACATTTAAAACTGGTATTTCTTAACTGAATGTGGTGGAAAGAAATGCGTAATAAAATCTGTTCACAGGTTCTACGGTCATTTTAATAAATTAAGAAAGTTTATCTTAAATCATTTGCATAGACAAAAGTAGTTTAATTAATTTACCAGCAACCCAACCTGAAAAATCCATGTTTTCCCTAGTCTCAATTGAATAAAATACACGTTACAATTCTAATCTCCACAGAGCTTCCACTGAGCATGGACAGAGTCTCCATGCCAAACAGCAAATTTCAAGTTTAGTATTTTCACTCTTAGCCTTTCCAAAATGAGGAACATGGATTAATTGTTACTATACATTTTCAATTAAATTCATTTGCATGATTTTTCTAATGAGTGTAATGTCATACCTTTAAACCAAAATGCAAGTTTTCTCTATTCCTACTATCCCTCTACAAAAGTCTCCTTGTCTGTATCCTCACTCAAGGAGCCTTCTGACCCACTGAAAGAGGTAGAAACCTTAGGAAAAAACCTTTGTGTAGCCATTTCTGAGGTGCTTGGAGTTTTTTGGTTTTGTTTTGATAGAAACCATCAACCTGGATCTTAGTTACCATTTAGAACAGCTGCTGGCTGGTAGAATGAAAATGGGTATTACTGTACAAAAACATTATTCTTAAACATCCTGTATCCTAAAGCTTCATGAAACAATTATTCATTGTCTGCTGTGACAGACCTTCCACCTCAGCGTACTGTCTCAGTCACTGCAACATAAATACAGTACTCACAAGAGATGTGTTGACATGTCTGTGCAAATACACACTGCCTGAAAGCACCAAGGAGATCTCCTCTGCTACCCGTTTATCTGTGATCACTCCAAAGCGTATTGTTCCAAGGTAATCTGAAAGGGCAATTTTTCAGGTTTTAGATACAGTTATACACCCTGAACTTCCCACCTGAAAGCCTTAGAAGAACATTTTCAAACCAAAACACTGCTGCAAAAAGGATAAGAAGTCTTACTGAATAGCAACTGCCAATATTGGTGATTAAGTGATGCAGAAGAACGATGACAAGAGCAGGCAACAAGAACAAATGTGTTCCTCTTCTGCAACTGAGGTATAAAGTTAACCCAAATGTCCCAATTTCTTGATTTGCTTACTAAATCTGGAATCTAGTATCATAGATGCACCTTGCTACACGCTACGGCATCTCAGATGCCAAGATGAGATAAACACAAAGAAAAAGGTAGGCACATTGACTGTTTAAATGATGTACATTTACAGTAAATATTTATTATTTAAATACATATTATAGTATTTCTATATACACACAAGGATAGAATGCTTCTCATCTTTACATTGTGAAGAACAAACCCAGCATATAACTGAGGAAATTACAAGAGCAAATACAGGAAAAGAGGCTCCGTACGATATAACGAGTCAGAGGCGTTGTAAAAAGTCAGAATAATGGCACCAATTTCCTCCACTTGCTGACAGGAAGAAATACCCACAAGCTATGCTAATCTCAACTTGAAGAAAGTTCTATCCAGAATTTCTAATCCCCCAAAAGGGTATTAATCATATACAAAGTTTGTGTATTTAAAACACAATAGTTTTTGTACTCTGTGCTATTAATTCAAAACGACACGGGAAGAAAGCCCTTCCCATCACGCTACCTTCCCTCAGCTCTGTAACTCCATCCAGGGAAACACTCTGTTGGATAGTGTCACTGTGTATTGGCACAGTTCATCCTGAAGCCTCTGAATCTCACATTCCGATGTTGCACAAGACAAACACTCTTGGATTCAATTTAAATAAGTACTAGTCTGATGATGGCTCTATATGGGTAGCAGCCACACACTCAGGTTTTTGAGGAAACTATATCTTAACATGCCCTTGAATACCAGCCTGGCATACACTCTGTTCCATGATGCCCAAACACATACTAAGCCTTTTATATAAGCAGTCCTCGCACGGTAATAGGTAGTCTCATAATTAGATCAACATCAAGAAGCACTCAAAAGGGATTAATTCTCAAGCATTTCAAAAAACCTACTGAAGCCCACATATATAACTCATTCACAGACTACTGAAGTTATGAAAATGAAGCTTCTACCTTTCTTTAATGAATGCAGTGCTGAGGTGAAGAACGTTAAATAACCAGGCGGTTGAGGTGAAGCATTGAACTCAAAATACCCTAGAACTCCAGGCTGAAATAAGAAGAATTAGAGTTAGTTAAGCTGTTTTCAAGTAGAAAATACATGGGGCACAGCAATTATTTGCCTACAGTAAAACACAACAGATTTTAAAAGGACAACAATGTTTTGTTAACTGAAGAACAGTCACCCTGTGCTGCAAGAAAAAAATTAGTATTAAAAGCTGGAATGGAGATCAGTTCTAAAGTTTTAATTCAAAAGCTACGTGTAAGAGAGTGCATTTATGGCTGTAGATGCTTAATTTTCAAATTGCATGTCCCATGTTAGCTATTAAGTTAACTAAAACCAGTATTTGCTCTGCAGGTGTTTTAGAGTCAGTTCCAGCACCAACCTAAGAACCATAAGCATCATGAAGACTTCTTTTAGAATTGGAACAGCAAATGTGGTTTTTCAGTTGTATAAACAACTTAAATAGTAACACCTTAATTATATTGCACATAATTAGCAATTACACGTGAGTTCACACATTTTGTGTGTGAATGATTGAAGTGCTAAGCCAATTTATCATCCCCTCATTAAGCTATCAGTCATTCTACATTTTTTCAGGGTATCCTGCAGGAGTCAAGTCAGCGAGCAGCTGCACAAACATAATGGAAGAGCATCCCACCTGCACATCCATGAAGTTCTTCAAATTGTCCAACACATTACAAAATTAAAAGACTCATCCCTAATTAGGCCTATTGACTTTGCTAGGTATGAAGCCCAAATGGCTTCACAGAGAGAATGTGGGAGAAGTTGACTTGGAACAGAGAGGTGTGTAGACTCTAAACATCTCTTTTTCCAAAATTTCAATTAAGTTTTGGTTTTAAAATTTGCAAAACAGAATCCATTAAAATTTATTATTACTTATGGGTTTTAATGCATCACTCAAATGGACTCAAACTTTCAGGTCAGAGTTAAATGATGGAATCTGGTTGTCTTGTGTTACTTGTTTCCCAGTTCCCCCAGTAGCTACAGAAAGAGGATTTGATACACAAATCAGCATCACTCTAGGGATTGCTGTGGAATGAAAGATGACTCGCTCAGCCATTTACCTGGCAAATACATTCCCACATAAGTATTTTCATTTAGTATTTTGGAGGTTCCTTTATGTTTTTGTTGAATTTTACATACAAAAATTTAAATTTATTTTCAAAAAACAGAACATCTATTTTACCTGTTACTGTCATTAGAGCTATGAATTCAGTTATCCATCCCAGCCATAATGTTCACCAGTAACAGCATTGCCCATTCCAGCTAATGACCTCTTTTTAGGCAGGAATTATCTTTCATGAATGAATGCTAAACACAAGATCTTTGTTCATAAAAATTCTTTAAGATGTAGCCCAAGAAAATTATCAATAATAAAAATAAGATACATTTCTGCAATAACAACTGCCAAGAAGGAAATAAAAAATTAAATAGAAGTGAAAAAGTACAGCAAAATAATAGCACTCATTCTTTATTTTTAACCAGTAAACACATTAGTAATTAGTGTTCATATTTTTCTCCTAAAACAAAATTAAGACAGTAAAAAAACCCAATCCCTTAGGAAAAAAAAACCAACAACTTTCAAAGCATTCAAGTGAAACATATCTGTCTCCTTATTTTGGTTATCAAAATTTTAGTTTCCTATTTCCTAGGATCATTTTTGAATGCTCTTACTGTATGAACTGAACTTAAAGCACCAAAGAGTGAATGAAAGAAGAGTCAAAAGTGACAGGAAGCCAAAAGTCAGATTTAGAAATATTTACAAAACTTATTAAAAAAGGTGATGTTCTGATTCTGCCTGCCAGTTCTGGTTTACACCAAGAGCAGCTTAAGATTTCCAGGTTGTGAAGATGATGTTTCCATGAGATGTTTTTAGAAAGTGTTTTTTCAATAAGAAAAAACTGCAGTGGAAGAATACATACCAATGCTATAAGCCAATCAGTTGATGCCCTTTTATTGATCATCCCAGAATATTTTTAACTCCTCCCTGTTACAGGCTGCAATTATACCTACAGGGAAAGTGTCTCAAATATTGCATTTCAAGTACCATGCAAATTTTCCTGTTCTGTCAGAATGATGAGATGTACTTGCCAATACAAACCACTCTGTTCATTTTAACAAAGCTGAACACTTCCAGGTGCCAGCAATTAACAAGGAATCTTGCTCCACACGAGTGAGATTCAAGGCTAACAAAAGAGATATCTTGGTGTAGAGGTTCTTTGTCTTGAATACAAGTATGCTAAGAGGAGTTGGACAGCAACTCCCATTTCCTTTCATGTGAGAGCCTCTAAATAATCAATAACTGGTGTAGCAACAGCCACCAGCATACAGTTTATGTAGGCATCTACACACAAGCTGTTATTGATCAGCTGCTTCCAGGCAACTCTCTGCGTGGAGTTCTAGTTAACTACCTTGGTGTGGGCAGTTTGGAATCATCAGTTTAACAAGATATGACTTGCTGCTATGTAAAGTCAGAGGATAAAATACTGGAATGTGACATAGGGATGGTTTAAAGACACTGCACTAGGAGCACTGGCATTGTTAGAGTGGACCATAGTGCAGCATTTCTTTCCATGGAACAGTTTTCAGTACCTGTCTCAAGCCAAACATCTGTAGAAAAGGTTTTGGAACAACCTGAGAATGTCTGTAGTGAAGAGTCATTAGTACCATCAAAAATAAAATGAAACTCCTTCATGGACATACAAAATCATTTATTGTAGTGTAGCCTATTTCTTGCTTGGTTTCTACATCAGAGGAATGGAAATGGACAAGAATCTCAACAATTACAGAAGAGCAAGTTCATAGGAAACTTTAGGAATTAACAGATATTTTCAGGCAAGTCATTTTTATCGGACGACAGCCAGCATGGTTTTATTGCTGAACCAAGCCTCAAGCCTACCACAGTTCTCTAAAGGAATGAGCAAGCATGTAGATGACTCATCTAACCAACCCAGTGTACTGTAATTCCCCCAAAGCCTAAAAGAAATTCCCAAACACACTGGAAAAAACTAAGGTGATAAGGAATAACACAGAAGGACCCTTTGTAGGAAAGACAGAAAACTACAGGTAGAAGTTACTGTTTTACCACAGTCAGACAGTCAGCCAAGATGTGTACTGATGCTCATATTGTTCAACATTTCTATTAAAACTTTAAAAAAATGGAGAGAAGGGTGAGGGAAAAAAATTGCAGAAGTTCTTGGGAATCATCAAAACTACAGCTGACTCAGAAGAGTTGCAGAAGGACAGTATGAAATGAAAGAGCTCTGGAACGTAAAGGCCAATAAATGTGAAGCAATGGGAACGAAGAACAGGAATAAAAAACAAAGCACACTTATGATTAGCTTTTACAATTAGATAAATGCTTTTGCTACTCAATTAAGTTATTTCTATCCCTATTTGTATTTTTTTAATGTTTTGACTACACTGCAGGGAGATTTATTTTTTCCAGAATCTCAAACTTGTGCAGGCAGGCAACTCCTGCCCCATTTTATCTGGGAACACAAGAAAGAAAACAAGGAGGAAAGGAATGTGTTGTCTCTGGGGAAGAGGCAATATTACATACCACTAATTCTATACCGCAGAACTGCAAAGAAGAAATTGTTGATTGATATTAGATTAATTAACTTACAAGGAAAAGTCTGTTCATTTTCTAAGGATGTATCCAGAACTGAAAGCAAGGAACATGAAACCATTCTCATGTCACCAGCACCACATTACCCCACACAAGAGCAAGCTATTAAGTCCAATCCACTTCTGGTGCAGACCCTAGGCAGCTGGCTAATGCTCAGGAAGCATTTCTACACAAACAGAGCAAAGAAGAAAGCTGAGCCTGTTAAGACCCATGTCAGCTGCCTCCCAGACAGATCAAGTCCTCTGCTGAAGCCTGAAGATGACAAGCTCTCTGGGCATTCTTAATTTTCATAAGTGAATGAAGCTTTTTCTCTACAGAAACTGCACGTTTTCTTCCTCTGTGTCTGAGAAGGATGAGGCCATTTCTAGTAGCTGGGTTAGTCAGATGAGGAATGAGATGTGCTAGTTTGAATTACAATGAAACTGTTACATCTCTGCAGTAAAGAAAACAAAAAAGTCTGATTATAGGTATGGTAGGAACAGTCCATTTGTCTCCTGATGTAAATTAGAATTTCCTATATATTCCAAGATTTTAACTGGTTTCCAAATGAGATTTTTTTTTTCCCCCTTTACTCTCAAAAATGAAACTCTGGTTCTTATCTCATTCTAGTTTTGCATTATTATCATTCCACATCCACAAAATAAGTAGTATCAAAAAATACAGACTCATAACTTTAAAGTCAACGAGATCTTTTTTCCCACAGGCCTTGAGCGCCATCTAGTGAGATCAATGCAGAATCTCACCATACTCACCATTTGGTTGAGGAATGCATGTAACACCACGTAACTAACACCACCCACTCTTACACTTAGCTGCATTCTGTTCAGCAGTATTTCTTAGAAAGAAAACCATGTTAATTAACATTTGAATACAAGATCAAATACTTCTAGATATCATTACCTATTGGTGTGGTTCAGCTTACAAAAAAAAATGCTCTGACTGTTTATCTTGGTAGCTTTCCTGCACTCCTTAAAGAGTTCAGGCATGCTACCATGTTTAATGGACTTGATGCTCAACTGAGTGCGAGTAGATTGGTTTTCTTCACTAGATGCTTTTTCTGCCAAAAACTGGCTACTGGAATTTGAACACAAAACTGAAGCACCAGAAGCTTCACAAATTAAATGGAAGAGGACAACTATGGGTTTGAAGTCCTGGCTATGAGTAAAGTGACAGGCAACAACAAACCCTTGAAACAAGAAAAGAAAGGTGCAGCAGCTCTTTTAAGTGTTAAAACACATGCTGACTAGAACTTCAGCTCCACATGATGCCCTACAAATGAATCACTCAGCTACTAAAAACTTCCCAACCTACTGCATACTCCAGGTTATACATAATACCATCCTTGGACAGAGAAACAACACAATGAAGACCAAATGTGAGTGACAGGCAATTCTCTGCAACCTACTGCTTCCTTAATATGGGAGACCTTCATACCAAAGTAGAATGAAGCGGTCGAGGAACAGACTGGGCAGTAAGTGCAGTCAGAGGATCAGCTACAGGGAGGTTATTTTCAACTGAAATTTTCAAGTCTAAAGTAAATATCCATAAGTTAAGTTGGCAGAACCCATTCCCTAGCAGAACACAGGACTAAAATTAGATACTGATGATGACAAAACTTTCACAAAATATTCTGACCTTCAAATTAATTTTTAATGAATAAATCACAAAATCCTGATCAAGCACCAGTGTTCAAAATGTCCAGTGATCTATCTTTTGCAGTTGTCTTTCCCTTCTCCTAAAAATAACATTTTTAATATGTAAAAGATCAAAAAACAAATGTCTATGCTAGCCAAGGCTCTCAAAACAGCAACTGGTTTGTGCCATACACACACTTCCTCTAACCTACTTTAGTCCTCAAACTTTCTCACTTCTTAAACATAGGATTCCCATCCTGGATTGTTTCTTCTCCTACAAAAGGTATAAAGTTCCTCAACTTGCATGAAAAACGTTAGAATTGGTCACATTTCTAACTGTTTAAAATTATGAAACAATGTGTTTATTTCTGGTTTCAAATTAACTTTCCCTTTGTGCCTGACTATGTTTTCCTCTCCATCCATCTTGATATACAGTTTCCCATTTCTTAGGTCTCCTCTGTATCCCAGCTCCTGATCAGTCAGCATTTGCTTTTCTTAATGCACTCACCTGGACTTGCACTAGCCAATGCCCTGTGCCCTGAATGTATCTTACTGCATGAGCTGGCTGCTACTTTTATATCCCCTTCTCCTCCTCTTGCTTAACTTTACAGAGGCATGATGCTGAGCACCTAATGCCAGAGTCTGGGGAAGAAGCTGAGCTGTAAATGACTGCGGGGCAGCGTGACAGATCAGACTCTGTTCGTAGTCCATTTCAGAAAAAAGAAACAACAAATGTTTTACATACACAGAGATTGAGCATTTGGAGACACAGAATTCGAAGCACAGGAAGGAGGGAAAGTTTGAACACAGAAATAAAAATATCTAATCAATTGCTAAGCAGTGTTTAAGAAAAATATTTTCCATTTTCCCCATAAACTTGCCTTTTATCTTAGATTTGTGCCAATAGAAATTACCACCTATTCTCAAGCAAATTTACACTTAAGGACACTGTGCTTATTAGCTTTCTTTTGTAGACTATCAAGAAATAATTCACGTAACACAGAACAAAACCCAAGCATGGTTGTTTTCAAATCTCTGTAAGAGGCAACAAAAACCCC
This sequence comes from Actenoides hombroni, assembly GCA_024336885.1. Taxonomy (NCBI): domain Eukaryota; kingdom Metazoa; phylum Chordata; class Aves; order Coraciiformes; family Alcedinidae; genus Actenoides; species Actenoides hombroni. The sequence goes on from WUAM01000262.1 coordinate 740,819, forward strand.
CAACAGTTTTAGAATGGCAAAACTACAGCAGTGAAAGCACAACAGAATTGCTTGTGGTCACAGAGAGTACCAGCATCAGAGACAGGCACACAACTCACTACTCCCGACTCACAGTCCCCACTTAAAACATCGGAAAACCGAACCCACGCAGAGTTCCTGGGGGATACACTGAAGTGTGAGCAGCACAGCACCGACCCAGAAGTGAGAACCAGTGTGTGCCCCTTGTGCTGCAGCAGCTTTCACTGAACAGAGCAGGCCGTGCTCCATCCCGCAGCGGGACAGCTCACGAACACGTGCTGATTCACAGAGGAACTCAGCTCCGTTCTGAAATGCTGGAAAGCCCCTCGCGTGTTTGGCCACTAATACAACATTCTGCTCTAATAGCTTGGGGTTGAGCAAGAGTATGGTAGTTCTCCATTATGCACTACAGAGATGAACAGTTATCAAGGGATTATAAACGATTCTGTCGTTCAGTACAGCTTGTCTAATTGGAAGTTATTAATCCACCAGTATTGCTACCGATCTTGGCATCTCTGAACACAACAGATCAAAAGTCAATAAAACACAATGTACCAGTGGATTACATTCATGAAGTTACAGCATACAAAGTGGTTAGGAGTTGTTATTTTAACTGATTTCCACATTTGTTTCTACTTAAACTTATCTTATTAGAAATGTTTAATATTTCTTTAAAAATTAAAGCAATGACTGTGTATTTCTCAAATGCTTCCCCAATGTAGACTGCAAGATTTCTGCAAAAAGATTTCTCCCTTCTTTCTTGTTCATATGTAACTTTTTGGTGAGGTAGAAACTTTGACTGTTGTCTCTACATACTAAAGTACTGTAAATTGAGAGCATTACAAAATCATAAGAGTCACTATACAGGGAACAAACATTATGAATTTCTCATTTCATATTTTTATTATTTTAACAAATTTACAGGGCGCTGATTTCAGGATCCTGGAAATCAACTAATACTTTGGAGCAGATCAAATTTAACTGTGACACAAGTCAAACTCTTTCTGAACCACAGTGGTAAAGCTAGAGAAGAGAGACAAGTACCTCATAATTTGAGAGGAAATCTAGTAACTTTGATCGAGACGAGATGTAGAGTAGTGGTGTCATCACCCGGCGAACAAACTTTTCAATATAAACAGCACTCATAGGGCCTTTGTATTCAATTGGTCCAAAACTAGTACCAAAAAAAATAATAAAACATTAAGACTTAATTTAACAATAGAGAGAGTCCCTCCCGGGGGTGGCAAAGATAGGAGTTACATAGACAGCATGCTCAGCCTCTAGGGAATTGCTCTCTGTGTTAATTAACAGTGGCTTCTGTAATTGATAGTGAAGTTGTGTTACCAGACTGGAAGTACAATGCAGAAGTGACCCTAATGAAGAGTCTGTGGGTAGGTGCAATGTGTTGGTGGGGATGAAGAGATGGAGACCACCTCTGAGTTCCATTAAAGAAGCTGGTAAAAGCAAGGTAGCAGTCATATGATCATACATGCATCTTTCTGCTTGGTCCAAAGTAAACACATGTGACTTAAAAATACAGATCTGAAAAATGTTGGTATAGTCACTTGATTTTTTAAAATCTTTCCAAAGTTCCAAGACTATCATTCTGAAAAGGTGCAATATTTTTCCATGGACTTTTACAAGTAGCACTCAATAAAGCAGCGACAAATCTAGTCACACTGCTGACTAACAGACTCACTGAGTCTACAGTTTCTCCCCCAGCCATCTGATAAAACAGCTCACACCACATTAGGTAATGCTAAAAGAGAATGTGGTCCAGGCCTTGTTGCAACAGTTTTCAGAGCTTCTCCTTCATCCCCTTGAAACCCTGCATCTGATTTATTATTGTTAGGCTGGACAAAGCATCACAGTCCAAAATGAAATCGAAGACAAAAAGCACGAGGAATTAGTCCAATGTGATGCATTTTTTTAATGCAGTTTATACATACAGACAATCTGAAAAATATCAAACTCACATGGAAACACCTACATTCAGATGCTTTGAAATGGTCTCCTAAAGCCCACTAGATTATTCTACATCCTATACTGGTTTACTACAAACATTTGTCTTAACAGCAACATACACTGCTTCAACATGTCACATGCCCAGTAGGCAACATTCCAGGTTTAATACCTCAGGCATGAGGGATGAATTGCCCTTTGGGGGTTTCTGAAGTATCAATATGAATGTACATCTCATCTTGTTGAGACTCTGAGGTTACTCATAATACGTAAGTGTATCCATGTATTGTGTTGTAATTTCAAGATAAGTTTAAGTCAATGTACATCCAAGTGGGGTTGTTGGTTGTTTTTTTAATTACAGTTTGAATTCTGCCAGTGCCATCTGTGTCTATTCCAAGTCCAGCTGACAAAGATCAGGATTGTTCCTCCTCAATACATAAAACCCTCTCAAAAACCAAAGGCAGTCTCTGCAATGGAAGAGAGCTACAGCTCAAGACAAAACAAGTGCAAGTGATGAACTACACAGCATCCAGCTGTATTGTACCAAGCATTAGAGAGTGTGTTTCCTTACCTCCTGCTCCACACAAAGGGGGGGTGGGGGGGAAGATAATACATACAAATACTGAGATTATATAAAATTCTATACAACTATATGTCAACATCTGGAGCATAAAAAAAAGTGAATGTGAAGTTCAAATTTAGAAGAAAGTCTTTAGTACATAGTGCTATTTAAAAATGCACTTAAATTTCACTAACTCCAATAGCCTTTAAGTGCATACTGTCACAAATTGGGACCAGTTGATGTAATCCATCTACAGTGCAAGTAGACAGCTGAAATTAATACGTTAATCCAAATAATTACTTTTAATTGGAGGCAGAACTTCCAGGAGATGCACAGGCAAAAGAAAATTTCCTTAAGGATGAAGAACTGCAAACCATGGCATGCTACACTGAAGTAGCCTTCAGGATGAGCTTCACCCAGAATCATCTCTACAACTATTTACTAGAGCCACAAATATAACATTTTCAAAATGCAACATTTTCTACAATATCTCTGTTTCCAAAATAACAATCAAAACCCCCAGACTGTACATATGAAATCTCACCTCCGATGGTATAAGTGTATCACAGGAAAATAAAAGAAATGCTTCTGCTTCCTACATTTCCCCTGGTTCCACCAGCAATTTACAGCCACAAACAGCACCTGCAAAGTGGGCAAAAATTCACAGCTCACAAAAGAACATTAGTGTGACCTTCTTTTGTCTAACGTGCATTTCCTCCAATCGATTCCATCTACTGTTTTCAGTGTCTCTTCAACTCAGTTTTCCAGTTGGGTTCTTTTTTCCTTCCTCATTTTACAACAGCAATCCTTTTGGTCTCTTTGTCGTTTTTAAGCTTCTTAATCTCAACTTTCAAATTTACTAACTTAGTTATAATCTGTACGAAGCACTTTTTCTGCAGGGTGGAGCCCAATGAGCAGTGGTTTAGGACAGCTGTACCTGTGAAGTGTTCACGGGTAACCAACTGCTAGAAAACAGTGCTACGGCTGCAATTTTATACTATTACCAATCAGTGTCTTCCAGGTTCCTGGAACTGGAAGCAAGCTCCCAGTAATTTCTCTCTGAAGGCAGGTGAATAAATCTGAGAACACTTTACAAGAAGAAACTTGTAGAGTTCCCCATTCAGGAGCAGAAATAACAGACAACTTTGCAGGAATCACAAGTTTTGTCCATTTATTCTAACACTCTGTAAGTTAAATTAAAATTAAGACAGCTGGCTGAGTTACCCTAAAACGTGAGCATTCAAGTCCTACTGGTTCCCACGGGCTGACAGAAATTACCATTGGCTTGGAGACTAAAAGGTTATCGGGTCGCATTTAAGAGTGGTATCTTCTCTGGAGTTACCTGGTCTGACAACCTGCTGGCCACACGTTCTATTTCTTCTCTTGCTGCAATAGACTGGCCACACCACGGTGCATAGAAGAAATACAGCACAATTTCTGAGTCCTGACGAAGGTGATCTGCATAGTCTAGTTGTCCCCGAAAAAGATCAATGACTGGAGATCTTGTGGAGAAAAAATTCACTGGAAGCTTCGCTGGCATTGTTACGTCTTTAGCTCGGCTGCAGGAATGAAATTCAGAGTGGTTATTGAGACTGTTCAGCAGCAGCTAAAAAAAGCATGCCCAAACCCCTCATTTTTCATCTTAGCAAAGGTCATGCCACGACAAAACTTTAGACATTGATGCAAATGACTACAACTTACATTGTCTGGATTAGTTTCATGAAATGCCATAACAATCCAAAGATCATCCTTCACAAGCTTTAGGCAGTCACGCTGTGATACCATGCACTATGGTTTATGGGTATGTTAGCTCACACTCTTGTTGCTGGTTGCTACAGAGCATAGAATTACCAGGAAGAGTGATTTCTTTGGAATTCTTCCCTGGCCTCATCCTCTTTTAACACCTGTACTTTAGGTAACACCCTGACAAGAGAAGAGACACCGGTCATAAAGTTTTGTGATGTGATGTTTAATTACACAGAGACTATTGCCCTGCCTTACTGTCCTGGTTTGAGTGAGAACAGAACTAATCCTGTTCAGTGATTTTACTTTTCAGCTCAGTTCTTCTAACTAACTGCACTGTCTGAAGTTAGCAGCATGTTTTCACAG
>WUAM01000262.1:745569-772056 GCA_024336885.1 Actenoides hombroni
AGGGGGGTTGGGTTCCATACTGGTCTTGTATATATTTGTATATATTCCATTTTATAATTATTAATTTCCTTTTCATTCAAGCTGTTCTAGTTTCCTTTTCTAATTGCTGAGTCTCTCTCCCTTATTCCCTTTCTCTTCCCCTTTGGGGAGGCAGGGGGGTTAACAGAGAGCGGCTGTTATAGGTCTAAGGGGCTGCCCTGATCCTAACCCGTGACACTTACACTTTAAAGTATTCTGCATTTCTGCTCTCTTATATTGCAATAGGGAAAAAACCACATAAATGTGAGTTAGTTTATTTTACTGATTCAAGCAGGGACTGCAAACTGTTCAGGGGACATTTCCTCTTCAGTGTAAGGACAATGCCAACAAATAGAGAGCCTCAGTTTAGATACTATGACAGATTTAAGTTTCATAAGAGAAATCAGTTTGACTAGTAATAGAAGGAAAATAAACCGAATACTCAGGAAATAACTTTCTACTAAATCACCAATCCAGAATGTAGCACTCCCAAGGTGTTCAGAAGTTATTACGGTATAAACTGCCTTAAATGCAAGTGAATGATCATATTCTCTTTTTATATTCTCTTAATTCCTAAATTCTCCACTAGCTACATTCATACCAGTGCAAGTCAGATTAAAAATTGCAGCCTACCACTGTAATGCTCAATTTAGTCACAGTTGCTTATGTGACAGGAAGTTTTAGGAGAGTCTGTGCATTCCTTTACCTTGTATCACAGTAAAAAGCTCAGACATAGATGTTTGTACCTGATATTTGATCCTTCTCAGGTTAGAATTTTAGTAGTTGTGATAAAATTATTAAGGCCTGACCACTGTCAAACTCATATGCAACGTCCTTTGCAAAGCTTCCACATTTTCCAACTTGACAGTCATTCTGGTTTGTAAGAAGTACCTTAGTTGTTACAATACAGATCCACAAAGGCCCCGGCTCCTCTTTCATTTCCAAGCTAACAAGCATACACTTAAAGCTCAACATTTAAGAACCTCTCCCAGCACATTTTCTAAAAGTTATGGAAGTCTGTAAAACACATGTAAGAGGCAATATTTGCTTGAAAATCCAGAATTTTGAAAATATTAACTGGTTCCTCACGTTTACACAGTTCCACAAAATTACGTTCTCATATGGATGGCCAAAAATCTAGTTTCTTCTAAGAACTGCTACCTTTGCTCCTACCCTCCTCCTCCAGTCAGCAACGTAGTACTTCCTTCCCCAACCCTTGGGTTCTTACATCACCTCACAAACAACACCTGGTTCCCTCCAGATTACACACCAAACTGCTGGTTTCTTCCCCCGATTTCTAGCTGCCAGCTGGCCAGGACACACCACGGATGTGCTGTGGCTCAGCACACACCCCCCAAGAGCTGCTGGAAGTGAACCATGGCAGCTAAGTGCTGATCTCACACTAACATACACTTCTTCAGAGACATGAAGTAGAATTTCTCCTCTTGAACTAATTTAATGAAAAAGACAACCTAATTAAGTATGCTTAAAACTTCTGCTTCCTCTACTGAATTAAACTGTAAGTGGACAACTGGTTCCAGAGTTACAGCGTAAGCCTTAAAAATGAGACATGGAATTGGCTCCAAATGGCAAGAAAGTGTAAACCACCTACAGAAGTCCTGTGACATGAATGAGTCAGGAACTACTACCCGGCTACCTTCAAATAGGGAAAAAACCCTCCAGGAATCATTAAAGAACAAAACACCATCAATGGGTACCAGCTTCTTAGGCTGATTTGCTCAGTAGTGCCTCCCAGTGCAATGCCACCCGTGTAACAGAGTACTTGTACAGAATTCCCAGGTTTAAAGAGAGAATAGTGCTCTGAACCACTACAAATTATACAAGTGTAAACTGAGGATTACATGATAAACAATTATACAGACACAATAATCACATACTGTTTGCTAAAACACTGACTGTGTTATTTACTTGCTGCACAGACCCTGTAAAAACTTAAACTCATTTCAACAGAACAACCTGGTAATAAAGGAAAGCATATGCACGTGACTGTAGAATCAGCCCCTTCAACGGCAAGGTCCTTGGCGGGGGTTTGTCTGGAAAGACATTTGCATAGCACCAGAAATAATTCAGGTTGTAAGTCACAAGCTTTCCATAATAACCCCTTCGGTCAGGCTTCACTTGGCTATTCCTTGAGACACTGTAAACCTGCAGTGCCTCAAACCCCGCTAATGGATTGCCTCGTAAGTAAAGGAATTTCCCCTTTCCATACGTTTCATCCATCGGCCTCAAAAGTCACATGTTGGAAGTGTAGCAGCAGCAACTGTACTCTGGTGCTGAGACTTATCTGCAAACTGTACTGATGTGTAGTGAGAAACTACGCACTGTAGTCACAGTTAACACGTGCGATTAACCATCCTCCAAACTGCACGGGCAATTTTTACACTTGAATTCTCTATGTTTCTGACAGCACCAGAAAAAAGGAATACTTTTCTGGTATTGTCTATGTACCTACCACCTGAGAAAGCCAAACCCCTTTAATCAAACCTCCTGTACAGGGTGGCAAGAAGCACATTCCATTTATGACCTTTCAAAGACAGCTAGCAGTAAAATGGAAGGAACACGCAGGTGCTAAATAAAGGACAGCAGGAAGAAAACAGAAGTATCATTTTAAGTGTAAACGTAAATTAGTTTTTTTGTAATGGATGGTAAAACAGGGAGCTGATTAGGTTCAGAAATCCTTCGTCACGCATTCTGTAATAAAAAAAATAAATAAAGCTTTACATTTCATCTAAATTATCTGGTCCCTGTGAGATACAGACTTCTGGAACAGAAGCATTGCTGCTCATAGAGCAACTCAGTCACAGACTTAAAATTCACTGTGATTCAACTGACACATCCTCCGTGGACAGGTGAGAAAAGAAGGCCTAAGTATTTTTCAGAAGCATTACCTGGGAAAGTGTATCTTGGAATAAAAATTTGTCAGATTTTGCCTTCTACTCCCAAAGTTAAACTCCAAACGCAACAGATGTTCTTAAACTACGACCTGAAGCAAACAACAGTCACCTTGACCTAAAACCCCTCCAGAACATTCAAGATCCCAGTGAGGCTGCAGCAAAGAGCTGCCCAGCTGCAGCACACCTACACGCCTCCTGCACACCCCCCAGCTCCTCCTGCACTGCCAGCCACCAGCATCCTCCCATTCCACGTGTTGCACACCTCGGTGTACCCGGCTCTGGGCAAAGAAGAGCCAAAGAGACTTCGGCAACAAGGAAAGTTCCAGTTCCCCTGAGGAGCTCCACCAGACTGAGGAAAAAAAACCTACAAAGCATCTTTCCGTCCGAAGCAGGTGCAGGTAATGGGGGTGTCGACATTAACACGTGAGCCAGAGGTGACCTGTTTCCCTCACGCTGCACCCCCACGCAGCCAGCTCCGTGCGCTGAGGGAAGGGTTTCGGCCCCGTTCCCCCGCAGCCCTTCTGCGGCACGAGCTGTCCCCCGGAGCTGCGGAAACGCAGCTCTCTCAAGAAAAGCACCTGCCCCCCAGGGCCGCCGAACCCGGACAGCCCCCGATCCGGTCGTATGGCTAAAAATACCGTCGCTTCTTCCCCACCCATATATTAAGTTGAGGCACGGGGCCCTCCTCTCTGCCTCTGCCCGGCGCGGGCCTCAGGGCTCCACGTCGCCCCCCCCCCACCGCCACATCGCTGAGCCGGCGACGCTGTCCCCTCGAGAGGAGGAGGGCCGCGGTTACCATGGGGATCGCGTGTCGTCGGGCCCAGGAGGAAGATGCCCGTCCCCTACCACAGGAAGGGCCGCTCCGGACGCGCCCCGGCCCCACAGCGCAGGGAGGCGCGCAGGCAGAGCGGGCAGAAGCGGTCGCGCCCCGGCAGGACCCTACCCCCGGGTCCCGCCCCCCCCGGCACGCACGCAGGCCTCGGGGCGGGACCCCCGCAGACGGCTCTGCCCCGGGCCTCCGAGGCGCGCACCGCCTGCGGGGAGAGCGGCGGGCGGGGGGGCCTCCTCCCTCCACCGGGCCTCGCGTCCTCCCGCTCCCCCAAAGCTGCCCCCTCTCCCCCGTTACCTGCAGGTGACTTTGAGGGCGACGAGGAAGGCGCAGCCCAGCACGATGGCCGCGCCGCACAGCAGCTCGGGCCGCCGCGCCATCTGGGCGGCACGGGGCCGCAGCCGAGAGGCGGCCGCGGAGCCAGAGCCGCCGCATAACGACATCACCCCCGGCCGAGGCGGGGAGGGGTGCGGGCCACCGGGCCGCTCCCGCTCGCACACGTCTCACTACCGCCGGCCTGTCAGCCGTGCCCAGGCGGGCGGGGTCTCTGCCGGCGAACCCGCCGCCGCCACGTCGAGCCGTCCCGGGCAGGCGCACAGGCGGCCGGGCCCGGCCAGGGGGGTGGAGCCGGGGCGCGGTCGGCCGGCGGGACCCCTCGCGAGGGCGAGGGCAGAGCGGGTCCCACCCGGAAAGCGAGAGGGCCCGGCCGTAGGAGAGGCAGCGGCGGGGCTGAGAGCCGTGAGGCCGCCGGCCCTCGCTCGCTCCCCGTCCTGCCCGCGACCTCAGGAGAAAACGCGTTCAGAATGATTTTGTTTGCCACCTGCTTTTTATGCGGGACTCTTTAAAATTCCCATCGCTGGGATCAGAAAGTAATTCCCCAGGAATTGCTCCGTTTCTGCGAGGCCCGAGCCCCCTCCGGCAGCTATTCCCCGACAGCCCCCCCGCTGCAGTCATGAAAGATTTCACACCGTCCTTACAGAACAAGGATTTCATCTTTAGTTTTCTCTAGAATTACTTCCAATAATTTACAGAGCACTTACATTATTAAACAATGGACAGCATAAAATCGAGAAAACAATTCAGAAAGGCACACGATACAATCCGGTTTTGTCACAGAAATACCAGTGTCCATAGCTCTCTAGTTCAAGCTCAGTTTTATTACAATGTAAAAAATAAGCATGGCAGCGGGTGGATTTCAAGCACCAAGCTCATTTTGCATACCTACTGTACATCATATTCAAATGGACTTCAGCCTGTCCTGTGAGGAACAGTGACCGAGCAAGTTCCTCTAGAGGTGGCTGAGGTATAAGGTGTTTTAATAGTTGTTGTGCTTTTATTTTGTGAAGTGAAAGGGACACAGCATCCAGGCTTGTCACGTGTATGGGTACGACTGAACTTTGGTTCAACACTTCTTACACACACATTATATGGCCCATGATTACATTCAAACTACTGAAGTCATCCTTAAAGCTCTTCTAATTATATAAGGTCAGACAATAACAGAGAAAAACACTCCTGAGAGGATGGAAAAGTCAGTCATGGGTAAAAAAAAGAAACCTAGCTTTAGCTACTTTGAAGGTAGGAAACAAGGGAAAGAAACTTAGTTTAAAAGAAACAAGAAGAAGGGGAACTAAGCAAACACGCAAAGAAAGCTGAAAGCGTGATCTGCAGAGAAGCCAAAATACAACAGAAGCTCCAGCAACTGTAAGGCCAAAATGTTCATCAGTCAGAAGTCATGTCAACCTGCAAATGATTTTCCATTTCCTGTGGTCTGCAGGCAATGCAATTGAAAGTAACATCCGCCGTGCAGCTGAGGGGGTGGTTTGTGCCCAGATGAAAAGGCTGAAAACATGTCCCAGCACCACGCAGCTCCAAAATGCTTGTCCACTTCACGAGTTAATTAGCAATTTTTGTTATTTTAATGATGCAATGAGCTAACGATAATACAGAAAACTGCAAACAAGCAGCTGCAGACACAAATACCAACTCATTAATTTTTAGCTACAGGTGCACAAGCTTTTTCTAATAGGCAAATCATCGTTTGTTTTTACAAAAATCTCAATCCTGAGAGGCTACATGCAGAAAACAGCTTTGTGTAAAGTTCTCTTTATTACAGGCAACATTAGTCCATACAATAATACACAATACTGACATACAAGTGTAATCTTTCAAAATCATCATTTAAACAGCAAAGACCAAAAAACAGAATTTTAACTACTTCATTTCCAAAAATTAATACATTTTTTTCCTCCCAAGATCCTTTTTCAGTAAATTATATTGAAGCATACAAATAGAGAAAAAATACCCATTCAACATATATTGTAGTTAAATGGTTATTTTGTTTAAAATCTTTAATAAGAAAATCCTTTTTAGCAACCTACATATAGATAAGTAGCAAACTTTGTTTTAAACAAATCCTCTCCATTAAAAGATCTGAAGAATTTTCATCCACCATTTTCTTCTTAGCCCATAACACTCTGTTTTGTAATACCTTGATACCTTAAAGTTTTTCACTGAAGGACTGATACTAGGGGGCTTCCTAGATATTATAACCTCTCTTCCCCCTCTTCTATTTCCTAACGTTCTGTCCAACAGAAGGTGAGTAAGCACGTAATACTTCAGATTTTTTTAATCACCACTCTGTTTCATGAGAGCATAGACAGGTCTGCTCAATCCCCCTAAATCTACTATATTTTGGTGTTCAGGAGGAACAATGTATGCCAATAAAAGCAGAAAACCTGCAGCTTTTCTGTCACATGCTTTTGATTATTGTCAAATTTTCTGGTTTATGCTTCCAGCTGATAATATGTATGTGTCATCTCAGAATTAGTTTAAATCTTTAAACAAAAAACTATATTTTCCAAAGTCATTATCACTGGGAGCAATCAAGTGGTCTTTTCTTGCTTTGCTGAGCTTCATCCTTAAAACTTGTCTTCGTTCTTCCCACTCATGGAGTTCAGCATTTCCATGGGCAAATTTACAGTTGTTTCCTTCAGTGCAAGTACCAGACATATATCTGTTAAGACAGATTTCAAACAGTGCTTTAATACAATTATCATTATTGCTATTGTATCTAGGTATTTTTGTCTGATTATGTTTTTCAAATACACTAAATATTAAGGGAAAAAAAATAGTTGGACTAGTATTTTTAAGTAAGATGTACTTTTTAAGTAAGATGGTACTAACTCTGCTCAGCATTTGATGATATTTTCCTTTCCCAGCAGTCAAGTATTTATGAAGGACAAGAGATGGCTCTTTTCTTTCTGTACTTCATGCTTTTACTTGACTGAGTCATTTAATGCCTGCGACCTTCCATTTCATCAGGTCAAATTATCAGCTAAACAAATATTTTATCATTTAACTCACTAAGCTAAAGTACTACTGTTAAAAAAAAATTCCAACTAATTAATTACCCTTTGTTAACTAAATTTGGGGTTTAAGTACTAAGTATGACCTAAGAACTCTTGTCTTTGTATTTTGATATTAAGTTATAAGCGTGCCAGTTTGTATTCACCTTATACTGCATATCTGAGGTCTGTTAGTATTTAAAACATCAGATACATTTAGGATGTTACTTAAAAACTTATTAAAGAGGGCATGTGAGCTTCCACACAGAGACTACAAACAAAAAAAACTCGCTTTATATGCTGTGCAATTTCTCAAGATCTCTAAGGCATTCAAATCTTTAACTTGAAATGGAGTAACAAAGGTAATTCATACCAGTGAATCAAACCTTTTACTCCAGAATGCAGATCTCAGTGTTTTTAGATTTCCAAATAAGATTCCAACAGTAGAAAGAACTTTCAACAGATTAAAAAAAAAAATAATTCTACTGCAGTCAGGTAAATAGGCTGCATTTAAGAATTAAGGGGAGCAGAAAACCACACAACCAGTGCTGATAAAAAAAACAATAGGTGTTGTGGAAGTTCTCTTCCACATGTTCATAAACCACTTCCAGTAACAAATACTCCATTTTACCATATTTAGTTTGATGCTGTTCCATTTCTACTTGCCTTAAAGCTCCAATATTACTGTCCAGCAAGGTAGTGTTCTCGTGTTCCACAAGTAATTAATATGCAAATGCCTAAGTAAACTTCTAATAGTACTAACGATACTTGGCAGAGCTGCAATAAACTTGCAACTCTTTATTAACATCACACAAGCATTAATTCAGCTGCACAATTAGGCACCTTGTCACTCCTTGAGTTCCAACAACACATGTTAAAATACTATTAATTACTTAATTTCTTGTTGAAAGATGCATGCAAAGCAGGAAATACTAGAAATTAATAACCACCTGAATTATTTAAACACCAACATACCTATCACAAATGCTAAAATATCCAGTTGGAAAGCGATACTGCCAGCAGTTCTGATCGTCCTCGGTGTGGAAAACCTTCTCTTTATGCTTTTCAGAAGCAATGTGACCCTGCCATTGCTTTTCACTATTACAGTTCTTCCCACACATCCAGCAGTGAAAATCCACCTGGTTTACAGGGAATTGGAAAGCAAAACATTGAAAATTCAATACTGTAAGAACAGAACTGCTCCTAATACACTATGAATGTGTTCTTTATGTTGGCCTGTAAATTGCTGTTCACCTAGACAGATACAGTTATTTACATTGTCACCTGAACTTTATGATCCTCACTGGCTTTAGAGGATTCAGAAGAACTGCATCAGTTTAGCTTTGCATTTAGTGTAGCTTCTAAGGAAGCACCAAGAAAATAAGGACAACAACGTATGTTACTGACTGTGGAAAAAAAGAACAACCCAAACCCAACAAATGCCCATGCTTGAATTGAGAATTAGATGTATGATAACTTACTGTAACTTCAGCATAGTCGGTCGGCATGTGAATTTGCTTCCCATTTTCTTTATTTGCCTGAGCAGCTGCATCATCTCCTTTTTCTGGTTTTTGACTTTTTAGCCATATGTCATACAACTGCTCCAAGTCTTGAACTAATGAGAGCAGAAGCTAAAATAAGTAATTAGCAATTAAGGCAAGAGTTTGAGCATACTAGATAAATGACTGAGTTTGCAAGCATATTTCAGTCCCCACCTGTTGTAAGAAGAAAAAAGTAAGGACACAATGTAGACAGTTAGACAATTTAGAGGTCAGAGCCCAGAGCTGTATGAACCTCTGGCTACTTACCAAGCCCCATTTCTGCCTATCGAGGAGAAAGCAAGACGTTACCCATTTCTGAACAGGCACTCAAAGTACAGAGAACAACTGTGCCATGAGAACAACAACTGTGCCACTGTGTCTCAATATCTGAATTGCTAAGTACTAATATAAAATGTGGTACAGTTGTTGGTAAATTTAGTCTGCTTTCTTGCAGATCATGATATTTATGTCATTCGTTAGTTCTGATTTTCAATTATTTCTCCCCAGTAACACTCTAATGGGATAACAAGCCAACAAGTGGAAGTGAATAGTAATTCCCAGTAAATATACAAATAGCTTCAAATAGCTTTCCTCCTGTATCTTCTCAACAGAATCCTAGTGTGTACAAACACATAATAGAGTTATTTTTATTTAATACTAATTTTTGAATACCCCATCTGGGCTTATTCAAAATTAAAAACAAGTCACCTGCAGGGTTTACTAAAAAAGACAGGGAAAGAAAGTGGATTAAGAAGTAATAAGAAGGAAAAGCAAACATATTTACAACACGTTTGATTTACTCTTCTACTTACTGCTGTTCTCCTTCATATAGGTCCACATCTCTCTTTCCTCAGGACTGTGGGCAAATGAGCAGTTTCCATCATACTGACATTTCTTGCCTGAAGCAATATGATTGCACAACTGGAACAGGAATTAAAAAAAAAATCCTTATGAGTATAAAGTAAAATGGATGATAGTAGAATATTTCCCCCCCACCCCCAGTTTTGGCTAGTGGTTCCCCTCCCAATCAGATGTTTATATCACACAAAAAGTAAATGATGTTTATTTTGTAAAAGAAACTCATATACAGTAGTTCAAAAAAGCAAAGTGCTGGAAGCAAGTACTATGACTGCTTCTTGCCTCATATGCCAGACCACAGATCTGTTTAATCATTTCTGAAATACTTACTGGAAATAGTAAAAACTTAGTTAACTCACTTAAAAGGTTATTAACTTCCACTGATGACAAAGGGCTTCAGTAATAACATGTGAGATTAGTGCTTTTCTAAGGCTGAACTCTGTAGAAATACTATAAACATACTCCCACCATCTGCCATAGGAATTTCTGCAGCACTGATGCAACCAGCCCAATTAGTAGTATTTTCCAGTTACCCTATTTTCTTAACTAAAACGATAGTTTTAGGTTAACATACATCAAATTGCAGAGGCACTTGTTTCTTTGCGGGAAGAGGACGAATGGTCATCCACTTCTTCCGTTCATTAGACATTACCAGCACCACACGGCGATCCTTGGTCCATCTAAAATGCATTCAATGAAAGAAAATACTATTAAAAAAAAGACACCCTGTGTACTCAGAAGCAGAATCAGAAAAGCCCAGAAAGGTCCTTTAAAAGTCTCAAATATATGGTGAAAACTTTAACTACGTTCTACTAAAAATTTACCATCATGGATAATTAAAGAAATCCAACAAGACAAACAGCCACCAAAGTGTGTCTCATCACCAATTATTAACTACTACGAAGAGATGACTGGTTTCTGCTTCATTATGTCTTTTTTTTGTTGTTGTTTAAATTCCTTGTATGACACCATCCAAAGCTGTAACAAAGTTTCCCAAAAGAGGTTTGAAATGGCTGACAAAGCAGTAACATTTTCACTGTTTGGTCTTACTTACGGGTGTCTTGCCTTCGCACTACAGTACTTTTTGTTTCTGTCTGGCTCATTAACTTGACCATTTCTCCAGCACTGACCACAAACAAACTTCATCTTCAAATTAAGTGATCCATATTTCATTTGGTTCCCAAGGATCTTAAGCCAAAAAATGACAAGAATAAAAGGTATTTTGTATTGGCAAAGAAATCCATACGTGATTGTGAATTACCCTCTGTGATCACAGTTTACACCACGACTGGATCAGCTGCTGCACCCCATGCCTTGTCACAGTTTGCCTTGTGATTTCAAGCCAGACGTTTCTTAACCAATGCATTTTTACCTCTTTCCCGTTTCGGTATGTATAGCCAGAAGTTGTGATAATTTATACAAACTAACACATAAAAGCCCTACGTATTGAAAAGGCAATTCATTTCCCTATGGCAGCTGACCTTGACATTACATTTAGGCTTTATGCTCTGTCTATGACAGAACAAGCAAAGCAAAACAAGAATTGCATAGAAGCACAGCAGGCATTTCAGTGTAAGTGGGGCACGATGAAGAAAGCCACAGCAAAAGATTATTTGAACAGAGCATTAAAAAAGTAATTTCTAAAATAAGCTACATTATACAGACAAATAAAAAGAATTATCACCAAAGTTTAACAGAAAAATGAAAATACCTGTGATCCATGTGCACTGGCTTCCATGTTCTGCCAGTACTTCTTTGATTCTTGAACAATAGCATCATGCGAAATACCTGTGGAGGAAGTGAGAAACTTCTTCAGCACTTTTGACTATTGTAGAACTACAGACATGCTCAAACTGGAATGCTACTGAGGCCCCAAAGCTTTTATCTACTTTCTTTTTATAAATTGTATACATATACACACACATGTGTGAGTGTGGATATACATTTCTACCCATACACACACACACGTATATATATACACACACACTTAAAGAATCAAAGGAGGGCCTCCAAACCAGAGTTATTTTATGTATCATCACACTGAAAAGCAAACATAGAAGATTTTTAAATTGCAGATTGCTCACATAAGTTAAGGTGCATTTTTGAGTATTAATTTAAACATAATGTACATAATTAATTTAAACATAATGTACCTCTCATGACAGTCTAATTAGAAAAGCTACATTGTATTATAGACCACAGAAAAACTATGCAAAATGCAAGCTGATAAGACACTAAATTGCCTCTGCCCTCTTTACAATGAGTTTAAATGAGCCCTGTTAATTAGGTTTTCTTTTGGAAAAAAACCCAAACATTCTTAATAAATCCTTTGGCTCAGTTCCTATTGGAGCTATAGTGTGTTTGCACATAGTGTAACATTTACTGCTCTAATTCTGCACAAACAGAGACTGTCATCCACGTCTGGATTTGAGGGAAATACTTCTTTCCTGACATAGCATTCCTTTACTTTCCACACCTTACATTCAGAAGAACCTTGTTCAAAGAGCACATTCTGAGCTTTAATTGTCTTTGGCAAAGTACAAGGGCAGCAGAAACGTATAAAATAAAAAAAAAATAAATTCACCTTCTGTGGCAAATCAAGTTTCTTGCAGAACCCAACCCTGACTTCAAAATAGTAACTACAGTGCTAGAATTTGCCATCCTGACTTTGTAGGGATAGCTGGTAAGAAAATAGAAGTTTGTGTGAAAATAGTTAAAGGCTCATCCCAGGAGAGACAGAACAGGCAATCAGCAAAGAAAGAGTCATCTCTTGTCTCTATTTGACTTTTTCCCTCCAAAATTTTCAGGTCAGTATGACATCCCATGTCAGTGTGCCTGTACAAGAATTTAGATAGAAAGCTGAAGCAGCAAGGCACCTCTTCAAAGAAGGGATAGGTGAGGATAAATAACAGACATGAAGGGGAAAACATGCCAGAAACACTGTAACACACTGGGATTGCCACATTTCCCTTTATCCTCCATGCATCACAATGATCCATGATTACTTAGCACATGAAGTACTCCTGTCATGCAGAGCAAGGTAGGAAGAAGCAGCAACTGTTAGGTGGTACAAATTATTTACTGCTAACAGTTCAATTGCTATAAAAAAAAAGTCATGGAGAGTTTGGAACTTGTGACCAAGGACTGGATGATAAGTACAGAGCCATGTTCAAAAGCTATCAGCTAGAAATGAAGTATTAAAATTTGTTATCAAAGAAGCCAACAAAACTGATCAAGATCAACAAAAAGCAGCTTAAATGTCTTGTGTAAACAAGAACAGAGAAATAGTTACCTTTTATCAACACATACACTAATGAGAGAGTATTGAACTGAAAAGATTTATCTTCTGGCTCACTATACAAAAATATCACAACGGCACTATGCTAAAAGAAAGGTCTAACTGTGGAAAAACTCAATTCTTGTACTGGGGGATGAAGAGAAACAATGGCATAAGTAAAATATTTCATTCAGTGCTCTGTGAAAAAGAAATTTGATCAAGGTCTTCCAAACTTCGAAGGTTTAAAAATAAAAACAAATCTAGTTTGACTTAGATTTAATATCTGCTCAAAACTTCTAGTTTTATTTGGAT
The DNA here is from genome assembly GCA_024336885.1 of Actenoides hombroni. NCBI lineage: Eukaryota > Metazoa > Chordata > Aves > Coraciiformes > Alcedinidae > Actenoides > Actenoides hombroni. The sequence goes on from WUAM01000262.1 coordinate 758,667, forward strand.
TTTATAAAAACTCTGTTGAATGTGCTTTAAGAAAGATTCCAGTACACTGTAAGTGAACGCACTGATCCCCAGTTGCTAATTTCAGGGGGGAACTGAGACAAGGAAGAAGTGACACTACAATGAAGAGTAAAGTAAGCATTTTACCAAACATACCTGTTTCCTTCTGCATTATCCAGACCTTCAGCTCCACCAGACTGTGAGCATAAAAGCACTTATCCTCTCGTAAGCAGCCATAATGCACCTCGTGTCGGCAGAGGTCAAGCTGACAGCGAACTTGAAAAGGGCGGATTTTGGAATATTTCACCATAGTTTCTCGCAAAATGTGGACAAGGCACCTGTTTGTGAAACAGCCCGGTTTAGAGGGTCCTTAAAATTACACTGTTCATCTGTGGAAAAACATGTAAAATAACCATCCCTCCCGACAGCTTATTCAAATGTCTTTTTAACACTTTTTGCTGGAAATCAGGAAGCCCAAAAAGTTTCCAGAAGGAAGGAGCATCTAATTATCATTTCTAGGCTGAGTAAATCAACATCACGAAATGGTACTCTCGTGAAATCCAGAGATCCCTCTTCTGCAAAGCATTACTGAATTCAATCCATCTGCATCACTGCTTTCCAAGAGGGAAAGCAGATCATGTCCACTTTCACATATATATCCTGATCTCATTGCAAACACAAGTACTTCTGCAGAACACCATTAGAGAAAGTGTGGATGTGTTACAGCAACAGCACAGCTCTCACAGCTGGAGCATTTTCTCAGTATAGGGAAGTGGAGTACAAAGCAGTTACAATGCTCCCACTGAGGTTTCCATTATATAAAAATGTAAGTCTATTAATTCTCCCAAACTTACTTAGAACTATTACCACTATGACGTCGTCGTTAACTTTCAAAGCATAACTAAAGATGCTTTCCTCGCTATTTTTTATCAGCTGAATTAATAAGGACTCTGGTCTATTTCAGATGCTGTAATTAAGGTAAACCTATTCTTAACTGAGTTAAAACTACAGCAAAACAGACAGAAGAATGAGCAAACTTATAAATTCCTGTATCAATTTAACATCTCACATCTAATTACACCAATGCAGCTCACCAAGTAGGTCACTAGCTGACACCACAATCAGGAAACTGATTCAAACATGTGGATACCACTGCTTTTGAATGCATTTATAAAGAAAGAGTTCACGTTCCATTTAGTTACATGAGATAATCTTTCTTCACTAAGTTTGTCTTATCAGTACTGCCAAAGCATAAATGAGTTAGCAAGGAAGAGAAATTAGTCAAAAGGTATGAAATGGAAGTCAATATTAAAAAAAAATGCCCTGAAACCTTTGCTTTTCATTTGAAACTTGAAGAGATGGTATTTCAGACATACTTGTTGTCTTCAAAGTCATGCATAGCAGGGTGAGAACAAGATGATGAGTTATCCTTGTTCCTTTTGCTTATTATTCTGGGTTTGTGATCAAAACATTTCTGGAATATAAAAACAAGTAGTTATGGAGTACGTATTTTATACACCTAAAAATATACCTTACCTCGAAGACTTCAATTAGTCTATAAAGAACAACCAGATTATTACTGACCACGCATTTCAAAATGTACAAAATAGTTATGCATGAATCGAAGCACTTTTTTTCCAGGTAATTTTATTATCTATTATCATTTTTATTGTGTCATTAGAAATAAAGCAGCACCTCACAAAGAAACATAAATAATCCATGATGCTCTTGAAGAAGTCGGGACACAGTCAAGTTGATCTTCCCGTTTCCTCCAAAAAGAGCTTCTCGACTGAAGGCTCCTTTGCGCTCCAGCGTCCACACGTCGATCTCCTCTTGGCAATACGCAAACGTGCAGTGACCCGGGTACCTGCACTCCTCTTCAGCAGCAACATCTAGAATGGTAACATTGAATGGGACATTGCTTTTACAAAGCTTTCTGGGAAATTCACCCTAAAATTTCCGCTATCTCAATTTCAAATGCTTTTAATAAGGAAGCTACACCTGTTGTAAATGGGTCATTGAAGTCTAGCAGATGGAAGCAAAACCCTGTGCTGAATGACTTGCTGAAAATGTCCAACTCCCAGAAAGGCTGATGGTGCACACCTCCATCAACCACCCTGTTCTAGTCTAAGGCAACAACCCAGAATACCCTTTGCTTAAACACAGCTGTTAATTCATCTCTGAGTGATCTTGCTTACACGGTAAGTACAGGTTCATACCGCACAAGTCTAACAAGAATGCTTCATTGTTGTTGTTTGGAGTAGTAATAGCCCAGCGCTCAGAAGCAAAGCTATTCATGATGAAGAACAGATGTACAGTGCATGTTCTCTAAACAGTCACACTAACTGTCAAAGTATGGCTCTCCTTACAGCCTTTGAAAACAGAAACAACCCAGTGAACTTCCTTCTCCACCTCCCATGAGCAAGAATAAAACTCCTTCTATACCTCGCTGTGGAAAAACTAGACTACTAAACTATTACTACATATTACTTTGAACGCAGGCATTAACATTTTACTATCTGTAACACATACCTTTACATATGTAATATGGTCCCACATATTGTGTCTTTGTTGGTCTTGGGCGTATTTTTTTCCATGATTTATCTTCAGAGTTTTTTATTCTGCCAATTAGAATATCCTTCTTACATTTATGTTCTAAACTGGGATGGTAAGCATAATCCAATAATTTAGGACCTGAAACAATGACAGAAAATTGCTTATATTTGCATGAATCACAGCATACTTTTAACATGTCCACACACAGACTGTCACATAAGCCCAAAAGCAAAGTACATGACCACACTGTATAGAATTCCTACTTGCACCAGTAACTCTGAAGAACCAAAAGTCATTAACAGCCATGTCAAGCATATTTTAATAAACCCTGAATACTTACAAAAGGACCAGTCTCAGCAAGAAAAAAACCCCACATGTTATGTGGGGAGGGATGCTGTGCTACAATCTTAAGATTACTCTGGGACAGCAACAAATTGTTGCATTTTTTCTAATTCCAAAGTATACATTTCCATAATACTAATTGAAAACTTAAACTGTTGATTTGTAGTAAGTCAATGCAGATGGGTTCCAGGAATCAGTAAATGGTGCTCTCGACCTTCAACTTCTGTTGTATTAGAACAGTTACTATGTTCAGAGACAAAACACACTAAGAAGTACACATATGCCAAAAATATAAATGCCAATCCCAGAACTTTGTGATTTTGGAAGCAAAAATATGCTTAGCATTAAACCCTGTCTTTAGGATGATACTGAAGTGAAGATTACCCCAAAACGAAGAAATTGGGAGGAAAGTCTGAAGACAAGCAATGCTCGGTGAATTTTGCCATTTAAGGGACTACAAAAACCAGAGTGACCCACTTTCCCTGCACAAGAAGCTGATGGAACAGTACAATTTCAAAAGTAGGTAGTACAAGCAGGAGACACTTAAACATTCTGATAGAGATGCAAAGAAACAGAAGAAATAGATGCTTTGATACAAAAAGTGGAGCTAGGAACATGGTTAAGGACTTTCACCGGTATTTTATAGCTCCTGCTTTTAACTGAATGTGTTCTCTAGTTTTTCAAACATCACTTTATGGATTTTTCTTGTAAAAATAATTTTAAACTAATATAATAGTTTTAAAACTATGATAGTCATTCCCCTGAATGTCTTGATACAATTCTTTATTAGTATATCAATATCAATGACACCTAGCACTTGAAACACAACGCTTATTTTTAAGATTAGTCTTAACAACAGCTATTGCCTCTAGAATATGCCTCTCTTCAACAGCAACAGCTCAGGCCTAAAAGATTAGTTATATTAAAGCCCAATACTGGTTAAGATCCTTTGAGTCAATACAGTGAAGTTAATTATTACTAAGCTTTGGAAGCCTCAGGATTATGATTAAGAATTAGTTGGAAAGAACAATAAAACAGATGGGATGTGAAGGTTACCAGGTACTTTGAACTGCGATTCAATTCCCCATGGCCAATCAGAGAGAGCATTGCAAGTTTGGTTTTTTTTTTTAGTCTTGAGCAAAGGTGTCATTCTTCAGAGTACCCTGGGGGTTGGGAGGAAAGTGAATACAGAATGTGAACAACCTTACACAGTACACCTGAAGGCTGGGGAAAGCGTGTGGCGATTTGCGGAGGTTTTAGGAACCAAGAAGCTATTAGGACAAGAAATAAAGAAGAAAGAAGATAAAATAGTTGTTGAAACATTTTACACCCGGTTCCTTATCATAAGATTGTATTACATCTGCAAAGAACAAGTCAGGATTAATACTGTTTAGAAGTCAACAGTATTTTAACTTATGAACACTAAAATTTTAAATATATGCTTTTAAATCTTTTATAAAAAATCGACCCAACTGAGTGCAAAAGACCCTTACCCTTTTTGATAAAACACAGCTGGCAGGCTTGTCTCAGGTCATGTGTGCCTTCTAATGGGTTTCTTCCCCCAAGTGCTGAAGATACAGGTATATTAGCAGTTGTGCTGCTGAAAACATTTGAAAAGTCATTTCTAGTTTGGCCTGCGATTCCCATGTAATTTTCGGACCCAAACAAACTACTAGGGCCATTTATCTGTTGGAAGAAAGCATATTTTACACAATCTATACCATTTCGTTTATATACAATTAAAATTTAACCTACTGAAATTATTCTTCAAAGCGTAAGAAAGACTACACATCCAAAAAACCATAATACAAACTTAACCACGTCTAAGAAGGGGCCCCAGAGATTTTACAGAAGCCATCTACACAGCCCAGACCATCTGTACGACAAGATGCAACAGGAACAGCACTTGCCAGGCTCATTATTACTCCATCCTGGCTCATGAGGATGCAATCCTTTGTGCTACTCTTCCCCACATAATCAATAACCAGGAGCAGTACTGAAAATATACAGCAGGACTAGAACACAGAGACCAGAGAGATTCTCAGCCCCAAGGTGACCTCTGCTTTGTTCTTACACTAGGACAGTTCTCCAGGACTCGTGACACTCGGATCATAAGAGATTTTCTCTCTCTTAGGTTGGTTATTTTACATTTCCACAGTATGTTACAGCAAGTTCTTCAGAATGGAAAAGTGGCTATGACAATAGTCAAATTCTGCATATATAAAACAATCTTTGTAATTTTTTCTTGTGTTCAATTACTGTTGCTGTGAGCTACTGTACAACTGTTTTCCAAGCCAGAATCATATTTTAATGGTAAAAGTGTCATATTTTAAAAACAGAAACTTCCACTGTAAAAATGAAGATCTCTGTTAAGCCTTCAAGGTGTTAGTATTCCAACTGATGTGAAACAAACATGAAAAATACCTACAAGCAATGGGGAATTATTGCTGCTAAGTGCTGATGTTCCATCTCTAGAAGCTGAGCTTGAAAGGTCTAAAGGAATAAAAAGAAGCTTTAATTATTTCAGTTCCCCAAAACATCCTGTGCAAAAAAATTACTTACCATTCAAGAGAAGCAGAAGTATGAAAGGTTTGACTTTCTGACAAACACCAACGGGTTTCAGTTTGCTATCCTTATTTTTTTCCAATTATGTAAAAGCCCCTTGCAAACATCCGAGATGAAGAATTACTGGGTAATCCCCTTCAGTACAACCATCTGATTAACATCAGCAGTGGCAGCTTCACAAGCACATGCTGAAGCAGTGTGAAGATACTCGTGCAGTACAAAAAGGGCAGCTAGGTAAGCAATATTTGACTACCAAAAATGAGGACATGAAAGAGGGTTAAAAGGATTCTTCTATTTCTAATTTTATTTTGTAAATTTAACTTAGTTCTAAAGAGAGCACGCTCCTGTAGCACTGGTAATTAGAGACCACACTTTATCTTTTCTAGTTCACTGACTATTTATGTATCTTGTTATTTCACATATCTGATTTGACTACATAATTATACTACCTAGAATTTGAGTCAAACATGTAATACTTGTATCTTAGCAAATTACACAGTTGGCCTTTTAAAATTCCTGTTTATCACCAAATCATCAGAAATGGTTTAAGCTGTAAGAACACCTCTGTTTTAAAATAAAGAAATAAAACAAGAAATTGGAAGGAATAGGGTTCTTTCACTATACTTACTCACCTGAAGCAAGTAAGTCACACAAAAATGCAGAAAAAAAACAAAGAGAGGGAGCCTGGATCACACTTACAATGATTCTTGTGTACAACCAACACTGATTATCAATACTCTCAACAACTGTGATCACAGACATTATGTAAGCATTAAATATTACTGCACAGATGTGAAAACTCATCTGTTAAAAAGAGAAGCCAGTTGGCTCACACACAACTCTCTCCCGTGATAAAAGGTTAAATATTAAGACTCATTTCTTACCTCTTTTTGGGTCACTGATTGAAAAGGTGCTTAATGGTGAACAAAAATTTTCCAGTGAAGAAGTCAAAGGCTGTGAAAAGATTTCTGAAAGAGAAGGTGAAGGAACAAATCCTGCACTAACTGGCAGTGTCCCCAACAAAGAGGCAGAGAAAGGTACAGTAGGAGCTACACTTCCTGCAGGAATAGGCCCTCTGGCTCCTGTAGTTTGCTGGAAAAAAGTAAATTTAAGAAGAATGTTCAAACACCGCAAAAAAACCTCTCAAGAACACAATCTGTATTTTAGTAAAGTTTTTACAAACCTACTGAGAAACAACAATAAAAGGTACACTACAGTACCACAGCATTGTACAGAGCTATAGTACACTTAGAGAATGACAGTAATCAGACCCTAAACACCACCATAATGCAAGGAATTACACACCAATCAACCACTTTAACAGTTCAGTTAGCTTAACAACTTATTAACAGATGTAGTTGGGTTTTTTTATGAATCAGATCAGAGCTGAACTTCCAAATTATGTTGAAAACATAAGACAACAGTGAAGAGTCAGAAACATACATGATTTTTTTTCTGAATAAAGAGAACAAAATTCATATTGCAGTACAGTAAAGAGTTAGCATTGAAATAAATCCTCAGATACAATCAAATGATACCATGTTCTGCAAAGGCCAGATTGCCTTGTCTCCCTCCTGGAATATGACACCTCCCACTGTACACCTCTGTTACGGAGATACCAAGTTGGGGAGTTTCCCTCCCTTCTCCCCATCACCCCGAGAAACTCCCTCTCACCTGCAGGCTGACCAAATAGGGCTTCACAGAGTCTGGCCAACATGAAACTACCTCTGTTCTCCAAGTCATTAGCCTACAACTCACTCAAGATTCTACACTACATGAGACTGCAGTCTCTCTTGGATGACTGCCTTTCCTCCTGGTTTCCCTACTGCCAGACTTCCTAGGATCTCTTAATTACTTTCTATATTTCTGAAATAGTTTCTACAAAACAAAGTGCCTAAAACAGAAAGTTAGAAGCCCAAGAATTTTTGATTTAAGGATTTACAACTGCATCCACAGCTGAATGAGAAATTAACATCACAACTGGCTGAAGAGTTAAATGTGCCACTGCCTTATTTAACCCTCTGACACTACAGGCTCCAAATGAATGGCAGGGCCATGGCAGAACCCAGTAACCTTGCTGGTAAGTTCAGACATCTCTGCTCATCAGTCAGAGCTCAACTACCAGCTGAGGAACTCTGCATGCTTCAGTCTCTTCTAGGTCTGGAATGACAATGTAACTAGAACAACTCTTCATGTACCTAAATTTCTCTAATTATCTCTTCAAAAAAATATATATAATGGTAGACTTATGATGGTCTAATTATTTTTGGCTTTCCAGGAGGTGGATCTGGACAAAACTGATTGCAGAGATACCAGTGAGAGCACTGTAAGACTGCAGTGCAAGTACTACTGTCCTGCAAAGTCATTAGCATATGTTTAATTTTAGTATCTACAGCTACAGGGTGAGCACTCCAACACACTCTCAGATTTGAGAGGGTTTATTTGCACACAGTAGACCCCCAAACAACCCAAAAAAAAAACCAACCACGCCAGCCCAGACTTCAAATGTCTACACTTTTCAACAGTTCTTCCTGGCAATAGCATTCCTCCCACCGTGGGAACATTGGTGGTAGTGTAGCAGTATTTCTGAAGTACTAACCCTCCCTCTGTAACCTTACTCAGGTTTTCCACACACACAGAACCAACGTAATTGTCCTTGGAGCTCTGCTGGGTCCTGACGTCTTTACAGTCACATTTGCAAGAATCTGCACCTGAGAGAAATCAACCCAACTATGTACAAACACAGCTCAATGTAACTAGAAAAGGTAACTCACATTCCACTACTAGCTCAACCTGAAAAAAGACAAGATCCCACTCATAAGGACAATCTTTTGAGAAAGAAAACAAACAAACATGTCTTACCATTACACTTTCATCTGGATCAGGCACAGAATCTAGTAATTCATCAAGTTCTTCCCCAATAATTATATCTCCATCACCACAATCTAAACATGCTTCTGGCATAGAGAAAGAAACATTCCCTCCATTTGCCAACACTGCAGAAGGCAAAGAAACCTTTTCCACTTGAAGAGGCATAACAGAAGATAAAGACGGTACGGGTACTGATGCCACTTTAGACACTTCAGAAACAAAGCTGGATGAAGAAGCAGCAGAAACCATCTCTTGCTTCTGGTCACGTAAATCTGAAACAGATAAGATGGGAATGACTGGAACTTTTGTTCAAAGATGTAAAAATACCTTGCATAACTTTCACCCTGACAATGTGGGAGGTGAGGGAGTGGAGAAACACGGAGAATATTTAAGCAAAACCACAACAAACATTTTCATCTTCCCCTAACTTCCAATTTATCTGTACCTATTTCTCAGTGTTTATGTATTACTCAAACTGAAAAAAGAAAGAAAACCTTACAGACCTGATGCTTTATGCCAATGATACCTGACACGCTATGCCCAAGTATTCTCCCCTCCCTGTGTTTCCAAGTTAAAGAGAACAGTGCAAGATGATCACTGTAGGAGCAGTTACAACCATACCAAGATGAGAAGATTGACAGGGAATTTGCTCAGCTATTTAAATATATAGTTTTAGAGACAAACAGATAAGACTTTTAGCACAGATCTTTCAAATGAAAAGATGATCTTTCTTATGAAATTTTGTGACAAATACCATGAGGTATGCACAGCACATCTGGCTTCCTAGCATTAATACTGTAACACAACGAGACTCACCTAACTCAATATCTTCTACAGAAGAAGAACTCTGTAAATGAAACAAAAACAAACCACAAGCTCTCAGCATTTTGCACAAGAGTCATTTGAATTTTCCAAATACATATTTACAGACTAAGAATGTAAGTCCTCAAATCTAGGTTTTATAAAATTTGAAATTTATGAAGTCTAATGCAATTTAAAGGTGGTGGGGTTTTTTTTAGGTAAAGCATCCATTTGCAGATTGAAATCTGGTATCACTAAAGATCTGCAATGAACCTACAAAAGCGAGGGTGATATTTGAAGGAATAAAAGAGTCTGAACAGTGTGTTAAATGAGCTGTTCCTACGTTTCCTCATTCATTTGCAGCTAAATTGTCTACATGCCCATGAAAAAAGTCTTAAAGATGAACTCCTCCTCATTACTGCTATTCAGACACATCACAAATAGCAAGAGAAACACAAGTTCAGCTGCTAGTGAAGGTCAAATTTGGACAAATGCCTAAAATAGAAGGGATTTTATCCCAGCACGCCTCACTTTCACAACAACAAAATAAAAGGAAAGAAATAAATAAGCACATTAACTATGCCCTTGTCTCAAGACATTAAAAGTAAATATATCCATCGCACCATATTTAACGTTTTCACTAACATTTATTCCACAAATATAAACTGAATTATAATATTATGTTCTTGTCTGACATAAATACACAGCAAAACAGAACACAAAGATCAAGAGAACCCTGAAGACCAGAATAACAGCATCTTATATAAAATGTCAATCACACCATTTTCACCTCATCTTTCTGAGATAATGAAACAATTATTCCCTGCAGCTTAAAGTTGGCTTGTACCTGGAAAATGTAAAATCTTACCTGACTCGATACATCACTAGAAACTGAATTTGAGGAGGGTGGCTGCAATGAAAAGATACCTTCATTAAATACAAAGTTGATGTCAAGAGAAGGAAACCTCAGTCTGAATGTTAAAGTAAGATTTTACCTTGGCTCTTACATACGCTTTCCTTATTTTTAACCCTAGTTTTTGAGCTAGCTCTTGGGTAAGCTTAATCACACTTTCATCCTGAAAGACATAAATAAAATTTCATCACTTAACGTGTTGTCATCTAGTCAAGACTTCTGTTTACAGTTCAGTCTATGCAAGATCCCTACATGCAGGAGGTCTCATAATGCATTTCTATTTTTTCACAAACATACTGCAAGCTACCACTGGAAAAATCATAGAATCATAAACAATTCTGAGATCATCAAGTTCAACCATTAACCCAGCACTGCCAGGTTACCACCCAACCACATCACTCAGTGCCACATCTCCACGGCTTTTAACCCCTTCCAGGGATGGGGACTCCACCACCGCTCTAGGCAGCCTGGGCCAGGGCTTTACAACTCTTTCTGTGAAGAAATTGTTCCTCGGGCCCAACCTAAACCTCTCCTGGTGCAACTTAAGGCCATTTCCTCTTGTCCTGTCACTTGTTCCTTGGAAGAAGAGACCAACCCCACTTGGCTTCAACCTCCTTTCAGGGAGGTGTAGAGCACTTCCTTTTCTTGAAGCTGAACAAGCCCAGGTCCCTCAGTCTCTCCTCACAAGGCTTGTGCTCTAGACCCTTCCCCAGCTTTGCTGCCCTTCTCTGGACATGCTCCAGTACCTCAGTGTCCTTCTTGGAGGAGGGGCCCAAAACTGAAATCAGTATGCAAGGTGCAAATACAACTGCCCTCAAGCAAAATTACTCCAATATTTGAAAATTTTTAAAAAGCCAGAAAATAGACAGTATCTCCTTCCATTCATTTCAATTTTAAATAATGTAAAGATTTTTCCCAAACCACAGAAGTTCAGAGAGGTGGGGTTTTTTTGTGGGTGGGTTTATTTTATTTATTTATTTGGGAATAGTGTTTTTTCTTGGAGGGGATGGACTTTTTTTGTTACTTAGTTTTTATGCAAATTGAGGGCCACGTTTCTGATTACCATAATGTCAGGCACCACTTAACACTCCTGAATATTTAACGAGAACTCCAGATTTCGGCAGCAATTGCAACATACAACTATACAAGTTGAGTTAGAAAACTGATCAGATTTCAGTGAGTGCTGTAGTTATGCTAACTATCCCTGGAAAAGATTTTTAAAACCCAGGGTTCTTTTTTAGCCCTACAGATAGAAAAAGCTATTCACAAAAACTCTATGAAGGCATATAAACCTAAAGTGAAAACAGTCAGATCTGGAGGTGAAAAAATGAGGCTCCAAAGTTACACATTCTGTTAAACTGCTTGTCTTTGGAAGTGCAACTGAAGCCTTCTCTATATCAGTAGATAAGCCTATGCTCCACAGTTTGTCCAGCCATTTGACTGGAATTTTGATGTAAAAAGGCAAGAAAAAATGCAACACGGTATTCTGTCCTGTTATCAGTTTATTTAGAGCAAAGATGTAAAGTTTTCATCAGCATTTCTGTTCAATTCAGGGATGCATTTCTGAAGTCACTCACTGCATTTTAGCTTGCATTATGAAGGGTCTCAGAAAGCCAAATTAGATTTCATTTTGAAGGAAACGAAACTGCTGAAGTGAAAGTGCTGCAGGGTTGCACTTGACACACTCCCAGCTCTTTAAAAAGAAAAAACAAACACACAAAAAACCCCAACAAAACAAAACGAAAAATGACAACCAACTGTGGAAATCAGATCCTCAGGACCAGCATTTCCATCTACAGACCCTCTCCTATTCTATGACAACTGATTGCTAATAGAGATACAACCTAAGGTTAAAAGTGCATAGTGACTCATATGGAGGACAATGGGCAGATAAGAACGTTACTAAATCCTTGCAAAGCTACAATGCAGTTCTCAAGAGAATCAATACTGTACTGCATAATTATGAGTAGTTGGTCGTATTACTTCTGATGTAGAGAATTTTAAACAATTAATTCAGTGGTTCTTGTGTTTATTACAAACATTCATGGCACTTGACCCACTCTGCAAAGTGACTATTTCTTTTGCTGAAAGTTAATACAACAAACTGGTCTTGGGGACTGTAACCTCTGCTATCAGACTTCATTTCCACAACCAAAAATAATTCTTACGGGAATACAAAAGAATTACTGCATTAAAAACCCCCAACCTTCAGTTATCTTGAGGTAAGTATATGTTTTCTGTATTAAACCTTTTAAAACAATAATCAATATATAAATTGCCTACCTGTGGCACAGCAAGAGAACATTTTGCTACAGCATCATAAGCCTTCTTATACCTTCCCAATTCATTCAGAGCTTTTGCTTTCCGATAGAGCGCTCTGAAATTGTTTTCATTCAATCTTAATGCTATCTCACAGTCTTCTAGAACTTTCTCATGCAATCCCTATGGGGAGAAAAAAAGAGAAACAATAGAGAATTTAAACTCTATTAGATGAAGGTATTGAAACGCTAGACAACATTCACCAAGGCCACTGCACACTGCAGGTATGAGTTTTGCTAAGTCACCAGCTCACACAACTAAAACCAAGCAGGGCCATCGTTCATGTAAAATCCACTAACAGTTGTGAAGACAATTTAGCTCTTTCACAAAAGCAATCTTATTCCACAGAGAAAGCAGCAGACTCAGGTGCAATCAGCAGTATAAATGGATAAAAATACCGTTCCATCAACTTCCAAGCCTAGTATGACCCTTTTAGGTTAATATTATAAAGTATTAGTAACTAAAAATATCTCGGTGATTGGACTTGTAAAGAATATGCCAAAAGGGCAGTTTGGAACATGTCAATTCTCAAAGCAACACCAAGAGCTTTTCACTCACTAGGAGACTTTTTGTGTCTTCATACTCTGGTAACACATTTTCCTTGAGAAATCACACAACTGAAAGAGAAGCTTACCATATTTGAAAAACATGCTATCCTGTTCACGTGCAGCTTCTCTAAAATATCATCAGAAACATGGATTTCTTCAGAATTAGCATAATCAGCTATGTTTATAGCTTCCGTGTAGTGACTCAGTGACCCTCTCCAATCCCCTTCTCGATACATATCATTCCCTTCCTTGAAGAGATTTTTAACAAGCTCTCGCAGAAATAACTGGAACAAAGAAAAGAAACACTCGTCAACAGCAGGTTTGTTCTTTATCTTCTATACTCCCAAATGCATTTTAAAATAGTGAATGTATACTTCTAACTTCAGACTCAAAATGAAATGCAAACCTTTTGTCTCCATTAGTATTTTTCTTCTCACGTTTTTCTGTAACAATCTCTAATATTCAACACCACAATATA